>KB445793.1:2444123-2644725 GCA_000320605.2 Gelatoporia subvermispora B
GAAAATTAGTAGCCTCTAAAAATGAGGTTTTTCCAGATATCGGTGACAATTTCGTGCAGCTTTACCACTGCTCGTGGTATCATAACCCAAGTGCTGTGCTGAGAAAGTGTGGAGGGTGTGGAAGAACCAGGTGTGTCATTGTGTGAAGGTCTCTAGCTTCGCGACATCTGACATTCAAGAAATAGGTATTGTGACCCTGCTTGTCAAAAATCCTACTGGAGGGACCACAAGGCCACCTGTAGAGCAACATAGACGGTTAGGTCATAGATTGACGTCAAAGTTGTATTGGATTGCCTCGTGCAATAGGGCCCATTGACAATTTGCCAACCGCTGCATCACAATCCTTAGTCAAGTTGACATGTATTGATGTCAGAGACAGCTCGCAGGTGCCGAGCGACATGTTCCCTTCCCGGCGCCATTGCTTTTCCTGCCATATGAGGCAAATGACCTGTTTTCTTGCTGTAGTTCACTGCACACTGTCTGTATTAGGAAATACATACAGTATCAGTATTCCTTTGGAAAGCAGTATACACGAGGCACCCGATTTGAAAACTATAAATTCACACCCTTCTGTCATTTGATCTTGTAAACATTTTTACAGTGTAATAAGATGCAACGCTCTTGTGAAATCTGTAGCCAGAAGATGGCAACACGGCCCACCAGAAGGGCAAAAACATATACCTATCAGACGATAGAACGCCCCTCCAGAGTCGGAATATCTCAGGCTGGTTTGTCATCCTGAGCTTCACCCTGCAATAACTGGGTTTAGAGCCTAACGTTGGAAACTCCGAAACATAGGCGGGTGTTATTTATTGGCTGTCATTTCACAGTTACAACTTGTGCTCAGCCCATTCTCAACACAAGCTCCCGGGCAGACCGCATCCAAGAATGTTTTGGCTACTCTGAGACTCCAACAGCCTCACGTACCATGCGAGAGCTTATAATCACATTGTATCCGGTGATTATCGAGGGCTGGAACAAGGCGGTATCACACTTTGACCACACATATTTTAAACGTCGGAGAGCAGCTTAGCGAGTCTCACGCAGGTCAGGACAACCTCGCAGAATAGTTGGAAACGGGGCCTTGTGAAGTGCGAACCTGCGGACCAGGAAGAATTGTTGGAAACGTAGGCAAAACGAGACGATTTTTATTCGTGCGCGAGCGCGAGACATGTCTCTTCAGTTACATAATCAGGTACTATATAACTCTTCGAACCTTAAGTCGGGCGCGCGGAGACTTGCCATATACGGCAGGTCTCATATTCTGACACATCCCCTCAAGTCTAGCGCGCCGAACATGCAGCGGCACATCCCCTCAAACCAAGCCAACCTTAGAAGAAAACACATAGCCATGTCACCTAGACCCTTCGCGAGAAACCTAGCATCACTGCCCGACCACCTAGACCCCATGCCAATTCCGGGACACCTAGATTCCCATGCCAAGCGTTCAAAACGCGTAATCGAGATCGTCGTTGTCGGTTGTCGCCATCCCTGCGTTCACCGGCGTCTTCGTCTTGTCCCGCGCCACAAGTTCAGGGCAGTCCCGCACGATATGGCCCTCCTTCTTGCAGTAGTAGCATGTCCGCTTCCAGCTCTCCGACCGTGTTGGTCCAGATGCTCTTGCTGCGAAGGCAGAGTCCTTGTGACTGCTGTCCGTATGTGATCCACGTCGCGCCTCCTCGTCCACGAGAGTGCTCTTGATATCCGAGATCGAGAGTTCCGATTGCGAGGCTGTAAGCGAGCCGGCTATGTTTGACCACGAGTCGCCGAGGTTGAATATGAGCACATCCGTGAGATCGTCATCATCAATGGTGATACCGATAGCCTGTAGCCGAGCGGCCAGGTCTGTAATGCCGGAGATGTAATGGTGTATCGGGGCCGACTCATCGTGCTTGAAACCGTAGAATTTCCTCTTCAAGGCAATTCTGTTTGCACGGCTGTTCTTTTCGTAGACATCCGCAAGAGCTTGCCAGGCTTCCGCACCATCCGCGCAGTTCCAAATGTACTGGTACTGCGTAGGTTCGACCGTGAGCGCTATCGTCGTCAGCGCTGATTGGAGCTTCCTCGCATCCTCAGCCGCCGTAGCCGAGGCCTTCCGAGTTTCCGTGCCCTCGTGTCCCTTTCCTTTTGTGCCGAGCGCGGCCTGCACGGCGTCCCACATGTCTTCGCGCCGGAGCGCCATCGATACCGCGAACTTCCAATCATGGTAGTTCGAGCCATTCAGTTTCGGAACCAAAGACAGGACTGTCGAAGGTGACATGTTGACCGATACGAGAGTGAGCAACAAATGAAGCTGTCAGAGGTCGGGGCTCATAACCTGTTGGAAACGTAGGCAAAACGAGACGATTTTTATTCGCGCGCAAGCGCGAGACATGTCTCTTCAGTTACATAATCAGATACTATATAACTCTTCGAACCTTAAGTCGGGCGCGCGGAGACTTGCCATATACGGCAGGTCTCATATTCTGACAAGAATTTCCTCAAAATCTACTGATTACTGTGATGCGAAAATCTAAACGCAATACTGAGAGGGCGTCGAAATTGTAGTAATATGTCAAGTATGTTACGGTAGTTTAGAATCAAACAAAATGAGATGACGCTGCATCAGATATTGCCATATTATTAGCCAGAAGTCGCATGAGAGCAAGCATAAAGTTAATCGCCCTAAGTTATCACGATGAAACGTACGGATCCATCTTGATATCCCTGGTCTTCGATGGCTTTTGCTGGTTGCACGGGTGTCAGCTTACATCAAGCCCAGCACATGCAAGGTTATTGGGTGGTACTGGAACAGTTTTCAGTGTGAGAGGCTCACTTTGATAGGCTCTCGTGCAGAAAACTCTTTGCATAGCTGGCACAGGCGGGTCACCGTCCTCCGCTAACACGTTGGTCACTCAACTTGTACTCACCCCTTGCTACCTAGTCATCCCGTTAGGCCAGTACATATCTGGTAGTTTGAGATCGCATCTAATTTATGCGTCATTTTGTTCATGAGAGGTCCACGGTCTTCTGCAGTATACTGAGTCGATCTTAGCTGCAACTGGATAAATGCAACTTGGAAGCGTCTCATGTTGCGCTCACCACGTGATGCTCATCGAACCCGCATGCGTGCGGGCGTCTCCGGCGTTCGGGATTCGCATCTCTTTGTTCTTAGGGAGATTGGAACGTCCACACAGAAGGACTACGCGTTGGCCACTCCAGACCGAAATGAAGGGTCCTGTCTCTCCTCTTAAAAGACTTCCATCTGCAGTAAACCCCAGTTCTTTCCGTGCTCTCAGCTAGCTCCCTAAACAAAATTATGCCGGGTCCACGCGCACGAGCCATAGCTAACAGGTCGAATACCGCATCGACGTTGCGCCAGACGCATCAGATTTCATATCAGACCCTTGCGAGGGATGTGGAGGAGATTGAAGGATGGAATACGATCGTCTCTATGTTGTGTGACTACTTCGACCTACCGGGTAAGCTGCCCTCGTCTCGTGAACACCTACACAACAGCTCACATCTCACTTGTTCGGTATGATAGACCTCACCACGCGCAGTGGGCTCAAGAAGGTTCACGCTCGCTTTGGCGACATCTATGACAAGCTCGATCAGGTGTATATATGTAGTCGGGACAGCCCCAAGATAATGGGAGGCATTGTTGCCATCTGGGCTAAAATGTCTGCCGACTCCATCCTGAGGAACAAGCTCTTCCAGAAAGGTATATTCTTTCACGCGCAGTACATGAAACGCTCTCATCTTCATGATAGGGTTCTTGTGCAGAATAATACCCCTTCTCGACATAGCCCTGACACGCCTTGCAGCTCTGCAGGCGATTGCAGTGATCACGCATCATGGGGGCAGCGAAACTCGAGTGGCCATGACTCGGGAGGCACCCGCCCTGATCCGCTCGATGGAGGAGTGCCAGCACGATGTGAAGGTGGCCGAACTGTGCTTCGTCTCTCTCATGCACAGCGTCGGTACCACTCTCATGGACACTGACAAGTCCTACGGTACATTGATCAGAACAGCGGACGTGCGGATTTTGCTCAAGATTGCGGTCGACAATCTCCGGTCGCCGGAAGTCACCAGCTACCTCACTGACCACGCTCTCGGATTACTCACAAGCGTCGCTCTTCATTTCCCAAAGGAGTATAGGGCGCATCCTCCTGTGCTCACATACCTGGTCGCATGTCTGCGAAGTACCAACATTGTCGTTCGTTGCGAGGCACTTCTCGGGCTGCTTCGGCTCCACTATCGGGAGTCCGAGGAAGACAGGCATCTACACGACCCTCACAAACTTATGGCTGTAGCGGCCTCGACGTGGCCGCCAAGACTCAATGCGGCCATGCTGGAATACGGCTTCGAGGAGTGCGACATCACGAAAAATATGCAGAACATGCGCGACTTCCAGAGAGCTATGTTTCAGTGTGCCCAAAATCATGATCTCTACGCTCTTGGCAAGACTCTCGCAGACATCGTCATGCGTTCCGAATTCTCCATCATGCAGGGCGCGTTCGAGTTCCAGGACGAGAAGACCGGTGCCTTCAAGAGAGAGAGTATAGGCCTGCCTTTCATCATGTGGGCCGATTCACTCCCCCACTGTGCCGCAGCATTGCGCAAGAAGGGGACTCCCGCTGACTTGGATACTGCTGACACACTCGACCTCAAGTACCTGATAATAGAGGGCCGCCATCCGGATGCAGTCGCGCTTGCTCGGAAAGCCATTGCCCGTAACTCAAAGTTGGTATATGCGTACTACGCGATTGGATTAGGCCAAGATTCCGCAGAAGGTCTTCGCGCGGCGAAGAAGGGCTTGAAATGCAAAGGCCTCACACCGTTCATGCGCAACTATCTCCAGTGGCGCGCAGTGGCGCACGCGGGCGACCTTGGCGTCAGCAACCTCCAGGATACTCGAGCTGGCAACAAGGAGTATACTGAGAGCGTCGCAATCCTCATGTCTGCGTACGAGGATGCCAAGGCATTCATCAGCACTGCGCCCCCCGACTCGCGCAACATGGGTATGATGCTTAACTGGCTGGTCCTCCTGACGCTTGTAATCCGGGGCCCTGAGCTGTCAACGGATTTGCATGAGCTGAAGGTGAGCGTCCGCATAGTATATGGCAGAGGAGATGTCTGACGCCGTACAGCCCATCTTTGATAAGATTGATCTTTCGGACCAAATCATGACATTTATGGGACATCCGCCCAAGAGGACGCAGCTGCGTCTGACCCGGGAGCTGATCCTCCGTCTGTATCCAACGGCAATCAAGGAGTGGGCTGAAGACATCGTTCGCATTGATGCACTTTCGTCTACAGCTAGTGACATGCATCTGGATGCTGATAAGGCGCAAGATGATCTGGCCGCGTGGTTGGATAAGCACAAAGTCGAGGAGGGCGAGGAGCAGGTACCCGAGCGTTGCACACATCCGCGGATCGGCAGTAACGCCGTCGAGCTCTACCGTTGCTCGTGGTGTCGCAACCCCAGTGCCATGCTGAGGAAGTGTGGAGGATGTGGGAAGACGAGGTACGTAGTCGATTGTCTCACTCTTGGGCCTAAAGCAATCTGACGTGAAACCAGGTATTGTGACGCTATCTGTCAGAAGTCTCACTGGGGTGACCACAAGATTGCTTGTAAATCCGCGTAGGTCAAGTTCTTGGGATGGACGTCGAATCTATTTTATTTGGTAGATGCCTTGGCAGGCCTGTGCAGGCTGGATTAATGTCAATTAATCCCCCAGTCTTGTACCTCTTTCTGAAGTCGATCAAATGAGAACAAATATGAATGATAGTTATTCCGGCTCCATCCTATCATATCGCAACCCGGAGGCTGAGATGGTGTTAGCATGGGACATGCTCAAGACCCACACTGCTGTGAGTCTCAGCGGCGGGTATTTGAGTTGTCACTTGGCGGCGCAACTGATCTCGAAAAAAAACTGGGAAATAGCGCTTCTTGTCCTCATCCCACTCGGAGCGTGTCCCGTACGGGATGTACCCATATGTATATTGAGCACACCTAATCTCGTAAGGTAGATCCAAATAGAGCTTATGGGCCCAGGATGGGGTTTCCTTGGCTTCGTAACAATGCATGAAGCTGCGCCAACCAACAGCGTGATAGAATAAGAAACTAAAGCGTTCGAAGTCGAGGAATGTTAAGAGATATTGACACCCTATCTTGTGTTTTTTGTGAATATAAATGCAATCATTCAAAACAGACCCATGGTCGCGGTTCGTCCAATTGAGCGTTGAAGAAGAACACTCAAGGTCTTCCAGGTCGGAGTAGCAGTAGCAAGCAAAAGGTTAGCGCTCCCGAGTTGAAACTTACACGCTGAAGATTCAAGAAGAGACAACAGCACAGTGGAAGGGACATTCCTGGAAAGCCTGCTTCGACGGAGGATAGTCGGGGACGGGCCTTATGGTGATCAGGTACCGGATGATGGTGGTTGGAGGTCGAGTTTCGAGTGCATCTGGGCAGCCCGCTCGCAGCTCATCATCCGACCACCATGACCGTCACCACCTCTGAGCCTCCCACACCGATCGTTGCGCTTGGCACCTCTACTGTCCCACTGGGCACGGGCCCACCGACGCGCGAGGAGCTTCTGGCGCACTACCCGGCGAAGTTTACCTGGCAGCAGCTCAAGACGTTCGTTAACTCGGGGTATGTTCGTCAACATGCAGCTCAATGGGCGTGATAGGAAACTCAAGTATGTGGTAATACAGCGATCTAGGCCTACTGAAGCGGGATCGTAAGCTGCAGGCGAGGTATGACACATGGGCTGAAGGCATTCGCGAAGAGTACGGCTCGATTGGTATGTGCGCCCAAGTGGTCGCAGAGGTTGCCCATCAGCTGACCTGTACACCCAGTCAATTATCTGTCAAACTATCGCCTGCGATGGGGCGAACCCGACAGACTCTCGAAACTGCACTCCATACTTGACGACCCTGCCGATCGTGGTGCAGCGGAGAAGAACCCAAGACCTGCTCTGAGTGCAAAAGAGAAGAAGACACAGCCCCAGCTTCCACCAATACCCGACAGTGCACCACCGTACTTCATCGCGAACACGCCTCCGGAGTTCATCAGCATTTGCATGAACGACTGGCCCTACTCTGGTGAGTGCAGCCCACCACGTCTTCTGCTACGGCCGACTCATATGGTCATTAGTTCCGCCTGAGATCGAACATGCGCTCATCTGGACATGCCTGCCAATTATGCCTACCGGCTTCCCGCCAAACATCGCGGCGCGCTTGCACCAAGACGGGCTCTGGGGCTTCACCGGCAACACCTCTCCTCCGCCCTCGCCAAGCCTCGTGCCCGAGGCACTCCCCGCTCTCGCGGAATGGGGCGTCACGTTGGATAAATTAGTGCGTTCACAGCGAGGCACGCCCGAGGAGGAACAGACTGTCCGCCGTGCAGGCGGCGAGATCAACGAGTTCGTGAAGCGGAGGTGGAAGGAGCGGGAGTGGGAGACGGCGTGGTTTGTGAATCCGCCGGTGAGTGTGTCTTGTGAGACGGTTGAGATAACTGTGGAAACTAACAGGCTGAATGAGCAGAGGTTGCAGAGTGTGCCTGGCCTTGCACACATTCACGTCTTTGCACGCCGGAAAACACCCGCAGAACAGATGCAATGGGATGCCGAACACAGTGGCTCATCTTACAGCTGATTGGTCGAGGTGCCTGAAGTTGATATAAATGGTTCATCTTTGGATTGGAGAGGCATCTATGAGAATGGACATGACGGTTGACGGACGCTTTGACTACTCGCACTTTAAGAAGTAGATCATGCAGAGTAGACTGCTTGCTCAGGGAAGGACATTGCAGAATTTCTGAGTGTACATATGTTTGAATTTATCATAATTCCACTGTTTCGCCGTTATCGATTCGTGACTTGGCAATCCGAGCAGAACGACCATTACCCAAATGCAAGTCCAGGAGGTTCATTTCAGGAAAATCCGCGGAAATTTTGCCATTGTTCGTCATCCCCAAACCATCCGTACGTTCGATCTTCATGGCAGATGAACCGAAGTACCAGTATGTCATCGCAAGGGAAGCTCAAGAGCTTATTTGACCGAGAATGTCAAATAATCATTCCACATTCCACGTTCCATATTATACCATGTACAGTACTCTATGGCAGTTGATCCCCGTAATCGCCATGGGTATGCACCTTCCTAAACCAAGTAGTCTACGTGCGTATGATAGGCTGAAACGAACAGCATCGTCATCAACTTCTAAAAGAGCGTGCTAAGAATATCGCACAGCGGGAAGGGTAGATTGGTACGTGACAGTGACCTATATGACCTGTGCGTCATATACGAGAACCTCGGATCTGTTATGGTCGTCTAGAAGTAAGGGACGTAAACATCCTTAACGAGGCGTTAAGCCGGATGTGTCGGAGAGCATAATCATGGGGTTATTTGCCAAGCGTGTATACGTAGGGACTTGAAATTAGAAGAGGAACGGCTTTGCGCGCAGACGTTCTCCGTAGAACCAGAGAACGGTCGGGATCGGGAGCGCCGCGATACAAATGAACGCGAGTAAGCTCGAACCCCTAATCCGAATGGGTTAGGTGTATTTCGAAGATTGTATCAAATGTACACACCAGCCATAGCCAAGGTTCTTGTACAGATTAGCGCCAAAAATACTGAGGAGGGCGCCACCAATGCTACGCAAGACAATTGTCGCTGCAAGAGCGGAGGCGGCGTATTCGCCAAACGCGTCGACGAGGTAGGTTTGGATGCAGATCTGAATTGAGGGAAATTAGTTATGTCCTGTGAGGCGCTAGAAACACTGAATGAACTTACATATGTAATGAGCATACCGAATGCAAAGAGACCAGCGCCAATGAGTGGAACGATGAACGGTAATTGCGCGTGCGCAGTCCAGCCGTACATGAGCAGACCGCCCGGTGTGAGAAGCATTCCGAGTTGCATGAAAGGCATGCGGTATTCGGGCTTCTGCTCGCCATACTTCTTGCAGAGATAGCGATATGACCGGTTCAGCGTCAGTACGCAGCAGACGAGTGACAGCAAACACCCGGTTCCTGACAGAATTTGTCAACTTGAGTCATCTGATCGTCAACCTCTATATTTCAACGTACCAGCTCCCAGATATGCTAAACCTTCGTTACCGCCTTGCCACCCGTATGTGAACAAACCATATAGAGGCATAGGTCCGAACAGGAGTGGGATCGTGACGAGGTGCAGGTAGAGAATGCCGTATATAAGCGCCATGTAGAAACTCATGGCCGTCGAGATCGGGGCAAAAAGAAGCATGCGGAGCGGCCGCGTAAAGGCATGTAAGAATCCTCCTGTCGATGTTGGCGCGGAGCGCTTTCCATGGAGACGCGCGAGTAGGTATGGCGCGTATGTCTCGCGGAGTAAGAGTGCAGACGCGAGTGTCGTGACAGCAGCACTAGGGTATGTCTACTTGTGAGCAGAAGGACTTCGACGTGCAAATTGAGTTTCACTTACGCAATTGCGGTAACCCACATGAGCCAGCGCCATCCCGCGCGGTCAGCGATGTACCCTCCAATGAGCCCACCAATAGCAGGCCCGAAGGTAGGACCAAAACCATACGCCGCTTGGGCCCCACCACGTTCTTCGCGCTTGAACATGTCGCCAATCGTTCCTCCTCCGAGTGAGGGGCCTGCGCTTCCCGTCAAACCAGCGAGTAGCCGAAGGACAATCAGGCCTGCGTCGTTTTGCACGAGCGCACAGCCAACGTTGAGCAATGCGAAGATACCGAAATTTACAATGTAGACCATGCGCCGACCGTACATCTCGCTGAGTGGTGCCAAGTAGAGAGGGCCGATGCCGAGACCGAGGACGTACATAGCGACGGGAAGCGCAGAAATGTACGAGTCTGTAACGCGGAAAGACTCGTCGACTTGGAACTGGCCGACTGCGAGGAGTGTGGAGGAGATGGGGGAGAGCGTGCCCTGGACGGCGATGAGCACGACATTGACCCACTTGCGTGACTTGCTCCAGTTCTGCGGGTTCAGCTCCGCAGGAAGCTCCGCCATTGCAGCAGCGGGATCAGCGTGCACGACCTTCTCGACATCGTTGTTACCGGGGTGTTGCATCGCTGCATCAGAGGAAGTGTTGTCGCCTTGAGAATGCACAGTCTTCTCGTTGACAATGCTAGGGGGCGACGAGGTAGCAGTGTCACTAGCGTGCTCTTCGTCGTAAGCCATGACGATGAGAGCAAAGGTATGTAAAGTAAGGGGCCGCTAGAAAGCGTTAAGAGGGTGGAGGTTTGTTCGCCGCGTCATAGCAAGACCCGGGCCTCCACTAGTAATAGTGCCAGCATTGAATGACATCCTGATTTTACTCGAGTTGTGTACCGGTGTGGGGACCGGTACAAAATCATATGCGTGATTGAGTGGCACCGAGCAAACGCTCCAAGCACCCGAGCTTGACTGACAAGATGCCAGCCTGGCTCAACCCCCGGCCCACTCCTCGTGGGATCCTGCACTCGGCGGCCAATTGCACCCGACCATGAGTCAATGGGCATTACCAGTTTCAGACATATCGCAAATATTCTCGAGCATTGCCTCTGGCGAGAACAGACGAGAAAACATAGCATGGAGCGAGAAGGAGCTGGAAGATGGGGACGACTCGGATGGGAGAGAAGGCTCGTCTTGGTCCAGATCAACCGCCAATCATCTCCTTCCATTCTGAGCCAGACACCGCTTACGTGACCCAGCCGGCTTCCTCCGGCAGGAAGTTGCTCCCAGCGCTCGTCACCGCAGATGACTTGCAACGAGATGCACTCCAGACCTTCGCAGAATGGCCCCGCGGACTCTTCTCTCAAGCTCAACCCGGACGGCGAAGCAGAATGGAGACGACGGTCATGAGATGTCTGACATGTCGGAGAGCCTCCACCTGAATCCACCCGACGCCGCTTGTTCGGGACGCACGCCAACCTTCATGATGTCTGCTTGCTTGACGTTACCGCCACGTTATTCGGATGCACGCTGCTGACTGCAACACATCAAACACGACGGAGAGCTTTCTGTGTACTAGCTCCCCTAACTTACTGCTGGGGCGAACTCATCGAAATCGGCGAAGATGCAAAATCTAGGAATATAATATCTCTTCAATCACAACGAACACTCTGCCTCTAGTAAGAGTAACCAAATTAGTCTGTACATTCATGCACCATGTTTGAAACGCGGACATGATATGTGTGGGGGCATCAAGACCATCCTACTTGGAAGCGAACAACCCTATTGAGTATCCCATTTGAGATGGTATGAGCGACGATGATCGCCGTAATACGGTTATCTGAGCTAGATTAGCACAAGACGGTCGCTCCAAAGCCACGAGCACATCCACATAGTGATAACGTTTGAAATCCAGGTTCCCTGTTGAGCTAAAGTGCCAGTTACTATACTGTGCGTCGATTAGTGTCGGCGTAGGCACAAAGGACTCCCTAAAATTCGACACAGCATCGGCGTTACTGCATCCAGTCATTCATTTCGCCCAAGTAGCTGGCGCCCCGATAACGGACTCAAGCTCATCCCCAACGAGCCTCCACAGCGTCTTACGTCTTGCTTATGTCGACGCTATCTCTGGACCATTGCTCCGAGGCATTCAAGGACTTCTAAATGACTTCGCTGAGTTTGAATTTCGTCGGTATCCTGTGCATCCCACCATTCCAAGTTATGCTACTCTCCACATTGAAGCCACAACTAGTATGTTTGACCGTTGCTTGTCCACTCTGTTCGGGACGGGCGACGGGTTAGCACGACGCGCAGTGTACTGTCGACTAACACTGGGCGGTCGGTTTGACTTCGTTCCCGAAAAATGACGTCGCATATTCATTGGTCGGGTTCGGCGGATCTGCGTCTCGTCTCGTCGAATGGGCGTCGAAGGCTTGTTGGACATTGCGAGAGAAATGCAGCATTTGAATTCACGGACAATTTAGATATAAAGACGAGCTACTGCGGCGGAATCCAGCATCCCCAACAAAAGCGCATCTCCGTCGTATCCGCACTACCACTTTGTCAAAATGTTCGCTGACCTGATTTCCGAGGCCCCCGTCGTACGTCGAATACCTACCCTCCAAACGATATCTCTAACCAAACCCTTTCGAAACAATCACAGCGCTCCATCTTCGATGCCGTTGAGGCACGCCTCCCCGAGCGGCTCGCTCTCGCCACTAAGCTCATCAAGCAACACTCTCAGGCACCGCTGCACACCGTGACCGTCGAGAACGTCATGGGCGGAATGCGCGGCCTGCCCGCAGTGCTCTGGGAGGTCTCGGGCACCTCTCAGGCAGGGATCACCTATCACGGGCGCACGCTGCGCGAGCTGCAGGATCTGCTCCCGCGCTGGCCAGGCTCCTCTCAGGTCTCGCCCGAGGCGATGCTCTGGTATCTCTACACCGCGTCCGCACCCTCGCCTGTAGAGCTCGCGGAGTTCGCGCGCGAGCTCGTGCGCCGCGCGGCGGGCCTGCCTGAGGACGCGATGAGGTTCTGCGACGGGCTTCCCGCGGACGTGGACTCGTCCGCGCAGATGATAATGACGCTCACGTCGATGAGCCCGCACTCGAAGTTCGCGCGCGCACTCGCGGAAGGCGTGCCCAAGGCGCAGATGTGGCGCGCCGCACTCGAGGATGCGCTCGACTCACACATCTTCGTGCCGCTCTTCGCTGCGCGCATCTACTCGAACAAGTTCCGCGAAGGCGCGGGGCGCGATGTGCCGCTCAGCGTGCACGGCGACATCGCGGAGAACTTTGCGCTGCGCATGGGCCGCCGCGGCGACAAGCCATTTACCGAGCTCATCCGGCTCTACTGGGCGCTGCACATGGACCACGGCGCGAACGTCTCCGCGCACTCCATGCGTACGTCCCTCCCCACTCACGTGAAATTCGCCTCGATTTCTGACCACACTCTCGCGCAGGTCTCAGCAGCTCTGCGTGGACGGACCCATACCCAACGATGGCCACCGGCCTCATCGCGGGCACCGGCATCCTGCACGCGGGCGCGATTCTGCAGTCAATCCAGTTCAACCAGCGCATGCTCGCCGCGCTCGGGCCCGCGCCCTCGCCTGTTCAAATTGACGCGTACATTGGGCGCGTGCTCGAGCAGGGGCGCATCGTGCCCGGCTTCGGGCATGCACTCCTGCGCGGCGTCGACCCGCGCCTCGCGCCGATCGTGCAGTTCGTGCAGGGCTGCGGGCTTCCCACAGACAGCGAGGGCGGGCAGCTCCTCCAGCTCATCGGTCGCACAAGCACGGTGGTGCCCGAGGTCCTGAAGCGCCGCGCGCCGAAGATCAAGAGCCCAGCGCCGAATGTGGATTCGTTGAGCGGGTGCTTGATGTATGCGTTTGGGCTTGAGCTCGATTTTGTGCTACTTGTGATGGCATGCAGCCGCGGGATGGGCTTCATGTCGCAATATGTCTGGGACCGTGGTGAGCTGCTCTAGGGTCCGGTGAGCGAGATGATGAGAGCTGATGTTTCGATTTGCAGCACTGGGTTTGCCAATTGAGCGACCACTCAGTATCACCATGGATCAGATTGCGGCTAAGCTCTAAGCTAATTGTGAATTTGTTCCACATTTCCCGGCGCCAGATACAGATACTTGTTCTATTAATTACTATGGAGCAGCCCCTTCGCTCGTGACCCGCTCTCTCATCGCTGTCGTCTACTTTTACACTCTCGTTCATTCCGCAGCATTTCCCTCTTCGAATCGTATAGACGGACTCTGTGCTTATAGATGTCGCACATTCGCTTTGTTGTACTATTCTTTAAATCTCAATATCCTCTACGGGTGGGCTCATCCACAACCCACGCATATCATGTGGTCGTGATCTGGGCACTTATCTGGTGTACTGTCGCTTGTAACAGAGCAGAGACACTGCAGCACAATACAGCATGCCTTGTGACTAGTAGGGTATTATCGGTCGCGGTTATGTAGAAAGCTAAGAATTAGAGAATTCCGGGCAATGATAATGAGGCTCAGGATATGAATCATCTGGACCTGAGTTTGGCAGCGCAGCTGTCTCAGGAAGGACCTCGAAAGCTGGCGAGTTACAGAAAGCTTACAAGGTTTTATCACGCGTTTCACGTTATGTGCGCAGCCCAACTTTACTTTTTTTCGTCGGACTTTGTTTACACAAGGCAAGAATGAGACGGAACTGAATTTGTAATATCGAATTATGCAGTGAAAGTATCATAAGCACAGAGCGATTGAGGACGAAGTGGGGGGCTGAGAGCGATCGAAATTTGGACGAAACTGAGATCACGCGATAGCAGCAGGTGCATCCTCCGCCGACAAGAATCGTTCGAACCAGCGAACTGCCTGGTCTCTCGCCCTGTCCCTCTCCGCCTTCTTCTTCTCATCCTTAAGGTCACAGCGGATCGTCCACCCATGCTGCACGCCCTCATACACGACCACTTCCACGTGCTCTAAGCCCTTCTCCCGCAAGCGCTTCTCCGCGTCCCTCCCGCGCTCACCACCGAAGCCATGATCTTCCGCAGCCAGCTCAAAGCTGATCGGCTTTGAGATTCCGTCGAGTTCCACGGGATACTTGACGAGCGACGGATGCGCAGCGACAGTCGCGTCGAACAGGTGATTCAGCGTGATCGCGTAGCGCCCGCCCCAGCAGAAGCCGACAAAGCCGATTTTCGCGTTGGGTTGTGCCTCGCGGAGGTGCGACACAAGCCCGCCGATCTTGGCATTCTGCGAGCTCTGGCTGTTGCGAATAATGAAGGGCGCAAAGACGAAAAGCGACATGGGGCGCGCGACGACGCGCTGGAAAAGGGACGGTGTCTCGTTCACGGGGTCGATCGCGCCGAGCGTCCACTGCGGTACCTCATACCCTGTACACGATGATGTTGAGATTAGCATGCTCGCTGCTGCGCACAAGGGCGTCGGGACGCGCGACTCACCGCCGTAGAGGTCCGGGACGAGGACGCGAAAACCCCGCGCGGCATACTCGTCGGCGAGGAGGCGGGTGTTGATGAACTTCCAACCAAAGATGTCGTGTCCAAAGACGACGATACGGGTCGACGCCTCGTCGCCGGTGGCATAGATGGGGAGCCCTGCGAGGGTGATCTCCGTTCCGGCCGGGGTGCCCGTGTGGATAGTGCCGGTGACGCAGTCGGCGCAGGCCATTGTGGCGGCGAGGATAGGGCGACGCGGGGCTAGGATAGACACGGGTCCGGCGTGTGATTATATACCGCAAATCCTTCCCGTTTGCAACGGAGTCGCGGATGCTGGACAAGTCTGGCACCCGAATGAACACGCGCTGGTACGAGAATTCCCATCCCAGGGACGTCGTCGATAGCGGATGCTTGCGCGATACGTACAGTAACGTAGTACTCTGTCGTAGTAATGGAACGGGCGTCACACTCTCGCATGCTCCGGAAGGAGATGTATTTCTCTCCTTGGACCCGGGCTGGATAACACGTGCCTCGGCCTCAGGTGCGGTGGCAGGGACTCCCTCAGTAAGCCCTCCTCCTCCGTTAGATCGTGCCGATGGTGAGCTGGCTGGCCGGCATGTTCGACGGAGGTGCCTAAAGTAGACGTCATTCTCCTCGTTGGACTAGAAACTATTCTCTCGATTTCGGTATCCTCTACTCTTCCGTCGAATTCGTTTTCCTGGCTGGAGAAAGTCTATAAGAGTAGAGTTTGTGGTATCGAATTATACAATGAAAGTATCGTCAGCACAGAATAACTAAGGACGAAGTGGGGAGGTTAGAACAATTTACGTTCACATGAAGCTTCGATCAAGCAGTAGCAGCAGGCGCTTCCTCAACCGACAAGAATCGTTCGAACCAGCGAACTGCCTGGTCCCTCGCCCTGTCTCTCTCCGCCTTCTTCTTCTCATCCTTGAGGTCACAGCGGATCGTCCACCCATGCTGCACACCCTCATATATGACCACCTCCACGTGCTCCGAGCCCTTCTCCCTCAGGCGTTTCTCCGCGTCTCGCCCGCGCTCGCCGTCAAAGCCATGGTCCACCACGGCCAGCTCAAAGCTGACCGGCTTTTTGACACCGTCGAGCTCCGCAGGATATTTGACGAGCGACGGGTGCGCGGCGACGGTCGCATCAAACAAGTGATTCAGCGTGATCGCGTAGCGCCCGCCCCAGCAGAACCCGATGTAGCCAATTTTGGCGCTAGGGTGCGCCTCGCGGAGGTGCGACACGAGCCCGCCAATTTTGGCGTTCTGCGAGCTCTGGCTGTTGCGGATGATGAAGGGCACGAAGAGGAAAAGCGACATGGGACGCGCGACGACGCGCTGAAAGAGCGACGGCGTCTCGTTCACGGGGTCGATCGCGCCAAGCGTCCACTGCGGGACCTCGTACCCTGTGCACGAGAATATGAAGTTTAGCCTCCTGAGGCTGCTAAGGGCGTGTCGGGGCGGGTGACTCACCGCCGTACAGGTCCGGGACGAGGACACGGAAGCCGCGTGCGGCATACTCGTCCGCGAGGAGGCGGGTGTTGATAAACTTCCAACCAAAGATGTCGTGTCCGAAGATGACAATACGGGTCGACGCCTCGTCGCCGGTGGCATAGGTGGGGAGCCCAGCAAGGGTGATCTCCGTTCCGGCCGGGGTGCCCGTGTGTACGGTGCCGGTGATGCAGTCGGCACAGGCCATTGTGTAGCTTCGCGAGTCAGCACTGGTAAACAGGCGGCGAGGATAGGTCGGGCGGGGCGGGACTAGGGCAGAAGGGGCGCTGACACATCCGCGTTGTGTGATTATATGCCGCTCATTCTTCCCGTTTGCAGCGGAGCCACGGGAGCTGGATAGGCCTCGTACCCGAATGAACGCCCGCTGATGCGAGAATACCCATCCCAGGCACGTCGTCGATAGCGGATGCCTGCGCAATGCGAGCGACCCAAGGTGTGTACGCTGTACAGATTGTCGTAGCGACTGACCGGGCATCACATTACATAGCTGCCTCGGGGACCATTACAGAGATATATCCCTCTGCACCGAGCTGGAAGCACATGCCCCAGCTGCAATAGGGGGGACTCTTCCCGGCTCCCTCGGCCTTGCCACAAAATCACTATAAGATCCTGCCGACGGGGAGCTAGCAGGAGTTGGCTGGCCGGCATGTTGTGTGGAGGCTGTCTTTCGGAGATGTCGGGACGGATGACTGGGATTAGATTTGAAGGCTAGCGGGGACTGCGGTCCAGAGGGATGGTAACAAGTCGCGCAGCCGGCAACTGTCAAGAGCTCGCTGCCCACTGCTGCCCACTGCGCGCAGGGAATCATAGAGTCAGCCACGTGCCATCACGTGCCCCGCGGGAATCACATTGACCTGCCTCTTTTGGCTATTTTTTGATGCAAAACTGCCACATACGGAAGCGCCACTGCCATTTTTGGGTTGCATGATGGCCATGATTTCTGGCCGGATCGCGGGAGGACGAATCTAGGCCGGAGCGCCCACATCAATCAGGCTCAGTTCTACGGGCCAGAGACCGCAGTATGTCCACAAAAACTACATTATGGGTTTGCTACCTCCTATATCTCCCTGAAGCTCCATATCGCGGGAACTGCCCCATCATCCCGACGTTGAAATTTGCAAGTACTCTGAGCGCAAAACAGTGAGGACAAACGCGCGACGAACATGGCAGTCCTAACTCCAGGGCTTGCATTCCTCCTGAGCATCTCCCCATACATTGTATTGCCACCGGCTGTCGCTCATATCGCACTGCTTGCTCTTGCTCGGTTCACCAACATAATTGTACCCGACTGGCTGCGTCTCTTAGGCTACGTACTAGTGTACCCCATCTATCTAGGCGTCAGCAGCCTATTCGACAGGCTCCATGAAGAATACGAGATTCGATCTCTTGGGGCGGTCAGAGTCCCAGAAGTCAAAGGCAAATTGCCAGGGAACATCGACCTTCTCATATCAAGATTTCGGCAAAACAATGCCTCTTATCCTCGTGCGTGTTCCCGCCCGAAGAGCTTAATGCATCTACAAATTGATGTACTACGTAGTGGCGGCCGTTGAGGAGATGGCCAAGAAGTATGGGAACATTTACAGCATCCGGATTCTTGGAGAGCAGAGGGTCGGTTACAACGTATAACGTGATCCACTAGTCTTTGTCTGACTGCTTGCGAAAAGATCATAACCGTCGAGCCCAATCACATCAAGACGATCCTTGCGACCGACTTCCAGAAGTGGGACAAAGGTCGGACTCTCCGCCGCTATCCACTTTGCACCCGTTGCTCATCGCTTACACAGGGCCTAAATTCCGGGGCAGAGTCGTCTCCGTCCTCGGGTCGGGCGTGTTTGCGTCCGACGGCGACATGTGGAAGTGAGTTGGCTCCTCTCCCCAACATACCAGCTGTCTCACTTAGCCTTTCCTGCCTCGCCTAATCTAATTTCACCTCGCCCGCCCATGCATCCAATCACACCCAAAGATTCCACCGCTCGATGTCGCGGCCGTTCTTCAACCGCGACCGGATCAGCGACTTCGACACATTCGGGCGGCACACGGACGAGGTGCTCACCATCCTCCGGCGCGCCCAGGGGTCGGCGCTCGACTTCCAGGACCTTATCGGGCGCTTCACGCTCGACTCCGCGACCGAGTTCCTCCTCGGCACGTGCGTGCACGCGCTGCGCAAGCTCCTCGACGGCCCCGCCGCGTATGCGCGCGTGGATGTCGATCCCGATGCGTTCACTCGCGCACTCCTCGCCGTCCAGGCGCAGATGTCCGTCCGCGGCCGTCTCGCGCCGCTCTGGCCGCTGTTTGAGCTGTTTGAAGACAAGACGAGGTGGGTGTATGCGCTCTGGAACTGCGCGAACGTGTGTGGGCTAAAGAAGTTGGGCTGATGTAGCGCGAACTTGAAGATTTTGCATCGGTTCATTAACCAGATCATCGAGAAGGCGCTGGAGAGGCAGCGAGACATCAAGACGGTCGAGGACGGAAAGGGCTCAAGCATCTCGGAGCGCGCATCGCTGCTCGACGAGCTTGTCAACCTCACGGACGGTCAGTCGTCTTTGAAAACGGGCTGACGCCGTTCTTAAGTATTTCAACAGATCCCAAAGTGATTCTGGACGAAACGATCAACATTCTTATCGCGGGACGCGACACTGTGCGTGCAATGTCCGATTTTATTTCACTTCGCAATTTGACATGCGTGATCTAGACGGCCGCCACATTGTCCTTCCTCGTCTATTTGCTCTCGCAGCACCCGGACGTGCTCAAGCGCCTCCGTGCCGAGGTCCTGCAGCAGGTCGGCCTGACACGCACGCCCGAGTTTAGCGACTTCCGCGACATGAAGTTCCTGCGCGCCTGCATCAACGGTGCGTCCATTCTCACTTCGCGGTTCTTTTGCAGCCCGCTCACGTCAGGTGACGTCACTGCAACTCTACAGAGACGCTGCGCCTCTTCCCGCCCGTGCCGGGAAATATCAGGTACGAGCATTTCCTGATCGACACTCCTCGCGAGCAGAGCTGAGCTGACTTGCGCGCACGCCTCACAGGGCGCCGAACCAGGCAACGACGCTCCCACCGTTTGAAGCCGGCGGCAGGCCCTTCTACATCCCCGCCAGCACAACGTGCGTTCTCTGTCCATCGTTCCTGTAGCACATGCTGACGCCCGCGCGCATCTCGCAGTGTCCCATACTCGGACATGGTCATGCACAGGCGGAAGGACCTCTGGGGCCCGGACGCGGACGTGTTCGACCCGGACCGCTTCCTCGACGCGCGCCTCCAGAAGTACCTCACCCCGAACCCGTTCATCTTCGTGCCTTTCAATGCCGGTGCGTGCTCCGTCCCGCTCTCCGTTCCTTCCGTGAGCTAAACATGCATGTCACGCGCAGGCCCGCGTATCTGCCTCGGACAGCAGTTCGCATACAACGAGATGTCGTTCTTCATGGTCCGGCTCCTGCAGGCGTTCGACCACTTCGAGCTCGCGCTCGACGCGCAGCCGCCCGAGGCGCGCGTCCCCGCGGTCTGGGCATCTAAGAACGGCAGTCGGGTCGCGGTCGAGAAGATCAGGCCCAAGTCCGAGTTCACAATGTCCATCCAGGTGAGCGCCAGTGTGTCTGTTGGAACCCGGGTAAATGCTAATTTGTGGGTGTGCAGGGTGGGTTACATATGAGATTCAGAGAAGCACAGACTGAGGCGTGAAGCCTTGACTTGAGTTCGAAGCTTGACCGATCGCGTGACATTTCTTGGCCGGTTACCTCCGGCGGACTGTCTGTTTATTCCCATACTTCATTAAGCTGGCGTATTCCGCAACGTTGGTTTGTACGATAGCAGAGACGGCGACCAACCCAATGTTATTTAACCTGCAGACCAGATGCACGTTGTAGTCTGAATTGCTGGGAGCGGGACAGAAATGAAGATAATCGTAAGTATGAGACCATTGAGCTTCTAAAGATGTCCATGTTGTGTGTCGGTAGTCAGGGAAAATACCCTCTACAAGCGAGCCTTTGTGCGCCGTGTGACCCGATCCATCCAGTCCCGCACCTTCATGTTCATCCAGCCAGCCTGCATCGTCTCGTCCCAAAGCCCAGCGGGGTCCTCAAGGATCGGCCCGGCGAGCTCGATGAACTTCGCGCGCGCCTTCTCGATCGTGTCCGCCCGCCACGGGTGTCCAATCGGGCGCTCGACGAGCACCTCCTCAAGGACGGAGCCGTCCTCCATCGTGACGAGGAGCGCGCTCGCGCACTTGCCCGTCGCGGGGTTCATGTAGTCCGCGGACATCTGAGGGTCCTCCTCCATTGTCATCTTCGCACGCAGCACGTCCACGCGCGGATCGCGCGCCCACGCCGAGTCGTCTGCGTAGTCCGACACGTCGAGCCACCCGCGTTTGAGAAGCGTGACGGCAACCATGTAGCGCATGCAGTGGTCGCGATCCGCCGCGTTGTGCAGCGGGCCCGTCTTGTCGATGATCTTCATCGCGGGGCGCTGCGTGCGGATGCGGATCGAGCGCACTTGCTCGAGCCGCCCCGCGAGCGTGCCCGAGAGCTGCAGCGCCGCCTCGACCGCGGCAATCCCGTGCCCCTCCGCCGCGACGAGTTTGATAAAGAAGTGATCGATGACGTGGTGCTGGAATGGTTTGGGCAACTGGAACTCTTTCCCCTGGAAGCACGTGTCGTAGAAACCCCACTTGGGCGCGCTGAGCACGGTTGGGTAGCCCGGCTGCCCGGACTTGGTCATCAGGACGTTGTGCACGGCGCGCATGCACGCATCTCCGGCGGCCCATCCCTTGCGCGGACTGTATGTCCGCGTCAGGACAATAACATCGTACCTCCAGTAGATCATGCTCGTACCTTGTGTTAGGCGACTGGCGGTAGACGCGGAGAGGCTGGCCATCAGCCCAGGCTTGGCTCACGGCATCGTTAGTCTGTTCACGCGTGAGGCCCATGAGCTTCGACACGACTGCCGTCGCCGCGATCTTCACGAGGATGACATGGTCGATGCCGACCTCGTTGAACGCGTTTTTCGCCTGCAAGATGGATAGTCACATGAGTGCGTCAGACAAGGACATCAGCGAACGCGACGCAGACCTGGAAGATGCCCTGGATCTCGTAGGCCTTGACAATGGCCTCGAGGACGTCCTTCATAGTCATATTTTCGTTCCCCGAGCGGCTCATCCAGTCGGCGACAGGCAGGATGGCGCCGATATTGTCCGACGGGTGTCCCCATTCGGCGCCGGGGTACGCATCACTGTGATCGAGGTAGCGGATGAGTGCGCCGTAGTCGAAGGCAGCCTTGACAGGGTCAAGGACGTAGGATGTCCCGGGGAGGGGAAAGCCGTTGGGAACCACGGTCCCTTTGACTACAGGCCCGATGAAGGAAGCGCAAGATGGGAGCGACTCGAGGGCACACCCAAGGGAATCGAGGAGAGCAACACGAGCACGCTTCCAGGCATTCTCAGAGGTGACTTCGTAGTCGAAGACGTAGTCAGTGATTGCCCGGATGACGGCGTCGAAAGGGGGGCGGCTGTTGTCGTTGGGAGACATGTTACGCAAGTGCAGAGGGACTGGACGAACGACCTCCTGTGCTGCTGGCCATTTTGTTCGCTATTCAGCCGCCCGTGTCGAGGTGCGTTTGACATGCATACCGCAGCATATAGCCGACAAATGCACGTCTACGGGATACATGACGATGTCACCGCTTTCGTGCGATCCGAATACGGTCCGAATAGTAAAATCTCCGATGGCTGGGGATCTGCATTACGAGACAGGAGCCGTATAACGCGTTCCATGTAGCCTGATAGCACAGCAGTTGGGGCGGGCCAACTTCGAAGCCGCCCGAATTCACGAGCCAGAGCCAGACTCAAGTGGTTGCATCGGCCAGCTTCTGAAAACTCTAGGTTCAAGTGTGTTGTCGAGGTCTATTCCCACAAGACAACTTGTTCGTAGCTCAGAATCGTGAATATATCAGGAAACATCGTAAGCCTGCGAATGGATGCACGGAGTTGAGAGCACAACATTTTCCGCAATTCTCGGACTTCGCATGACTTCCGCGACAAAACTTCCCACGGATATAGTCTAAGTAACACACATTTCACTCTCACTCTCACTCCAGGATGGACACGCTTGTCTCTGTTCTGTGCATATTATTGATGGTCTTCGGTACTCATCTCGAACGTTCCAGTGACATGACACTTTCATCCACTTGTCCAATTTCCTCGAAATGTGTTCCAACGAGCATAGTTGCAAGACGTCGGCGCGTATCCTTCGGCGACATAGCCCGCTGACACGACAACATTATTCGGCATAGTATATGCTATAGACGACTCGGATGTAGCATCGCTAGCATATCTAACATGACGCACAGCAGCACACAGCTCCAATCTGCACCTGGGGTTCATCGACACGCATGATTCTTTTCGCATCGGCCGACCACAGGTTCAATTTGGTCACCAGTGGAACCCATGCAAATCGCCAGAAATCCCCACAATTGTCTACATGAGTTCACGCAGGTACCGGTGCCCTAGGTCATTGCCCTCTATATCCCCGACTACCGCGGCCGGTGGTCCAAGATGCGCCATGGACATCTCTTCCTCGTGCGGAAACGAGATTATCGCCTCACCACACCTGGAACAACGCGAACTCCTGTCCGCGAGCATACGACCATCCCAACGGCTGATCGTCGATATCTCACGCACCGCGCATGTTGGACTCGACAGCGGTCCATCCAGGCCGTAGCCAATGACGTGGCGCGTCTGGGCACGCGTAGACTCCATCCAGCCATATCAATCCGTATCAATCGATCCAATTGTAGAGGTACTACACCGTTATTCTGATATACTGCTGCTCTACTGCTCTTCTTTGTTCGTAATCGGGGCCGGTAGAGAGTGAGTGTTCGAAGGACATTAAGCGAGGGCCAACACCATGCGCACAGACCAGGGGAGGGGAGGGGCGGGCGTCCGGTCGTGTGAGCCGCGCTTAGGCCCCCCGGCTGACCTTGTCAAGCACTGGTAAAGAGGGCGAGTCAGTATCGGTACCGTCGATGCGCGGGCGGGAGCGGGTGCCACGTAGCGGGAGGGTGAAACACGAAACACACCGGACTCGTATGCCACCTCATCGTAGGCGGTGCCCTGCACCTCGGCGGCGATGCCGACGAGGGAGCGTCGCAGCGCGTCCTTCGACGACGCGAACAACATCTTCTGCTTGATCTTGGAGTCATCAGGGGCCCTGACGCGGGCGTACACGTATCAGCCACGTCCGCAATGAGCGACGCCCGACGCGCGCACGAAGCGGCGCGCGCTGCGCACTGAGCAGATAGGGATGGTACACACCAGGAGAAGAACGTGAGCTTGTTGCGCTTGCCCGCGCCGCCCTCCTTCTCGAACTCAAAGTCGTAGACGGCCCATCTGCACTCAGTCTCGGGGAGGTCGGCAAGGAACTCGTCGTAGTCTTGGCTGGAGGACGACTTGAGGACGATGACCTCCGTGTTGTCTGGGCTCAGGCCGAAGACGATGTACTTGGTCTTCTTGCCCAGCTTCAGCTCCTGGTACGCACTAAGGCACTGCGGGTTGACGCCGACGCCGGATGCCTGTGGCGGTGTTGCGGTGAGCACGCCTGCCCGCGGCGAGAAACGACTCGGACACGATATCGATACGCACCATGTCGATGAAAGATGGAGAGTGTGTGGAGAGTGAGGAGAGGTTTGTGGTGGATGGATGGAGGTGTAGAGGATCAGTTGTATGTTCGACTACTAATAGTATATCGCGATGGCGGTGACAACGGCGATTGCCAGGGGTCCGCCCCGATTTCAGGCGACCTCAGCCACAGCACGCAGCAACCGCGGCGCATCCAGGCGCGTCCCATTCCGCGATCTCCTCTTGGCTTGCAATGCTTTCGTTCTGATTTGCTATAAGCTACATACGTATTTCTGCTCTACAGCATTACATCCTGCTCAAACAAATACCTCGTCTATCCAAGCCTCATAGTCGTACTCCGGCTCGCCGGTGCCACCCTCCAGAGGAGGCATCGCTTGTCGCAAATACTCAATCGCGCTCGCCGGCAGCTGCGCAACGCGCAGGTCCAGTTCCGTAACATATGGCTGCAACACAGATGAGTGCTTGGTGACAAGAAGCAGCAGCGCCGCATTACCTTTTCGTGCGCGATGCCCCGGAAAGCATCGCGCAGCTGCTCCGGTGATGTCTGGTCTTCCATGATGTCAACCTGAGGACCCTCCGTCAGCGTCAAGCTGTGTACTCCACGAGGAGTGCATACCAAGAGATTGATGAACGCTTCGAATGTCACTGCGCCGTAGTCCTGCATCAGCTGGTCGTATATGATATCCATATCCTCGTCCTGGCACAAGTGTGAGCACAAGAGAGGGTTGAGCGCGCCAAGGATGATCATACAGAGTAGACGATCCCAAGACTGGCCAGCGCAGCATTCATTTCAGTCTGTTCGAGGGTGTTTGATTCATCCCGATCAAAGTATCGGAACGTGCTTTCAAACTGCTCCAGCTGTGCAGGCGTGAGGTTGGTCATGTTCCGAGACACGATCTGCAGAACCACCCATCAGTTAGATGTGACGAAAATTTTCGCATTGTATAGCGCACCTGGTTGTCTATGAAGGCCAGCTTCTTCGTTACGCTCTGCGCCAGGAGTTCCAACTCGAACTCCAAATCCTGGTATGTGAACACAGTGTAGTCATTCTCATCTATCTTCGCGTTCAAACACTCCTCGTCTGCTCGGGCGACCTCGCCAAGGGCTTCGGACAATGACGGTATTCGCTTTTGAATACCTTTCACTAAGTTCTGTTGCTCCTGGAACGCGACGGTATGTTGACTGAAGCTCGGTAGGACCATTACAGAGCGAGCTTACTTCCAACGGCCCACTTATACTTGCCAACTCCGACGATATCGCACGCAATCTCTGCTCAAATCCGTTTGCTAAGTTGGCAAACTTCTTCCGAAGCGCTTCCTTAATCCTGCGTACTTGTTGAACGAATGCAAATCGCAGCCATAGCAATCGGGACTTACTGTCGAATCTCTGCATTGATTGCTTTTGATCGCTTCGCTTCGGAATCCAGCAGGGCATTCCACGCAGCGTCAATATTCTAACAACGTATGGGCATCTTCTCCAAGAGCAGATGCTGCACAATACGTACCGACAACGCTAGTCCCGGCGGAGGGGTATATTCGCGAAGACCATATGTCTTCAGCTTCGTCTGAACGTTTCCGAATAGAGTTGTGACATCCTGCTTTTCCGTCACCCAGGTCCGCTTCGTGGTCTGCTTGTACTTCATAAATGAAGCGTATTGGCCTTGAGCATCGGCATAGCTTCCAGTAAACTGAATGGTAGCCCATAGTGCTTGCGTGTCTGACATAGCTGAGAGGAGCTGTGAGGGATTTATCTCAATAAGTCTGAAAATACATGGAGCAGCTTGTGCAACCTGCCTCACGAACACGACGTTCATAATCATTCTTGCTCAGCCAGACTGAATACATCAGCTCCGCGAATTTCTCGACACGGCGCGAGACAGTCTCAGCCTGATCTGCCAATAATCATATTAGCTGAGCGGCTAGCCATCTCATATTGACCTAGAGATCGCACCCATCGAGGAGAATGCGTGGAAGAAACTGGCAATGTAGGTCATAACACTACGTTCGTCCGGCCGCGTCGTGTCACACAGGTCCGCAACTTCAAGCAATTGCTGAATTGGGAAGTGAGTTGACAGAAATTAATTTCAAATTTAGGAGGGATACGAACGGGAATCCCGAGATGGTCGGCGGCTACTTGGAAAGCCAAACGAGTGTTCCCATGACGATCAGTCTGTTCAAGTTCACAAGGGTCAAGATGGGTTCCAGACTCTCGATATCTGAAGCGCTGACCTTGTCCAGTTTGTCGTAGTCGATGAGGTCGGGACGATGGCAGTGAATCAGCGCACATCTAAATTGATTCAGATTCAAGGTTTGGTAGTATTCCTACTGGACTTACAGGGCGAGACCGTCAGACCAACTGAGCGAGAAGTCTTGTACATCGACTTCCTTGTACGGTGCTGTCTTGCGCTGACACCAGAGCAGCAGTCCTTCCTTGGCGGAGAGACCTTCTTCACTTTCAGAACAACAGTCGCTCAGCACATGTGCAATCGGCTGGCGCCCCCAGCATGTAGAGGCGGTGATGCAATTCGAGTGAGACGGACCTGATGTCTGCGATGGTAAACCGAAGGATGAGAGTCCAGATCATGCCCAGGATGAGCTTCAGATTTCCATCGATGATATCTACAGCGAAGCATCGGATTCTGTACTCGTGGCGAAGGCGGACTGACATACCCTCAGGACCGATATTCGTGAGTTTGACTCCTCGTGACTGAATGAATTCTAGTGCCTTGTTGACGTTCTCCGCTTTCTGAATGCGCATCCTCGGTGCTTTGTTATATCTGCCAAGGGATGTATCCCCTGCGCACAGAATGAGATATAGAGCGCGAAAACAGTGAGCCACTCACCCATGATCTCCTGCGAGAGTCGCGATCGTGCGCTTCAACGTCTGAACGAAATGAAGCACTGGATCATGTCCCCACCATTAGTTGGATGAGGCGGACGCCATCAGAGAGATCCTTCACGAGTGAAGTCATGGGGGGGTATCCATTGGATTCGAGCTTGGTATTCAGCCTAGGGACAGGAGCGTGTTCACGGATGGCAGTACGCGGATGGTTCTCGGTATAAATACCATTTGCAGAATGTCCGCTCCTGGACATCTCGCGAGCGCGCCTCGAGGGAATCCATTGCTCAGACACGTCGGTATATCAGAATCGGAGGGTATGATGGGGGTATTAAGCAGAGGTAGACTAGATGCAGCAGATGAGCAGAGGCAGCGAGCAAGTGGCGGGTCCGCCACCACTATCCGTTCACGGCGCGTGTCGAGCGCGACTTTCAAACTCCGCAACGCGTCGGCGGCGTCGAGCTCATCCGTCTTCCAAAGCATCCTAGCCACGCTCACCACCTCTCTTCCATACCCTCCATCGCCCCCGACGACGATGACGACCCAGTTTGATCGCATCTACCATGGTCTGTCCCCTGAGCTCGGCAGTAAGTAGCCCACAACCCCGCAGAGTGCCCACCTGACGCCCGGATCAGAGTTCCGTATTGCTGCCAGTGGGATGGCCTGGAAGGGCGAAGAGAGCGAGCAGATGGTCGCCATTTCATCCGCGGACATCAAGTGGACGCAGTGGATGAGGGTCGCACGCGGCTATCAGCTCAGAGTGGGCCTCAGGGATCGGAAAAGGGAGATATTCGACGGCTTCGTCCGTGAGGTGAGTTCTGATTCATTCCCTCCAGGTCACACCCAGCATGAATGCAATTGATTAACACGTACATCAGGACCATGACAAGCTGGCACAGCTGATGAAGCAACACTTTAGCATCGCCCTCGAGACCAAGGAGGTCTCAGTAAAGGGTTGGAACTGGGGCGTAACAGATTTTCAAGGCGAGCGTGGCAGTGCAAATACACAGAACACCTAAGCTGACTCTACTCGGACAATGAACAGGCGATGACCTTGCATTCGTCGTCTCCAACAAGACCGCCTTTGAGCTTCCCCTCACCAATGTCGCAAATTCCAACATCGCGGGCCGTACAGAGGTCTCCCTCGAGTTCGCGGCACCATCCAACAGCAAAAAGCCGTCGAAGGGCGCGCCTGATGAAATGGTGGAAATCCGTTTCTACGTTCCGGGAACCCACACTCGTAGTGCACGCGGCTCGGACGCTGGCTCACAAAAATCCGACGACGAGGAAGAGGAGATCAGCGCGGCGCAGGCGTTCCACGACACTGTCAAAGAAAAGGCCGAGATCGGCCAGGTCTCAGCAGACGTTATCCTCAGCTTTGAGGAGGTGCTTGTGCTAACCCCCCGTGGTCGCTACGATGTGGATATGTTCCGGGAGTTCCTGCGTCTGCGTGGCAAGACATATGACTACAAGATCATGTACTCCAGCATCTCCAGGCTCTTCCTTCTGCCCAAAGACGACCAGCACGTCCTCTTCATTGTATGTTCTATGTGCTGCATTTGTGGTTTCTGCCTTGACATATGTTTTGTAGCTCGGTCTGAGCAATCCCATTAGGCAAGGTCAGACGCGGTACCAGTACCTCGTCATGCAATACAGCCGGGAAGAGGAGATCACTGCAGAGCTGAACATGGAAGAGTGAGTGCACTTTCTTTGAAAACGACTCTCGCTAATACAATGATCTCAGGGAAGAAGTTGCGAAATATGACCGGCTGAAGAAGAACTACGAGGATCCGACCTTTGAGGTTGTGTCTGGCGTGTTCCGGGCGCTATCTGGAAAGAAGATCATCGGCGCTGGTAGCTTCCAGAGGTGAATCCAATTGACGCTTCGGAGCAATCTGTCACTGACACCCTGATCCACTAGCCACAACGGTCACCCCGGCATCAAGGCTAACTTGAAGGCCGTTCAGGGAGACCTGTTCATGCTCGAGAAGTTCATCTTCTTCGTCTCGAAGCAGCCCACCCTCATCGAGCTCTCCGACATCCACCAAGTCGTCTTCTCGCGGCTGGGCGCTGGCCTCGGCGCGACCGCCGCGCGCACGTTCGACCTTAAGATCGTCACGAAGAGCGGGCCCGAGTACACCTTCACGTCGATTAACAAGGAGGAGCACGAGGGCACCGAGGCGTACCTCCGGGATAAGAAGGTCAAGGTGAAGAACGAGATGATGGAGGGCGAGCTCATCATGGGCGGCGACGAGGAGGACGAGGAGATGCAGAGCGTCGCGAGCAGCGGCGAGGAGGCGCCCAAGCCGCGGCTGGGTGGCGACGATGAAGATAGTGAAGAAGGTATGTCACACCTGGGCTGGGCTCACCTATATCATGCGCTAGTATCTTACTGAGCGGCCCCATCATTTGTAGATGAGGACTTCCAGGCGTCAGACTCGGATTCCGGCTCTCCCACCGAGTCCGACGAATCTGACTCGGGCGCTGCGACGGCGTCAGATGCGAGCGGCGACCGCGAGTTCACAAAGGCGGCCAAGGGCAAGGCGAAGGTGCCAAAGAAGAAAGCCCCCGCCAAGAAGGCGAAGAAAGGGAGCGACGAGGAGAGCGGGGACGAGGAGGAAAAGCCTAAGAAGGCGGCTCCTAGACCCAAGCCCAAGCCCAAGAAGAAGACCGATGCTGCTGAGCCTATGGATGTGGACGAGGAGAAGCCCAAGCCCAAGCCGAAACCGAAGCCGAAGGTAAAGGAGGGCGAGGATGGTCCTGCTAAGAAGAAGCTGAAGAAATCCTCGGACTGAGCCTGCCATTAATCTTTCCTCTTGTCTAGTAGATTCTCACCACACGTCGGCCATCTTGCTTTGCTCTCGCACCCTGTATCGTATGTATTCTGCTGAATTGTATTTCTTCTGTCTGCACACACACCCGCACTCTCGCTACATAGGTAGGTTGTTATACAAAGGAAGGTGGTCGCATCCGGAGGACAAATCAAGTATCGACACATAGATAGAAGTGTAGGATAGCAATAGGATGTGCGAAGTAAGGAACGGAGTCGGGCAATCCTTCAGACCAAACCGGATTAAATTACTTAAATACTTATGAGATGCGCTTCGCCAGTAGGGAGCCCGGCTGGAAGCCAACAGCACTGGTGGGCACGTCGTTCTTTGAGGGGTTGACGTCTACCAGTGGCTGCGCGGGCCGCTGCCCAGCCTGGGCACGGGTGCCAGCACGATGGAGAGCAGACGAGCCTGTCCCCGATGATAGTACATTGCGCTCTTGATAAAGGATGTACGACTGAAGCACAGGCATCAGCACCAGGACAAACTCGTCACATACGCAAAAATTCTATGCTTACCCTTGCAAGAAGAATCTTCTCTAGCCAGTTCTTGCCTTCGCCTTCACCGGTGGAGAATACGTGGAGGTAGTCCGATGTGTTCTCGAAGAACGTGATGCTGTCCGTGGACTTTGCGGCGAAGACAAACGGCTTCGGGGCTTTGTGGACCCGCGTGACATAGTACGCGTCGAAGTTGGACAGGGAGCAGAGGAAGGTCTGATCCTTAGCCTGTTCGGGCGTAAGCATCCATGAATAGACAGAGGATGAGACGATCGACGTACATTGTCTTTCTTCGAGAGCCAGACACCATGTTCACGCAACTCCATCCACCTCTTTTGCCACTTGCCACGCTTGTACTCGTACTGCACATAGCCACTGCAGATCGGAGAACTCGCAGGCATGGCCTATGGGTCGTCACGTCAGCGACTCGATCACTCTGCACATTCTGAACGGACTCACGGAAACACTGAGCTTTGGCGCAAGTAGGGTGCGCTTGATGACCAAGAGATTGACAGTCTTGTCGGTGTTCCAGGAGCCGCAGACATCCGAGAGGAGCTCAAAGTTCCGGATAGGACGCTCTGCAAATGGCCCAGTGAGTCAACCGCGGCACTTATCATATCACCATCCGCACTCACCCATCCCAAAATCCTGCGACACTTCCCAGACCATCCAACCTCCACTGCCTGCTCCATGATCCAGCGCGCCCTGGCTGTCCACAATCTGCAGCACCTCCCCCGCGCTCGTGCTCGACCCAATCTCCACCAAACAGAACCTTTGCATATTCCCAATGAACACCCGCTGCTGCCACATCGTCTGCGCCTTCGCGTGCGCCTGTGCGAATGTTGGCGTGGGCAGCGGCGGCGCGTGGGCAGGGTCCGTAGTGACCGACGGCTTCCGCAGGCGCGAGCGCGAGCGCGCCGCCGCAGCAGAAATCGACGCGCTCTCATGCCGATCCAGCTCGGCCGACGAGCGCTGCGTCTGCCGTTCGCGGTCCACGCTCGGTCGACGCGATGGCGGTCGCGAAGGCGCGCGCATAGACCGGCCACGCTCCTCCGCTGCAGGAGGCTCGTCCGAGCGCCTTTTGCCCGCCGCGGCTGCGCTCGGGAGCGCAGGCATAGGCGTCGACAAAAAGGCTGGGGGCTCGTCGGGCCGCCTGCGCGACGCGCCGCGGCTGACGAGGCCCGAGGGGACGACGGGTGTGGGCGGGGCAGGTGAGGGCGGGACGGAATCGCCGCCGCCGGCCGTGCCTGGGCGGCGGATCGAGCGCATGGGGCGCAGTCCGCGATCGCGCCCGCGTTCCTGCGCCGCGTCGGGGGCATGGGCGGGAGCAGAGACTAGAGTTGTCGCAGCGCGTTGGGGTGCCCTCGGCGGGATAGCGGGGCGCTCGGGTTCCGCAGGCCGCGAGTCCTGGGACCTGTCTCTGCGGCCGAACGGCTTGAAGATCGCGTCGAGGGATGGGCGGCGAGAACGCGTGGTCGGGGGGACGTTCGGTGAGGGGACGGGGGCGGACGCAGACGCGGTGCTGAGCGTCTTCGTCTGGAGCCCCAGGAGTTTCTGCGTGAGGTCCGCGACGGCGATGGGGCTGGACGCGCCGCCGGGCAGGGTCTTCAAGCGGCGGCCCTCCGAACGCTCCGGGCGGGGCGGCTTGGGCGGGCTCGCGGCGAGCGTGCCGGACATCGTGCGCGCCTCGGCGCCTGCGGGCCTTGCCGCGCGCGCGAGCGCGTCGCGGCGGTCGTCCACGTCGCGCCCACGTAGCGTGCGCTCGTGCCGGCGCTGGTCGAGCTCGTCGCGTACCTGCCGCCGGATCGTGCGCTGCGCCTTGAGCGCGGTCGGGATCTGCTGCGCGAGCGGCACGTCGTCGTCTGCGTGTGCGTGCGCGTGCGCGTCGCTCCGCAGTGTCCTGGCGCGTACGGGGGCCCCGCGCACGGGGATGTCTTCCTCGTCGGAGCTCTCCTCCTCGGATGATTCCTCCTCGGACGTCGTGGATTGCGGGTCGGGCCGCCGACCACGGTCGTCATCGCGTCCTCGGCGCCCTCCAGATCCACCATTCCCACCATGTCCATCGCCAAATCCATTGCCTCCGCCGTTCGCGTGACCATTGCCGTACGACTGCTGGCTGTGGTTACCGTTGCGGTCTGACCGAGTCGGATATCTGCCCGGCGGGTCGCGCCGTCCGCCCTCGGTACCATCGACAGCTTCCTCCATGTCGTCAAAGCCCTCGGTCGCGCTGTCGTACTGGGTAGACGCTTTGGACGACGACGACACCTGCCTGCTAAGACTCGCGCGCGAGAACCGCTCGGTGATGTCGTTGGCGTCGAGCGGAAAGTCCTGCTCGGAGAGCATGTCGTAGGACATGCGGGGCGAGCTGTAGGAGGGCCATGGGATGCCGAACGGGGAGAACGGCTCCTCGTCGAGATCCGAGTGGTCATCCGAGCGTTCGATGTATTCGCCATAGTCACTCGAGGTCGCCGAAGTGGACCGCGAATGGCCGCTGCTGCTGGACGGGGTGGAACTGTAAAAACTGGGCGAAAGGGGCGAGTCGGACTCAGAGTCCGCCGAGCCCGCGCTGTACGTCGTGACGTCCGAGTCTGAGCGCTGGAGGGGGTGCGCCGGGAGGCTCGCAAGCGTGCGGATCGTCTCCGCCGACGTGCCCGGCTCGACGTCCTCGTCCCTTCTCTTGCGGCCGCTAGGCGGCGGACTGTGTACCACCCGCCCGCCGGGCGACGGCGTCCGCGAAAGTTGAGTGACTGCATTTGCATAATCGTATTCAAGAGTAGACAAAAGGTCCGCCTCGATCGACCGGGTATGTGGGCGGGGACATAAGACTTCCGGGTATGACTGCAGACAAGGGTGGTATGGCCCGGGGAATTCCGAGGCGGCAGGCGGCACAGGGCACGAAGGTGCTGAAAAGGAGTAGCAAGGGTCCGAGACTGCGTGCAATAGGGCAGGCGCGTTTATGGTATCCTCAGCCGCCGCCGAATCGTCTGGAGTAGACGCAGACTCAGACGAACATTGGTATTGGGTATCCGGGTCCGCGGGCGTTTCCGCGCCACCATCTAATTGTGGATCATTGACAAAGTAACATCCCTCTTTTCCCGAAGTAGATTGGTCGCTGAGGATCATCCTCGAGTCTCTGATTGTGCTCAGCTCCGTCGGTCGCCGCAAGTGCCTGTGCCTCCGCATCTCCGGCGAGCTACGTGATGGCCGAGGCGACACGGCCCCACGATCCCACGGCTCCAAAGGCAGGTGCGCGCCGACACTCCCTTTACGTACCTAGACGCGTTCAAATACACGTTGAGTTCTTGTTGTCTTACCACGTCAGTCAAAGCGTGTGCACGTACCTGAGGGACAACCACCTGCGATCGCGCGAGCGCATTGAGCGAGGGCAGCGACGGCCGGGATGTAAAGGCAGGCCTGGTATACGCGGGCCGCACGTGAGTCGAGGAACGCGGTCGCGTGAGCGGGGGTCTCGAAGGCTCAGTGGGGGACACGGGCGACGAGGCGGGGAGACTGCGCAGCGACGCAAAGGACGACGCGCGGTGCAGCTCGCGCGTGGGGGCCGCGTCTATTCCGACGCTCTGAGACAGTGGGGAGCGAGGTGGCGGCAGAAGACTCCCAGACGAGGACGACGCGCTCAAGTGCAGATCAAGGGGCGGCGGGCGCGACAGCCGCAGTGACGGCGCGGGAGAAAGGTCCGCAAACGGGTCGTCGTCGAGAAGATCGGGTGGGGGAGAGTAACTCGAACGAGATGGCACCTCTAGCAGCGGGAGATCGGGCAGCGACGAGAGGGAGCCGAACTCTGCAGAATCTGATGAAAGGAAGCTCTCGACGCTTTCGCTTGAGACTGTCGCGGAATGCGAACGCGCTCTTCTTGTGGGAGACGACGGCGGTGTGAAGGTAGAATCCAGAGACCAGGATGTGCTCGTGAAGAGGGTCTGCAACGAGCGACGTTTCTTTGCCATGGTGGAAGGAGCAGAGTTGGGGATGATGTCGGGGGATGCGAGGGGCTGGAGAATGTAAATGCGCGATTAGATTTACGCATTCCGGCGGGAAGGAGGAAGAATGCACGAAGGGCACGCGTGATGGGTTCGTTTAAACGCCTGCGCAGATAGTGCGACGGGCGCAAGAAACGAACATGAGGAGTGCGTATTACGCTAGCAAGGCCAGGCAATGCCCCTGCATACGGAATACACGAGGCTCGCGGGCATCCGATACCTGATTCGTAAGGGAACGCTCACAGATATATCAGCATCCTGCAGGAACGCGGGCACCGGGGGTAGTGGCGGTTCGACTTTCGCGCCGAGGCCAAGGTGGTAACAGAGCAATTCTTGTGCAAGGTCGTGTTCTGTGTTGGCAGTCAAGCTTTCTGTGTTACCAGCCAAGCTCGAGATCAGACCGCAGGCGATTTCGGAGATGTCTACAGTCGCGCAGGAACGGGGGAACTCTGGGACACGCAACACGCCGTGATGGTCGAAGGCGAGGGGTGACGATGATGGGATGAGAATGGAGGGCGGGGCGGGGCGACGAATGAATGCATGGCGCTGCATTTGAATGCAGAACGGGGACTGGGATTGCAGGGGAAGAACTGATCTTCACGGAGTGGGCGGGAGGAAGAGACGCGCTGCAAGTCGCTGTACTCACTGGCCAGGCATGCCTGCCACGCTGGGAGGTTTGTCCTCATATAGAAATCGGCCCGCGTGACGACCACCCACCCCAGAAATATTCTCGTCCCCGTCCGCCCTGCTCGTCGTCGTCAACGACGTCCTCCATCCACCCTGCTGACTCGCGCCCGCCGTCAGGGCCCGCCAGACTTGTCAGCAACCGCCCATTCCGACATTCTGGACAGTTTGCTCATGACGGTCGTGTGCATTTCGATGATGATTAACACCCGCTGGAGCATCTTTCCCTAGCCAATGGGGGCATCACCGGAATATTTATACTCAATTGCGTAGCACGTCACCACCCTCGTTTGCATTCCACCAACGGCAACTTTTCTTCCTTGTGCCTCCAGGTCTAGACCTCTTGTACTCTTTACGCGCACCAGTATGTCGAAACTGCCTTTTTGGGAATTCAACGCCTCCCCAGCGCGCCCCTAGGACTGCATGGCAATGCCATGAGAGATGTCCGAAGTGGACCCTTTTGCAGACGCGAAAATCTGTCCGTAGCAACTCCCGCTGGGGCGGATTAATGCACGCCATCCCCCGAATGATGCAATTTAGAACCCCTGTCGGGCAATCATGCGTCAGGCATACATGGGACTCCGATACGGAGTCTCCAAGCTGCGACCGCAGCCATCTCTGGTCTGCAACCATCGTTCCCGGGCCGCTCGCAATATCATTCTATGCCCAGGCAAGACAGACTTAGGAAGACTTGTCAGCAGCCCAACGTGGGCGGTGACGGTCCCTGGGAGGTCTAAATTAAAGTCTTGCACCGTACGGTCGCGAACGCAGATACATCAATCAAGATTCAACGCTCCTCCCCGCGCTCAATACGACTGTCATCGCACGGACTTCCAGCATGTGCCACCCTGAAATATGTCCGAGCGCCGTGACTGAGAGTCTGTGCCTCGTCGTCGGGCAATATCTGCATCAAGCAATGCCGTCGTCCGATATGTATGGAAGCTCAGCGCATGGCGCAATAAATACACCCTCTCATTACGCGCACGAGCCTGTGCAGACGGCCGTCTATGCATCGCGAACAACACGCTGCGCGCACGAGAACACAATGACCGCTGAAGATGGGCGCCAGTGCTGTTGCGCACAAGGAAAATGCCGGGACGCTTTAGCCTCGCACCTTGTTCTCTGGGGTTAATTACCTTTACACCCGGAACACAGAATTTTCTTCCAGTCTCGCGAGCAATGCCCGCGGATTTCCGCCCTTGCAACTCCCCTTGGGAATCCGTCCTGGGGAGGTATGGAAGTATACTAGCATGCATTGTCGATCTGGACGAGACCGCTGAGCGTCTTCTTCCGCGTTCCATCCGAACACAGAGCAATCCCGAGGAAGTGCAATTACTCCCGCCTCTTCGCATGTAATTCAGAGAAGACTCCGAGCATCTGGAGTGCAGTTGTGCGCCCAGATTCCGGTCGAACAGAACCAGCCGGTGAGGTCGAGCCGCCCGCTCAGGTCGATCATCCGGACTCCTGAGCGATTATCGAGCCATGTTGCACCAACGTGGAGATTGCATTGGGTCATCGCCTCTCTAGCAGTCGCCTCACGTCGAAACTCTGTTTTTGTAGATCACGGACATGTCGATGATGCTCATGGAAATGGCATGCAACCGTCGTCCACATGGCAGGAAATAAGGTTCTCGTGATCGGCGAATTTACGGCAATCGAGCACGTGTAGAACATGCTATTGTGAAAAATGCTGAGTTTCTACGTACTGCTACATGGTACATTCCTCTTTGCGAGTGAAGACATTCCCGGTTGGCTGTCACAAAATGTGAAGCACATGATCAAAATATATGCAGGTAAACGAAACGCAAACCTCACGAATATTCTATTCTGATTCCATCACGGTGTCTTGCAAGCTGCCTTGTGCTCACCCCAGTGCGCCTTCTGGCAAGCGCCATCGCAGTACCTGCACACAAAGTTCGAGTTGAGCGATGCACAAAATCTCTACCAATTCACACGGATTAATTTACCTCGTCTTCCCACAGCGCCCGCACCTTCTGAGCGCCGCGCTCGGGTTCCTGCACCACGAGCAACGATAAAGCTCGACAGAGTTCGTCCTGATCAGCGGGTGCGTCCAGCGCCGGGGGCCATGCGCCTCGCCGTTCTCGCCATCGCCGACGTGTAGATGCTCCAGCCACGCTGCGAGGTCATCCTCCGCTTTCTCAGCGTCCACGCGCGGCGCAGCGCCGAGCGCATCAAAGCGCGCGAGGATATCCGCCCACTCTGCCTGTGCACCGGGGTACAGACGCAGGATCAGCTCCCGGGCAAGCCGCACCGAGCTTGGCTTCGGCACGTTCCCGAGGAAGGTCGCGCATTGCTCGGAGAAGGCGATTTTTTCTAGGATCGGCTTCGTATGGCCCGAAAGTCAGTGTTACGTCTGTTCTCTGAGGCTCCAGAGGTCGCTAACTTACCTGCAGCTCGCGCAAGTTCGCGTCCAGCTCTGGGCCCCGGATGGTAAGCGTCAGGAGGACGAGCCAGTGCAGCACGCGGCCCAGCCTGAGCGAGTCTGGGGGTGCCTCAGCTACAAACGCCTTCGCGTCCTCATACGCTGAGATTAGGAATGCGACGGCCTCCGCGTATCGCTCTCCGCTGCTCCCCGCCGCACGCATCGTTGCAAACCCTAGCTGCGCCGCGTGCTCGACCGCGCGGCGCAAGAGCACCCTGCGCACGAACGGCGTCGTCTGCGCGCACTTGAGACCCTTCTTCGTCGCGCGCAGGCCCGCCTCTTGCTCCGGCGCGACGCCTATGGGGTAATACGCGTACGCAAGCTGCGGGTTGCGCGCGAGGGCGGCCTGCCCGGCCTTGATCGCGTCCTGGATGCGGTTGCGCTTGATGTGGTAGCGAATCTCGAGGATGTCCGCCGCGTCTAGGTCAGCGGGAACGCCAGTCTCGCGGAGGACCCTGGCACAGTGCAGCAGCGCGTCTTGCCAGTGTATGAATGGCAGCCCCATATCCTGCGCCCTGAGGTCGGTGATCGTGAGCCGTCCAGTCTGTTCATCCTGTACGCCGTACCCGCCATCGCCTATGCCGTACGCTGTACGCGTGATGAATCCGGCGAGCGTCCTCCCGAGGGCGCGAGGGTCACGAGCCTGGAGGAAGCCCATCATCGTCGCCTGGTACTCCCGCATCGTGTTAAGATAGATGATAGTCTCGCATCTGCTGAAGCCGTAGTCCATCAGGACGTCAACGAGGTGGTCTGGCCACCGTCGCTGTTTTCCATCGGGCGTCATCAGCATTCTGAGGTCTACCACGGCTCCCTCAGTCTCGGATCCGGAGAACTGAACACGAATTAGCGCGTCCATTGCGGTGCCCCGCATGCAAATGTTTGTGCTGCGGAGGCAGGCGACGCAGAGGCTAAGCATAGCAGGAGTGGCTTTACACTCTTCTTGGAAGCGGCATGTCGCGCCAGACAAGAGCGATAAAGCATGGTCGAACATATAGTAGGATGCCGTCGGTTGTTTGATGCTCCTGGTTGTGATCTCAAGGATTTTCCGCATGTCTGACGACGTGACGACATTCGGAATCGTTGTATCGTAAGTATCGAGAACATTGCCGACACTGTGGCCGAGAGTCACAATGCAGAGCTCCAGGAGCTTGATATCGTCGGGGAATTCTTCCATCAGTCGGACAAGCCGCGGAGCTTGTCGCGCGATGTCTTGTCTCGACTCTAATCCACCGTGATGCGTCACCTCTGAAAGCGCCTGTAACGCGACATGCCGGGTTAAAGGGATATCCAGAAGAGGCATCAGCTTGGCCAAAAAGCCTTCAGAAATGGAAATGATGAATATGCAGACAGACTGAAAGCTGATTGCACGGACCTTTCTTGAACAGTTTGTCTCTCAAGAGAGCATCGGCGGACATCTTTGCCCAGATACCAACGATTCCACCCATCATCTTCGGGTTGTTCTCACTCGAATATGCCCTGTCAAGTTTCCTGTAGATATTGTCGAAATCTTCATGAATCTTCTTCAACCCACTTCGGGTGCTAAGGTCTGATCGGGAGAGCACGCCTCGGCGTATGAGGCTATGAGCTCTGTTAAGACTTCTACACTCACCTGGTAATTCAAAATAGTCGCATAAGAGGTGTACGGCAACATTCCAGGTTGCTGAGTTCTCGATATCCCTCGCAAATGTATCGGAAACCAGTCGTTGCGGTGTGCCCTGCGCAGACACGTTGCCCCTTCTGTGTCGTCTTGGCATGTTGCGTCGATCTGGAATCGATGAGCTCACACAAGTCGGGCAACCCGAGAGATATGTGAGGTAGCTCACTTAGTGAGAAGGTTCAGATCTCAGAGGTGCCGCCACGAGTCAGGCTGTGAGGGTCTTCGACTTCTCGAACACGTCCTCATCTAGCGAGTCATCTCAGTTCTGTCACAGTCGTCGCATTCACCAACCAGAAGACTCGCGCTCTGGTGTGTGTATTCCCATTGAGCACGGATGTTGAGTACTGTGTGTAGCTCGAGTGAAGTTCTGCATAGTATGACACTATGAGGTAGAGGGCAACAGTGCTTGTGCTTAAATAATTCATTATCATGTGAAATCCTCGTTGACTACTGCACTTCCGGATTCGCGCGCCGCGCGAAAGGCGCCGATTGACTCTCGTCGCGATCGTGGCTAGTGGACTCCAATCTGGTTCGGACACACGTTTAAGAACACTCTCGCTCTTTTCCAAAACAAGTCTTGAAGATGCATTGTCCTGACCAGAGATGATGCGCTATACCGATAATCGAATTGTTTCAGAACGGTTACAACATGCTATTCTGCAAGATTGGTACATGACACATGATTCTTTGATAGCAAGAGAGCGAGGACAAGTGAGGCGCGTAGATAAAGCGAATTCATATAGCAGGATGCACAAGATGTATTCGAGAACAGCGGTAGATCGATCAAAGAGATATGGGCTCTGAATGTCAGTTCGCGCTTTCTCATGTCGAGGTCAAGCAGACTTGCAAGCCGCTTTGTGTTCGCTCCAATGTGACTTCTGGCAAACTCCATCGCAGTACCTACACTCAGTGATCAGGTAAATGACATAATTTCGATGGCCGAACATATCACTGACCTCGTTCTCCCACAGCCTCCGCACTTCCTGAGCACAGCACTCGGGTTCTTGCACCATGAGCATCGATACAGTTCAATAGAGTTTGTGCTGATCCGTGGGTGCGTGCAGCGCTCAGGCACGTGGGTTTCTCCGTCCTCCATATGCAGATTTTCAAGCCAAACGGCAAGATCGTCTTCTGCCTTCTCTGCGTCAACAAGCTGTTCATTCGTTACAGAACCGAGCGAGTCAAAGCGCGCGATTGTATCTGCCCATTCCTTGCTTGCGTCAGGGTATAGACGCAGAATCAGTTCTCGGGTCAGGCGCATCAGCGTTCGTTTCGGTGGATTTCCGAGGAAGGTAGCACATCGATCAGCGAAGGAAATTTTGTTCATAATCGGCTGCGCAAAGGGCGAAAGTCATTACCGTGGATACGTCACAACAATTTAAGATTGACCTACCTTCAGCTCATGTAGATCGGCGTCCAGTTCCGGGCCCCGAATGGCGAGCGTGAGTATGACAAGCCAATCTGCCATCGCACCTAGGTTGCGTGAATCCGGCGGTACGCTTGCAATGAATGCTTTAGCATCCTCATACGCCGACATCAAGAACGCAACACCCCGTTCAGACTCCTTTCCATCACCCTTCTCCTCCTGCAACGCACTGATTCCAAGGTTGCCCGCATGCTCGACAGCGCGCCATAGGAGGTAATTGCGCACAAATGGAGTAATCTGTTTGCACTTTAAACCCTTCTTTGTGCCACGCAAGCCCTGCTCATCGTTTGCGCCAAGTCCAAGAGGATAGTACGCGTAGGCGAGCTGTGGATTGCGCTGCATAGCCACTTGCCCGACCTCGATAGCGTCTGGGATGGACTGCCGCATGATGTGATGCTTGATCTCGAGGATGTCAGCAGCATCCAGGTCGGCAGGTTTTCCGGTCGCACGGAGGGCCTTGGCACAGTGAAGCGGCGCGTCTCTCCAGCGCACAAATGGCAGACCGACGTCTTCCACCTTGATCTGTCCAGTCCGTGGGTCCTGCATCTGGAACGCGCCATCGCCGACAGAGTATTCGGTCCGTGTGATGAAGCTCGCGAGGGTCCTGCCAAGCGCACGAAGGTCGCCAGTTTGCACTACCTCCATCATGGCATTCTGGTACTCGCGCATCGTCGTGAGCGTGACGATCGTTTCGCATCTGTTGAAGCCGTAGTCCATCAAGTCATCAACGAGATTGTCCGGCCAGCGCCTTCCCGCAGTGGCCATCAGTTTTATAGGGTCCATGACGGGCCTGTCTAACTCGGCTTCGGAGTTGTGAAGGCGAATCAGTGCACCGATCGCACTACTCCGGGCGCATATATTTGTGCTTCGAAGACAGGCGACTAGGAACTTGAGCATGGAAGGCGTGTCTTTGCATTCCGTGGGGAACCGCAACGTTACACAGCATAGTAGGCTGAGAGCATGATCGATCATGTAATGCGACGCAGAGGGGTTCTGGATGCATTTGATCGTGACTTCGAGGAGCTTTCGCATATCTGATGGCTTGATGACTTTCATGTTAAATTTGTCGTCACTGCCAACAGTAGTGCCGACACTATGCGCTAGGGTAACGATGCAGAGCTCCACGAGTTTTGTATCGTCTAATTGCTCCTCCATCAAACGGACTAGGCGTGGCGCTTCTTGTGCGATATCACGCCTTGCCTCGAACCCTCCATGATGCGTCACAGTAGAAAGAGCCTGGAGCGCGACATGTCGAGTCAATGCAATGTCAAGCAGAGGCACCAGTCTTGCCAGAAATCCTGAGAAGGTTCAATGTACTGATTGCACCTAGGCTGAAAAATTGTCACACACCTTCTTTGAACAATTTGTCTCTAAGAATGGCATCAGCCGACATCTTCGCCCAGATACCAACGATGCCGCCCATAATTCTCGGGTTGTCTCTGTTCGAGGTATATGCCCTATCCAACTTCTTGTAAATGTCGTTGAACTCAGAATGGACCTTCTTTAACCCGCTCCTGGTGCCGAGGTCTAGTTAGGACCACTTGCGTCAGTGACCTGCGCAACTTACGGGTGTCCCGGTGCTTACCAGGAAGTTCGAAGTAGTCGCACAACATGTGTACAGCAACATTCCAACTTTCTGAATTCTCTATGCCACTTGCAAACGTATCGGAGACCGATTGCTGCAGTGTCCGCTGCGCAGATGTAGACGCTTTTGTCTTGCTTGCTTTGCCTTTGCTGCGGGGTCCCGGCATTTTGTCGGTGAACGTATGATGAGTTCAAATGAGCAAGGAGGGGCCCAAAGTTCTCTGAAAGCCGGCAGTGAGTTTCAGGGACTAGTGAGGTCTGGATTGAATTATCGAGCAGTTGAGATCAAAGCGCTGTCGCTGAGACAGGTCGCAAGGTGGAGACTCGGCGCGACTTTGGATTAGCTTTTCCACGCCACAACCGCGTCGCCGCTCGACATGATCCCTAGGCCGCTGTAGTGTTGAACCTACGTAGCAATTTGTCTTTGAGTTCTATTTTCGACGCTGCACTTCCTCATGGACCCCAGAAATATGGATGCCGGCAAATTGACTAATGACATTTGACAATTGAATCTACACATATACACCCAACGCTGAGGAATATAGGCTTAGAATTATCTCTCTAGCCATCCGCAGCTGCGTCTTCTTGGGCGGATACCCCATGAACGTTTAGATTTGATCGGTGAAGGCGTCCTGTCAAAAATAGACTGCGCGATGTGAGAAATCTCTCTTCTGTCGCATACTTTACAGATACTCACCCTCAGTTCGTGCATGTCCGGTCATAGTCCTGGCCCCCGTACCCCAATGGTGAGAAGGACCAACTAGTTTAGGATCATGCCCATGTTGCGCTCGTCTGGGGGAGCATTGCTAATGAACACTTTGGCGTCCTCATACCCAGACATAAGCATTGCGACGTTCTCAATATGTGTGGTACCGTCTCGGAGGTCCCAGACGGTACTGACAGTAAGGACACCCGCTGGATCGATCCACCGCGCGCCATCGGAGGCGGTTGCGCACAAAGATTATGAGGCCCGTGAACTTCAAACCCTTCTTCGCCACACGCAGGCCTTCTGCGCGGTCTTCGCCTAATGTGATCGCATCATAAGCGTACGCCAAATTTGGGTTGCACGCAATAGCATTTTGAGCGAGGATGACTGCATCCGACCAGCGTTCATTCATCTCCACGTACTTGGGCTCAAGTATGTCGACTGCATCTAGGTCGAACGGGATCCGCTTCTCGCGCAAGGCTGAAGCGCAGTGAGGTAGCGAGTTCACCCACATGACGAAAGGCAACCCTATGTTCTCTCGGTTATAGGTACCGGTCCTTTCGTCTAGAAACTCGAAAGTACCGCCCATGATGGAATATTCCGACTGTATAATGAGAGTGATGAGAGCTTTTCCGAGGGTGTAAAAGTCGCGATCTAGTGCACATCGGAATATTACTCGCTGAAAGTCGCCTATGTTTCGCAGAGCCCTGGTGATGTTGCAATCCTGCCCAACGTACTCCTGGGTTGCTACGTGGGCGTTTTAGATAGCGTTGATGTGATCACGGAGGCCATGACCTCTCGAGGATCCTTCATGTGAATGTCGAATTCAATCAACGTAGTGAAGCCGGAACAATCCGGCGAGAGCTGCGTATCGGACGGGGACATTTGTGCTTTGCAGCCATGCGACAAGGAATGTGAGTACTGCATGGTAGTCCTTGCATTCCTTGGGAAAATACACAGTAGTGCCCCCAAGCAGTGTGAGGGCATGGTCCAAGCAGTAATGCGTGACCTCCAGCATTAGGAGTGTAGCAATGGTCAGCTTCAGCATGCTTCGGACATCCAATGTGCTGAAAGAATCGACACTTTGCATGACATCGCCCTCGACACTGAAATCAATGCTGTAGGCAAGCACAGAAATGCACAGCCCGGAAGCGGTGAAGATCCGAGTGCCATGACTTTGTTACATATCGGTCGAGCTACAGAAACGTTCAAGTTGTGTAGGAGCTGAGCACTGATATCGAACCAGGTTCCAGATATTCATACACTTGATGCACTATCTGACAGTGAAGAACATGGGTGTCATACTTGGTATGGACAACACTCTCAGGAACAGAACGAAGTACAATCAAGGAAGTCAAAAAGCTGTACACCTTTGTCGTCAAGGCCACTCAGCAAGCTCTGCAGGCCACCTTATGCTCTTTCCAGTGCAGCTTCTAAGTTCTGACAACTGACATCACAATACCTGGATGCACATGTAAACTCGACCTATTCTCAAATTGATCGCTACGTACCTGGCGTTCTTGCATTGTCCACATTTCATGAGGACTGCGCTAGGGTTACCGCACCACCACTGGCAGCGATACAGCTTGATTAAATTTGTACTGATCTGCGAGTGTGAGTAACATGATGGTTGCTCAGGGGGAGACGGCTTCTCGAAGAGAGGTGTGGCGATGGGAGGGTGTTCCAACCATCCGACAAGGGTGTCCTGAGTCATTTCAGGACCGATAGGCTGCTCCGTGGCTCCGCCGAATGGAGCCCAATTGAAGCGCGACACGGCATTTCCCTACTGCTCAATTGCCGTGGGGTACAGGTCGAATATGAGCTCTCGTATCATTTGCGTAGTCGTTCCTCCTGTCTTAGGGAAGCAGAGAACATCCCTGAGACGGTCTGGAAGGACAATTTTGTCCAACAGTGGCTGTGATGTAGTGTAAGCTTTTGTCAATCAAGTTGATCCAAAATCGACTCACTGCTAGTTCATGCAGATCAAGCTTGGATTCTAATCCTCGGAGAGCAATGCTTAAGATGATAAGCCAGGTCAGCACTTCACTCAGATGCTCTGAATCGGGCGGGGCATTTGTAACAAACGCCTGCGCGTCTTCGTACGCGGACCATAGGAATGCGATTGACTTTGTGCAGACTTCGCGCCTTGCATACGGGTCATCTAGGATCATGATGCCTATAACGCCAGCATGGTATACCGCATGCATTTGTAATTCGCGACGGACGAAGTCAGAGATATCGGTGCACTTCAGTCCCTTTTTGGCTGAGCGGAGGCGGCCATCAGGAAAACATCGCGTTGACTTTGACACCTTCTACCTGCCTTTCGAGGCTTGCTGGCGCCTTCACTGCCCTGTTGCGCGCCAAAAAGGCTTCAAAGTCACGCCCAAGGACCCCAAAGGCAGGCAAGTAAAATCGATGTTTTCCTGATGGGCCATCTCTTCTAGACCTGCTGCGCCACCAGCAACTCAACCGTCCACCGCTGGGCGTCCGAACTCAGCTTTCGGGAAAAGAAAGTGACCACATGTCGTGAACAGATCTGAACGGGATGACGACGAATCAGTGTCTTCTCGCCCAAAGCGTAGACATATCGCATCAGCAGCTGCCGATAATTTGTCGCAGTCGATGAGCACAGTGCGTCGTGGTAGAATCAGGCAGTGAGCGTCGTGCAATTCCCATATGAGAGAGGAAATTGATCATTGGTTAGTTTCATCTTGTGTGATAACTTGATGTCTGCCTCACATGATGTAGGCTTTCATCTACACCGTCCTATATCCTCATTTTCTGTGAACGTAAGGTCCCGCATCTAGTCTGAGACGTCGCTGTTGGGCTCAAAGATGCTAGGTCGAGACTGGACGGCATGATGATGAATTCTTTGTATCGGTCAGAGACACCGAGGGCTGGTTGCACTCGGTTGAAATTGAGTCGTCCAACTTCAATCAGAGACGTGAGTTGGGCCTGCTATCCGAGGTACGTTACTTTGAATTGCGACATGTCTGCAGGTCTATCATGTCGCTAAGGCGAACTCAGGTCTCTGCAGTATGCCATTGGAAGACGAGATTAGTGTATGTCAGCTGAATATCAAAAGCAACTAATCCTGATACGCCGACACTTGCAGCGCTGCATCTTTTGGAACACCATGCAAACTAGTCGTCGGGCATATACGGAGAGACGAATATGAGTGCGTGGTTTGCACATTTATGAAGCCGACGCGTTGATTTGATAGAGGGGCCTGGCAGCTGCTTCACCTCCCAGAATACATATACGACGTGCGTACCGCACACCTCTTTCGGAATAGGCTGGTCCTAGGTACGCGGTTTTAAGGCTTAATCGGCGACCTTGCACTTATTCATTGTGCCAGGAGCTGCGAAAAGAGGAGTTCTCATCCCAGACCTCGATGCTAGCGTGCACACCGTGAATCTCAGTACTGAGAGCAGTGATGTCTTGGCTGTCCACCAAGACGAAGTAAGGCTCTTGTCGAAGTTGATAGTATATTGTTCATCATTGTTTCCAGCATCTGGTGTATATCGGTGCTCGTAATGGCTCAATTGGCCGCTGTGACATTCGTATAATGTCTTGCAAGGGCTGGCGATCACTGCTGCCCGAACAATCCGGACACGGCTCGGTTCTTCATCTTGATGTGGTGCGCGAGTGGCAACTGCTTGTCAGTACAGTCAAGGGCGATATGAGTGTTCAACCCTCATGCACGTTCAGGTAAATGTCTCATACAGATCGTGCAGTTGAAGACGTATGACTTGCGATTCGTGCGCAATGCGACACCGCTGCTACAATTCCTGGGACACGTAAACTCATTCACACTGAAACTGGTATGTGTCAAGTACTAATCACTCATACAAGCCACTTGACCAGCTTTCCTCTGACTAGGGCATAGCAGTAGATCCAGCACACGAAGTCTTATTTGCTGCCGGGCAAGACCAACATATTCGTGCCTGGTCACTTCATGATGGCGCGCCCCTGGACCCAGGCCGCATCTCAAACAGCCACAGTCGGCGACAGCTTTTAGATCAGGCAACGCCGAGCTTCCGCGCGCTCTCCAGGTCCGGAGGAGTTATCTGAATTCTGACTTATGGGCAGCTCGATTCGATTCTAGGGCCTAGACTGTCTGCATCTGCTCGACACCCTATCTCGATTCTCACATGGATTGCGATGCAGTCGTGCCGGATACACACGCATACCTCCTATGTCAATGGCCTGAGGTCGTCAGAAAATGGTCTGGGTTGGCATTGCTATCGAGACGTCAGCGCGTCAGCAAGGACCCACAAGGCGGCCCTCTGGAAGCTGTTGCGTCTATATTCGTCCATTCGACCAACCTCTCTCTGCTGGCAAAATACTCGAGTCGCTCGCCGATGCACCGTATTTCTCCTCTTTCCAGGATTCCCACCAAGCATCCGCACCCACCAAATACGCGGATCGACGTGCTCTCGAGGCCCGCAAGAAGCCACCGGGATCCAACGATGCTCGTCTGCAGATCTGCGGTCCTTCCGGAATCTTTCCGCAACTGATGATAGGTGTCGTGTACGGTGTTTGCAATGATTACAGCTGCTACTATTCTGGTGCCGAGAGGGACAACATTGTACGAGGGTCCGGAGCCGCAGAGTTGCGTGACGCAGCTCGCGAGCACGAAACTCACTGACAGCAAGAGTAACTCAGCTGCGTTCGAAAAGCTGCCAGCTAATTACGCCGGAGATCTTGTTGATCGGCAGCTACCGTGGTCCGTCGCCCATGCTACACATAGTGAGCAATTTGTAAGCAATACATGACGGTCTACCACACTACCGTCTACCGCAGGCCGCGCTTCATACAGTTCCACGTCAGGAGCGCACCGCTAGAGCATCTCGGTATGCGTATTCATCTTTGCTTCATCCACTCAACTGCGCCCAGACATTCATGCGTATGGTGTCCGCCATAGCGCACGGATTCTATCAACGTTCGCATTGCCCGGACTAGATTTGTTTCCTCAGCTCCTTGTCTTCCGCACACGCCCTACATCCTGCCTGAATGTTCATTCGGTGGCCTGCGCTGCTGGATATATGTTTTGTAAAAGTAGTGTACATGTCGAGAGTATCGCAATATTTTCCAGCGCGATGGAAGCCACTGCATCAGAATTCGCGGAGAGCACAGTCCAGGCTGACTTGTCACCTATATGCGAATAGGAGAATATATAGCCAATCTAAGATCGTTCAAGGTTTCGACTTCGTTGTGGAGTTAACGCCGCCCAGCAATCCATCTACGTCTAACTTGCCAGCCGCTGTTTTGATATGACGGTCGGCTATGCCAGCTAATCCCTGGTATACATCGCCAATCTTGCCCTCGTCAAGTAGACCAGGTAAACCCTGTGCACGTAAATACTCATTTGCCAGAAAGAACACTGACAACGTATGAGCATGAGAACTCCCGACAATGAAACAACGATGAAGGAACTACGAATGTACCTGTCCGCTTATTGCCATCCATGAAGGGGTGCCCTATAGAACTTAAATTAGGAGTTGTAGACACGAAGTAAGGGCAAGTCTCACCTCTCATAATGCCGAACGAAAGCGTAGCAGCGAGGTACGGTGCATTCCGGTGGGGCTCATATGTAGATACGTGCAACGGTCGAGCCAAGGCTGACTCGAGCTCATTTGGTTTCACCAGCTGAGACTGTGCAGGTTGCACAATCTGGGCATTGATACGACATGCGTATTCAGAAGTAAAGAGACGAGCAAGACGGACAGCATGGGCAGCCATCGCAGGTCTTGCGCTGGTGCAGGGTAAGCTTATCGGAGGCACGGTGAGAGATTGGAAACGGTGTTTTCCCATGGTCAGCATGTGACGAAGTTAGCAAGTGTGATGACAGCCGATCGAGTTCGATCACAGTCTGAGGCCAACATCTGGCATCATGCTCTTACTGCGAACTCTTCCTCGCATGCGCGGGCGTATTCTTGCTGTCCAACCCCAGTCAACTCTTAGCTCGAGCTCATCTGCTAAGGAGTACAAAGTCGTACTGGATGGCGAAACACTTTATGTAGACCAGGCCGTTGCTGAAGCTTTTGGATGGGATCCTGCTCAAAAAAAGAGCGTTTCGCTGACGCTTAGCGGATGGGCACCGCACTACTTTGCCATTGCCCGTAGTGGCTCAGATAGTGGTACGTGGCAAATCGACTATTATACATCCTCCTGGCCTCACGATGACACTGTATAAGACCTTCTTTCCCGTGCAACTGTCAAAAGCAGCCAGAACCCGAAAGTTCAAGAAATGCTGGAATATCTGAAAGACCGGTAGACGTTGTGGAGATAAGTAAGTATGCTCAGTACGCTCTCGTGCCGATACTTCATCGCTCACATCGGTTGGTTCTGTAGAGTGTGGCGGAAGGTCTGCTGCAGAAGGGCCGTTTTGGTCGAAGCTAACGATCACATTCGTCCCACTGCGCTACTCATGCTTAATTGATACCTTACTGCTATGCTGGTGCCCTACTCCTTGCTCAATCTGATCTGTAATTTATACTGCGCCTTCCGCTGAACAGCATTGGGGCCAAATGTAGTCAATCTGTTCTGTTTCCGTGGGTCAGATAATCTGCGGTACGGCAGAATTATAGGATATCCACGACAGTGTGCGAAGAAACCGTGTCTTTTGGAAAGCCAGGCCTGTGCGCTGACATGTCTCGATCTACCGCAAGTTGCACTTCTTGTCCGGGGGCGAGTGAGTCATACCGTTGGTCGGGCCTGAATAACTCCATATAGCGCTCATTCCCATACTGATCTTAGGTGAAGATCCCGATTTACCATAAACATGTATTTGGTTCGTGCAGGTGTTGTGGGCGATACCCCTCGGAACAACAATAAACTGATGTTCCAGATTCTGTAGTTCTGTCTGCACGTCCACAAGATCAGCCAGTCGGATGCACATTGGTACAGCCTATACGAAGCCACAACACATGTCGCCAACGCCTCGAGGTCCATCCTAATGGCGCCGCGACCGCGATCAACCGTCTCCCGCCTGGACGGCTCGATACAACCCTAATGCGCCCGTCCATCGTCTTGTGGCCGAGCTTGCCTACGGTATCATCATGAATCATCCATTTGCAGACGGGAACAAGCGTACAGCATCCCTGGCTGAGAACGAATATCTGCGCGGATACGGGGCTTGGCCCTTCGTCAACGCAGATCTGCAATACGCGGTCGCCCACATGCAGGCTATTGGCAGTGCCCACTCCCTTGTCGCCCAGAACGTCATGGACGTCGACGACTTGGCTAATGCTTATGCACAGGCTCTGGGCATGGTATGCGTCCATTCTCTACGAACGTGATATCTCGCTGAGCATCATACACAGTAATTGTTTCGCTTTCTATATCACTCGATGCTGAGAACATATATCTTGATTTCTCCTCAGAAGCAGCTGTTTCCACGTACTGCAAACCTTGTGTGTCCTAGTATTGATGAGTCCGGTCCGGTCCAGTCTTTGGACGCTCTCGGGTGGGACTGGTAACTGGACTGGAACCGGACTGCCTTCGGTCCTAAGGACCGGGACTGGGACTGCAGTCCTCCAAAGACTGCAAAAGACTGCAGTTCTAGACCAGTTGTAGTCGGTCCTAGACTTGTACCAGTCCTGAGTCAGTCCGGGCTGGTCGTGGTCAGTCCTCATCAGTCCTTAGTCAGTTCTCATTAGTTCTTAGTGGCAGACTACAGTAGATAGAGATGTTGCTATGATAGATACCAAGCGAACAAAAATGTAATCTATTTCATCCACTCGAGCTCCTCGCACTCCTCGTCATCATCAAGACCAGCCTCAGCAAAGGCCACCTCATCCTCGAGAATTAGTTCGAACTTGTGAAGCTCCTCCTCAAGCTCTTCAATCTCTGCTGAGTTGACGCGGGCGTAGTCAACAATTTCCTTCTTCCAGCTGTAATGTAATACCTCGATCCACTCAGTAATATCAGACCCGAGACGGCTCCGGCGATCCGTGGAAATCCGGCCAGTACGTGAGAAAAGAGATTCAACCGGAACCGAGGTGGCGGGGATAGGCAGAATATCCAGCGCGATGCGAGCAATGGTGGGGAATGTTGTGCAGTGTCGCTAATACAGAGTTAGATCATATAGAGAAGCCCTGACAAAAAAGAACTTACAGCCCACCAAGTCACAGTATCCTCGTCCTTCGTGACATCGCTGGCAGGATCGTCAAGATAACGCTTGAGTTCTGCACGCCAGCCGCCCGATTCGCTGGCTGCGACCTGCCATTTGCGTGCGCGGTCGTAATCATCCTCATCTGAGTCGGAAGTCTCTTGCATTAGGGCTGAGCCAGAGGGTGGATTCTCGGGTGATACCATGAGCCGCTTAGGCCAGTACTTCGTCATCTATGACATTAATTTTAGCTAAGAGAGCGGTCGAAATTAGCTAGAACTTACTGCTTGCTCAACAACCGTATGTGCGAAGTCATGCCAGTTCACTGCATTAGGGTTTTCGTTAGCAATTTCATCATCTTGCTCCTTTTTCCCACCCCACTTTCGCTCGATATATCCGAGCTTGTAGTAGGGGTGAATAACTAGTGTTGGATTAGCTTCAATGACATCTCACATATCTGATCACTTACAGAGTGCGAGGACATAGACACTAGAATTATCGAGTTTTGCGTAGTACTTGGTAAGCTTGTCTAACCCACGATGAACCGCATCGTGAAAGAGTCCATATTTGGGTGACTTGACCTTCTTGTCCCACCGTGTGAGAAGGTTTTCTAGCGCGGGAATGACATGATGCAGTGTCGGTACTGAGTCGGAGGATGCTGCCTGCTGATAATGGTTGGCATCCTGGGTTTGTACAGAATATTAGTATGGACCCTGGCGCGAGAGCAAGTCTTACCTCGAGAATATCAGCACATAAGCGCACTCGCTGCCAGTCTCTCTCATCAAACCGAAAAGCGCTCCAAGGGATCTTCTTGACGAGGTGACCATTCTTCCGGATTACAGTGATAGGTCCAAATTTCGCATCAGCTGTTGCGATAAAGACGTTGATAGAGTCGCGCAGAAGCCACGCGGTGTGACACATCTTATAGGCGCTCCCCCACCGGACGTTCGAGTGAAGGGGGATGTTGAGCGGCGTCTTCTGACCAGATTCCTGTTGTCGCACATGGAAATGATCCTTCCGTTGCCCAGACGCTTGAATCTGATATAAGTGAGACATTGTATAAGGAACTGATAACGAATAAGTAGACATACCTTTACCGCGAGTGTTCGCACACAAGCTATAACATCGAGGCCACCTATGACGACGCGGTTCTCTAGGAGCTGCGGATCATGCTCCCAAATTGCTTGCTTTGACTCGGTGACGCCAGTTTGCGTGACAGCACCCATGAAGTCCTTGATTGCGAGGTTGACGATATGCGCTAGACAATTGAGCTTGCGTTCCGAGGCGTACCAGTCGAAGGTGTTGCGACGTGTGAGAATAGACTCGATTGTCGTGGCCGCGGAGTCATTATTTGAGGCATTATCCGCGGTAATGTAGCCAAGCTACATAACGAACAGCATCAGTATGGGTTTAGATAATACAAAATGGTTGCGCACCTTATTGTGTGTACGAGACGTCAAGCCGGCACGGTCTGTCAACCGAATGAAGTACTTCCCGAGATTGTCGCCACCGTGGTCTCCAAAAACGCGGTGGAGCGCAAGCACTTCAGTGCGCAGCTTCCACTTGCTGGTATCGAGAACCTCGATCCAAAATCCAAGCATTCTGAGGAACGGCTCACTGGTATTTGCCTTGGTCAACATGTCCCAGTTTGTGGAAATGTCACCGGGTGCGTTAGAGATGTCGATTTTGACGTGTTCCATATGCTTGACAAACTGATTGCTAATGTAGTTTCGAATGACGCCGCGCTTGGGGAGGTCTTCACGAGATGTCTTTGGTCGCATAATGACGAGGCAATTCGTGAACGTTGGGGTATCTGCCACGAGAAGAGCCTACATAGAGTGTATGAAATAAGGCAAGAGCAATGAATCGAGCGAGAAGAGATACCTGGTCACTGCAGATGACGTGCTTTGCCACGCCATCTAGAATAGCTTCACGTGAGAATGTGGTAGGCGTCTGCACCTTTTCAATCACGGCGTCAAGGGTCGTTTGGCTGGCTTTACCCTTGCTCACTCCTGCAGCAGCTGCAGCACGTTCTTCCTGGATTTTCCTCGGCACGGCCGCATTTTGCTCTTTGAGCCCATCTCGCTTACATCTGATAACATACTCCTTGTAATGCACAGAGGCAATGTGCCGGCGACACGATGTATTACTGCCGGTAAACCATCCAGCCCGAGCGCCCTCAGAGGCCTTTATCTTTAGGTTGTTCCTGGATATCAAGATGAAAAAGGTGTGTAGCACAGTATTAATGCGAAATTACTTACTGACAGATAGTGCAGAAGTGACCCTTTTGCACCTCAGTCTTCTGGCCTGAGCGTACAAACGACACCTTCTTGAGCACGGTGAAGATTGTCTCCAGGTCGCGGACACTCTCGGCCTTGGATGGCAGCTGGGTAGGCAGGGAAATCTCCTCGTCCTGGTAAGAACCTTCAATCAATTGAACGAAGAAAATACTGATATACAATACCTCAGAACCACTCCGAGGAGTGTTATCCGGCTCGCGCTCGTCAGCCGCTGCATCTTCTGTCTCATTCCCCTCGACAATGTTATCTAGATTCTCTATCTCCGAACCTCCACATCAGGAAAAACACTGTTGTCTCTTAGAGATCAAATTGTGATCTAAGAGAATAACATAGCCACTAAATTGACTATAGTTGATAGAGACAAGTTACGTCTATATAGTTCCTGCGCTACTATGTATTGCTATACAGGGGCTCTTATAGCATATCAAAGTACGTTGTAGCATATACAGTAGCTTTCTAAACATGTAGAGCTTATTATAAATTAAAAGTCTATCAGAGATAGTATTGACTATAGACAAGCATATAGCTGATAACCGCTATACTGCTTTTCAAATGCGAGAATCATTTTAAGAGCGTTGATAGAGGCAGCACTTATTTGTAAATTATGAGACAATCGAAAGGGCGATGCATTCTCTAGATACTGACATAGACAGACTATATATGAAGGTACTATGATAGCTACTAGTGAGAGTGTTACAAACTACCAGTACTATCAAAGCTCTGAGACTCTGCATTATCTTTCTCAGCTCTATCTGCAGCAGCCATAGCGTCATATATAGGTTCCATACCCCGGCTATAGCGTTCCTCAGCTTGCGCGGCATGCTCCAACATATCGTAGTTGATACTGTCATCGATCTCCTTAACGTTCTCTGTTTCCTGCAGGTACATGAGGTTGGATTGTTCGCTGTAATTTAATTAGTACAAGCTATAATGACAGCTATAATTGCGCTTACAGAATAGATGTATACATTGTGGTACGCATGTTAGAAAGCCAGGTTGGTGCACGCTCTTGTAACAGTTGCAAGCGTTGAAGATGATGAAGATATCTAGAAAATGTATAAGCCGTAAATCAATGATTAAGCTGTACATATCTCAAACCTTGCTCTAAACTGGTCATCCGAGAACTTGATAGCACTATCTTGAATACCCTTTGCCCAGCAGCGTAAAGCGCACTCTATCTATAATTATATGGGAGTAGATCAGTATATGTTCTCACAGCTTAATCAGATACGTACAGCAACTGCCACCAATGCAATGAGAGGGACAGGAATATCCTGGAAGTTCTTGAAATACTTCACACCTTCACGCTTCTTCGTAAACCATTGTCCTTGAATGACGCTCTTAATCAGTGGCTGACAAAAGGGCTGCTGGTGATCATAGGTTTGGTTCTAATGTTGCCAGTGAGATATAGTAATAGTCAAAGCATGAAACATACCTTGACGTCCACCTGGCCAAATATAAAAATATCCTTGCCTTCATCAACCAGCCAGGTTACAATTTTCTCGATCTCATGAGGCTTATGATTCCCAGGAATACCAAACGCAGCAGCTAGTCCAGACAGGCAGCGTGTCTTGACTTCACCATGCATCTGAGAGGCAGCACTCCAAACCTATGACGAAGACCTTAATTGACTACTAGCAAGAACTCATAAATTGTGTACATATTCCATGAGCTGAGCCTGCTTATAATCATCCTTGGCAATAGTGTTCACCTTGCGCTCAAATAGCCTTGATCCGTAAGCTGCATCGTCGACAGCTTGCAAAACTTGGTCATCACGATCAAGCACAGCTGGAAAAGCACAATTAACAGCTAGAGACACTCGCATATGGCTATGTGAGGCAATAGCAAGACACTGTGATTGAGGGGTAAAACAGTCTACAGTTGCTTTGACTTTCTTTTGCTTGATACCCTGCTGGTAGGACGGCATATGAGAATGAGATTTGAGTTTTCCTTGCTTGGCTAATATCTTGTCATCATCGCTTATGACGACAATATTCTGCAATACAGGTTTCAGCGGGGTTTCCGAATCAAATGAAAAACTCACATCATCATCACTGCCATCAACATCATGTACACTTTCACTACCTTCAGCCTCATCCATACCATCACCATCAACCTCGACATTATTACTATCTGGGGAAGAATCAGAGTTGTCCTCTTTGTCCAAGTCGGTGTTTTTAGGTGTAGATGGTACATCTATATATATACTAACGTCAATTGTATACTGATTAAAGAAGGGAGATCATGTTACCAGCCCACGTCGCTGCCAACTGAAGCTCTTCATCATCTTCAAGGCGTGTCTCAATAGATGGGCGACTTCTCTTGGACTTTTGTGCGCAGGTAGGCTCCTCATTGGCATCATCTTCATTCTCCTTATCAATCATGTCTGCAGACCGTTTGCGTATAGCTGTACTCTTGTTAGCATGAAAGTTAAATTATAGTATTTAGCTCACCTTGAACTCGCTGAGCCTCAATGGCTTTCTTGCCCTCCTTGACCTTTTGTAAAAGCTGAAGATACTGCTTTTGCTCTTTGACTGTCAGTGTCAAATGCTCCTCAGACGTCTCAGGTGTCGGTGCTGACTCTGTCTTTGATGATGTGGATGTACTTTTGGAACGAGATTTGCCAGTAGTGTTAGATGCAACAGAGACAGGCTTTGAGCTTTTAGAGGTCGCTTTTGCAGTCCTAGCAGGTTTCTTGGTAGTAGGGCCCTTCAACAGAGTAAAATAACGAAGTAAGGCACTTGAATAGTTCAATATACAAATAACATACAGTTGAGCGAGCTACATCCTGAGGATTAATTGCAGCAGAGTTTTTGCATCGGCTAGAGCGAGTCTCTGTCATTATACCACGAAGAATAAAAGTTAGAAAGAAGCTGAAGACCACTCTGTGAAAAAGATCGTTACACATTGCGCTGGCAAGCTTACCAAGCCTATGAACTGTATAGTTCAGGTCCTAATAGTCACATTGTGACTATTACGTTCTCGTTCTCTATGTTTTCAAGAGTGCAAACCTTGAGGTTACTAAAGTGTTATATTAGGGACAAATTGAGTACTACTCCATGGCAATGTTAGATTGCCATCCGTTACGGTCCTGTCTCCATTGAACCATTTCCCTGTCTGTATGTAATACTATAGAGGCTCTAGAGCCGGAATAGTGTGTATTAAAGTGGGTGATATCACATGACGGAAAGATAAGTATGTCACCGCTTCTCACCTCAACCATCAAACCAGGCTCGTATAAACAAAGCTGACTACTGGTAAAATCTCCAAGGGGTAGGACTAAGCAAAGCTCTTTGTCCTTCTGATCCTTATGAGCAGCTGTGACGACGTTGAGATTGATGACGCAGCCAAGAAAGGGATACACAGGTGAATGTGTATTGCCTGGAAGTAATTCGGCTTCCTGGCGTAGTGTCTCATATTCTGCAGGTAAATATGAGCAGATCTAGTAGTATATTAGCTCAGCTCACTAGTCAAATATGCACAAACTTACAGTATTCGCTATCCATTCAAAGAGGTCTGCAAATACAATTTGCAAGCTTCTGTATACCTCAGGATACTTGTCAATATCTCCCGAAGGATATGAAACCTTCTGAGAGTAATTATTGCGACAGTCCTTGCGCTCAAGCCAATATGCTGGAACGTCAGAGGGTGCATCATGTCCCTATACAATATTTAGCACTTAACATTTATGACGTATACTATAACTGACCTGGGTGCAACTTCTATTATACCAGGAAAAATGAAGTGCTTCAAAGGTAAAGTCAGGACCGTCGTCCAAAGAGTTCTTGTGAGGCAGTGCCTCTTGTCCTAGGCAAGCAAGAAGACTGTCCAAAAGGGATGATTTGAGCTCCTCTGGCATACTGTTGCATATAAAGCAAAGTAGAGAATTGTCATCGCAGTTGATCCTAAGAACTTGACTGAGATAAACTAGCGGTCAGCAAATATAGAATACTGAGCATAATGTTAACGTACTTCACGATCTCACTTGAGAAGGTAACCCAGGACTTAGCCTTCAAGTTACGCTTTCCCCCTATATATTGATCTTGCAGCTATTTATGACTAAGTATACACTTGTTTAAATCTAGGATATATCACTTACCTTTTTCTCTAGCTCCTCAACTGAAGTAACTGCAATCGCCTTAGACACAAGTCTCCGCTGACCTTCGGTCCACTTCCAGTTCTCTACACGATCTGTCTTGTACGGCTTTTTGCTACGTTCAGATAACTTAAAGCTCATTAAGATGGTCGCCAAAGACTGAGACGATGTAAGGGATGAGTTGTTACTGGCGACTACAGTTGGAGTCACACAGCGAGAGGAAGACAAATCGCCAGAGTGAGATGTAGAAGTGTCTGGTTCAAGAACAGTAGACTGAAGCATCATGCAGGACTCCTCAGCACAGGGTACCAGACAAAGATGCCAGATGTCTGGGTCTCTGGGCTGATATGCGAAGTTTCTGGCACGTAAAATCAAAAGTGAGCAACCTTCCCAAAGAGAGATATTAGAACTTACTTTTTATTAATTTCTACGAATACTTGATCTACCGCATCCAGATTCTGGCAGTTGATAAAGAATGGAATACCAAAATTTACCAAAACGTCATTTGGAAAGAAAGCGCTTAGGGCTATAGAAAGTGTAGCCCTCAAGCGTGCAATAATGGGTACAATTGAATCCTTAACCAAACGGCCTGCGACAGAATCTAGAAAGATATCAAATAAATGGTCACAAAGGAAGTTAAAACGAGCTTACCTTTGTTGGGAGTTCGTAATATATGGCCCAGCCAATATGATGCTTTGGCGTTAAGATCTATGATCTTGTCTTGAATATGTAGTGCCGCAACAATGATCAATATATATATAGATCCTGTTAAAATACTTAAGATCTGTTCACTTATTAATTACTGTTAACTTACCACCAGATGCGAGCTGCGCAAACTGGGTACCCGATTGAACGTATCCTAGGAATGTGGAACGGGAAATGAGGGTATTGCCTCCGAAAACGTAGTCATATATCTTAGTAAGGGAGGACAGAGATGGATCTGTACGCATCAAGCTGAAGAATATCAGTGTCAAAAGGATGATAGATGTCACTAATTACTTACCTAGTACAGGCAAGTAATAAATGAATATAAGTAATCATGAAAATAAAAGCGTGGCGAGTAGCGTCATCTGTGAGTGCCTGGATTTTGCAGACTACGTCTCGGATGCTAGCACTGGGGGAGAATGAGGAGGGATAGGGACCTTGCTGAAATATAACCCTGATCCAGAATTGTAGCTGCAAATCTGAATGATTTTGGGCAGAGGCAAGTAGGCCCAGAACTCTCAGTACGCTAGAGTTCACTACGTCAGGGGCTTGATGAGTAGCTTGCCAAGGTCTGGCTCTCCGTGCACAAGTCCCGAGAGCAACGGAACGGCTGCGAGTAACCGTTTCTAATTCCGACAGTAAGTTTAGTGTTTGAAGTGCTACGAAATACATGCCATTTTGAGAATTTGACCTTAACGGTCCTACATTACTCTCTACAAGCTCTGAGCCACCTTCAAATACGTTCTCAGAAGCGGAAGGACTGCCCAGCCCAGGTTCCTGAACGCTCAGACAAGTCCAGGTAGGAGAGGTATCCAGTAAGGTCTGAGCTCGACTTCTAAGTTCAAGAAGCTGAGAAGAGGAGCTAGAAGGAATAAGAGAAATAAGAAGTTGCAGATCTTCCACAGAGACCGGAAGAAATAAGGGGGATGATGTAGCGGGCAACATTTCCGCCAGGGCTCAGGTGAATAGCAGAGAAGGCGTGAGAAACTGTCCAGGCAGCTGGACACTTTCCCACAGTAGTGCTAGCTGTAAGCCCAGAATTATAGGTGCTGCGAGTACGAGCTTTTTGCCGGTAAGCACAGGAGATCAACAGTTATCTAAAAAAAGTGTGCAAGGAGGCCCAAGTACCAGGTAGTTTTAGAAATGACCAGAGGAAGAAAGTACAACTCTCGTTCAGCGCCCGCCCAAGCTGTGAAGTCTGTATTCACACGGCCCAGTATCGTCAGCCACCTTCGTTGTCGACCTCGTCTAGACAAACTGGCCTCCACATTCTCTCTTTTTCGATTTCTTCGAGAGCAGGAACAACCCAGAGACAGACAACATTATCTTCTGGACAAACGGTGGACCTGGGTACTCATCTTCGTCGGGACTGTTTACGGAGCTAGGTGCGTGACGTGCTACTAGGTGTTGTGTCCGTATCGCTTACAACATGTCCGTGATAACCTAGGACACTGCAGAGTGAACACACCCCACAACATCACATACAACCTGTACTACGGAAATGCGAACCAAGCATGTTCCAACTCGGCCTCTTGACAGGGAGGACAAGGCAGATCACGCCGCGCTCGCCCGCTGCCTCGCCACCCACACCCACTTCCCAGTCGCAGTGCCCAACTACTGTTGTACAACTCCTGAGTCGCCCGTTTAGCACCCCACCCACGCCGAGGATGCACTAGCCTTCCTTGAGTTCCTGCTCACTTGGGAGGGCCAGATAGACAGAGGCTGTACAATGTGCGCCGGCTATATCCTCTCGGGCACAGCTACTTGGTGCACATGCTCAACTCCATCTTGCTCGCGCTGGTCACAGACGACGTGTCATCGTAGAGTGTTGTAACCCCCGCACGATTGCGTAGGGCGGAGCTGATGGGTGGGGAGGAGAGGGTGCGGGAAATCTGGGATGGGCTGGAACGGCTGCAACAGGCAAACGAGCAGAGTGAGTCTTACAGCTTGGATCAATCTCATTCTCTGTACGGAGGATTAATACACTCACTAGCTCGAGAACGTGTCAGGACTCTCCGCAGCAACCTCTCAGCTCGGCGCAGGACGCTAGCAATCGCCACATCTACCTTCCTCCACTCTCACGGTAGCACAGGTCACTCCCCGCACTCAAATTCTGTATCACCTCAAGGGCATTCTCCGACCCCTCCGGGCTCATTTCTGTCTGGCCAGAGCGGCTCTCTGATATCTTCATCCCCCTCTGGTCGCCCAATTTACACTAGACGACCCTCATTGAGTCATGCGTCTGCGCAGCCACTCTCGTCGACCTCCAGCTCCCGCATGCCGATACCCAGTTTCCGGCCGTCATACCCAATACCCATATCCTCTCCGCAAATCACTTGTACTGGACTATCTACTTCTCCGCAGACACCGCGCCCGCCAGGGACGTCTCCGGGCGCTGCAGGATCGCATTCTTACTCTGTAGCGGGCCTGGCGTATCACCTCTGCCTGGCGACAGAGGTAGCGACAGTTTTGCACGCCAGATCGATAATGTGGCGTACCAGCTGGCTGCACTTTCCGACACGATTGCACATGCACGATCTGAGTTGGTGCAGGAACTTGTGGAAGTGTTCAGTGTGGTGGAGGTGCGTCGTCCTCTACTCAAATGGATCGAGATCAATGTTGAATGTAATGGTGCAGGTAGGAGGTCGTCCACCGCTGGGAGGCAAGGCTGGCACGAAAGGTGAATGGACAATCGGCGGGCTCGTCCTACCCATTCCGGGCGACATATGCCGTAGGTGCACATCATAATTGTACCGAACTGCCATCCTCACCTCACGAGGCCTGCACAGGATATCCTCCGGATCATATCAATGCCGTCATCATCCATACACTACATTTCCTCTCTTTACTCTCCTTCTATCTCGGTATCAAGCTCCTGTTTGAGGTTGTGTGGGGTAGATCTACGATGTCCCCTTCATCCGTAACGGACTCAGGGCAGCTGGGAGTAGGAGTGCCATGGATAGGGGTGACGATGAGAGGGGAAGGTGGAGGATGGGCCAGGTTCGTCTCATGCCATCTTGGTTGGCTACGACTATGGAGCTCGCGAAGCGTCTCGGTTCGGAAACGGAGGCGAAGTCATGGTTAGATGGCGTGGTTGCCAGCTACGCTCAGCGCTCAGGCATCTCCTTGTCCGCCGGTGGTGCCAGAGGTGCCAGTGGAGGTGCTTCTGGCGGTCCGACGATCAACAGCGAGGAGTTCTTAAAGTTCAAGGCCGACCAGGATCAGTTCGCTGCTCAGCAGATTGAGCTCTACATGCGCTATCTCGGTCGCAACTCCAAAGCAGGCGAAATCAAGCATGATGCTGAGAAGGCGAATGTTGCCGCTTTCCAGGTAAAGTTGGATGCGATCTCAAAGGAGCACGGTGACACGTACGTCAACGGTATCCAGCCGGTCTTCGACGTACTCAAGGCACGTCACTTTGACTCCTCTTGGAACTGGGTCCGTCAGGATGCTCTTCTCATGTTCTACGACATCATCTTCGGCCGTCTTAACACCATCAATCACGACATGACTGCTCGTTGCATTGCCATCATGAACCATGTCGACCCCGAGCTTGTGACCTATATGCAGTCGTACATCAATCGCTGCGATCCGAACCGGGGCAAGACGTACAGGTTGGCCAAGCAGTTCGGTCAGCAGCTCATTGAGAACTGCCGAGAGGTCATTGGTCAGCCTCCACTGTACAAGGACGGTATGTGCGAACTACCTCTAACTGAGTCTCGCTAACGCATTCACAGTAACGTTCCCCACCGCACCTCACACTGAGGTCACGGCGAAGGGCAACATCGTGTATTCAGAGGTCGTCAGAGAGAACGTCCACAAACTAGAGGCCTATGTGGAGGAGATGGCAAGCGGCGACACTATCACTCCGCCTGCCAATATCTAAAAGATCCAGGAGGATGTTCTGAAACTCTGGAACATTGTCAAGACGCAGCCGGAGATTAGCGAGGAGCAAAAGAACCGTATCAAGGCTTTGTATGGAGGTGTCATTCAGTCGCTCCACAAGTGTCCAGAGTTCCATCCTCGTCACTCTGGTCCTCGTAAGCGCCGCTCCTCGTCGCAGTTTCTCAGACCCCAGATCTCTGGCGTCACTACCTCCATCACGGCAGACAAGGTCCCACTTCTCCACCTTAAGCGCAAAGTTGGCACCAACTGGGAGTGCAGCAGCAACCTGACAAGCGTGTACTTGGATATCCTGCACGAGATTGCCACCTCCGGCACCACGTTTAAGGACAAGAACGCTCTTTGCACCGGCGTCGGCAAGGGCTCGATTGGTGTCGAGATCGTCAAGGGTCTACTCTCTGGTGGTGCTTATGTGGTGATTACCACGTCGAGATACAGCCGTGCAACTGTCGAATACTACCAGGGATCTTCCAGCAGTTCGGCAGCAAGGGTTCCGCTTTGACTGTGGTTCCCTTCAACCAAGGTTCCAAGCAGGACGTCGAGGCCCTCATTGACTACGTCTACTCTACCCTCGGTCTCGATCTGGACTACATTCTCCCCTTCGCTGCCGTCCCTGAGAACGGCTGCGAGATTGACGGTATCGACGACAAGTCTGAACTTGCCCACCGCATCATGTTGGTGAATCTCCTTCGTCTGCTCGGTGCGGTCAAGAACAAGAAGGCCAGCCGTCAGTTTGTCACTCGACCGACACAGGTGATTCTTCCCCTATCTCCCAACCATGGTCTATTCGGCAACGACAGACTTTACTCCGAGTCCAAGATCTCGCTCGAGACGCTTTTCAACCGCTGGAACTCAGAAAGTTGGGGAGAATACCTCTGTCTCGCAGGTGCCGTCATCAGGTAAGTGCCCATCATTGCTATCTCTACTCTTGTGCCAAAGTTGACCATTGTGATAGATGGACCCGAGGCACCAGCCTGATGGACGCTACGAACATGGTCACTCACGAAGTGGAAGGGTATGGCGTACGAACGTTCTCCGCCAAGGAGATGGCCTTCAACATTCTGGGTCTCATGCACCCGCTCCTGTTCAGCATAACTCAAGTGGAGCCGATCTGGGCTAATCTCAACAGAGGTATGGACCATCTGCCGGACCTGGCGGAGATCACGACCCGCATCCGCACAAGCCTCAACAAGAAGAGCGAGCTCCGTCGTGCAATTGCTAGAGACAACGCTGCCGACTTCAAGGTTGTCAACGGCATTGAAGCCGAGCATGTCCTCCAGACTGTCGATGTCACCCCCCATGCCAACCTTCGGTTTGAGTACCCTCAACTTGAGTCGGTCGAGTCGCTTGCAGATGTGTCTAAGCTGCGTGGCATGATCGACCTGGAGAAGGTTATTGTCATCACGGGTTTTGCCGAGGTGGGCCCTTGGGGCAGCTCTCGTACGCGATGGGAGATGGAAGCCCGTGGCGAGTTCACGCTCCACCGTTCCCACCACCTCCACCGTTCATCCCCCTGGATGCACAGAGTGCCAAAGATCAAATTGGCCTGCTCAAGCAGTATTATTAGTCGCGTTTTTCCGCACTACCCACCACATACCCCCCAGCGCCTGCCACAGTTCCCCTCATTCCATACCCTTCTGGTTTTGTACCAGGACCCTCATTTATCCCCCCTGCCCAGCCTCTGTATGACCTCGCCAAGCGCGTGGACCCGCACTCCGGGCTGCCCGTCCCCGTGGCGTGCCTCAACTTCGGCCCCGCCAATGCACTCGGTAGCGTCAAGATTCACAATGGCGAGCACGTCCTCATGGGCCAGTACCTTACCAAGCTCTCCTCGCTCGGAAGGTGCGTCCGCGGCCTTTTTTTTTACGCGTGCAGGCGGGTGCTGAGATGCCACATTGTGCCTGTGCAGCTCCAAGAACCGGAGGTTTGTTGCCTCCGATGGGCAGGGGTACCACTGGGCACATCAGGCGGGCCAGGACGACAAATGGGTGGTGAGTGCACCCCGGCTATAGCTACACACCATCCCGGCATCTGACAGACCGCGTGCAGTGCCAGAACGCGAGCAACTACCATATCATGTCGTACACGCTCAAGGCCGCAGGCGAGCCAAAGTACACCGGCTCGTCCGGCTGCGCGCTGACCATTGAGGAGGACTATGCATACCTCACCCCAGGTTCGTCATGTGCCCATTTGTGGGTGTGCTCGTCCCGCTCACCCGGATTGGCAGAGCTCCTAGCCTCACTCACCATTATGCGCCACATCGCTGATCGAATGGGATAACCTCATCAAGGACACGAAGATCCTTGCCAAGGAACCGGCAATGTACAATGGGTCAAACCCCTTTGGTGTCGACGAGAAGGGACAGTCTAAGCTTGACGACCTTCCGTTCTATTGCATCGGTTTCAAGAGTGCCGCGTTGGAGTTCACCCTGTGCACGTGCATCTGGGCTTCACTTCGCACGCAGATGCTGTACCGCACTGTCTCTGATATGATGAACTACATGAAGGCCATCAGCACCCATTGCCCGATTATTTGACTTATAATATATCTATCTAATCCGTTCTATCTGTTGTGGGACACGCTGCTTGTCCTGTCTCACCTATGGTACTTGATTTCCTGGTCATCAGTGTGCCTGTCACATTGTGTGCTATGTGCTTTGATTAGCTTGAAATTGTCCACAACGGTGAGAATAGAGCAGTAAAACTAGGCAGCAATTTATGCCCTGTTAAAATATGCTAGAGTTTGCGCATGATAACTTTAACTGCGAGCTTATTTTGCCTCCTTTTATCTTAAGATTGTTACTGATGATTCTCTTAGGGTAAGTGCAACTACGTCTCGCAAGTAGGGGTTCTGTTTCTACGTAAGTTAGTGATATTCAAGCATCTGGTCCACATTATGAGCTGTACTAACGCATATAAATGGGTGAGCTGGTTCTTTTGACATACGCCGGTTTGACCTAACCTGTAGATCTCAGCAAAACCACAGACATGTGTTCTAAACATTATGCCCAATAGCAGCAAGGCGGCTAAGGGTGGGAAAGTGTCCAACTGCTAGTATACAATGCACACAAATAACGTCAAGAGCCTACATCCAGCAACTTCAAATTTTCTACGGAGACCTAGTAAGCGAAGTACTAAGTGGATAAAAGGCAGGCTTACCTAGCACAGATGAATTGGGATTATCACTTTGTTCGCGCTCATACTGTACGCTGACTCTCTTGAGATGATCCCTCTTCCTGCTCCTCTTCACGACGCCTCTTCTGTCTCTGCCAGACATTCTGAAAGCCTGCCCCAGTAACACTTTCCACAGCTGATTTCTTCGTCTCAAGAGCAGCGTTATGATTCTCCGGATAAGCATCATTGATACGCGTAAGCAAGGTTGACACTACTCCATCTTGAAAGAGTGTAACAATGTGGTTCCAGTCAATGGGAGGTTGAAGAGGTGCGTTGGAATTTACTGGTATACGTATGTTAGAAGAGGCTGTAGCCGATGACTCTGGTGTGCAAAGGATTTGCTTGATATCCAGGAGAATCATGCTAAGAGCTTCATTAACGTCATCGGCATATGATTGGAATTTATTCTTGCTCTTGCAACCAGGAACAAGATCCTATACAAGCAATGAAATCAGTAGTAACATTTAGAGTGCTAACATTGACTAACTATTTCAATAGATTGCTCAGGAAAGAACCGATGAAGCACCTCCGCAGTAAGACTAATTTTTCCCAGAAACCGCTGGCCGTGAACATCAACAGGCCCCCAACCACCACTATCAGCCAAAAGCTGAATCAATTCAGCTTTAGAATAAGATGTTTTCTTGAATGTAGCGGCAAGATTTGAATTCCGACCAACGGTATGAGACGTCTCCTCAAGGTTAAATACAACAGCACCCATAATTGTAATATTCTGAGGAGTGGTGAAGTGAGTGCGAATAACTTTGAGGACGTCACGATGTGTTTGAGTATTTGCAAACTCATAGATAAAAACACATAGGTCGGAGTCAGCCGCTTTGATATTGCCATCCAAAGTAAACCATCCAACGCCTTCAATCTTGGTACCGTTTGCTTGAGTATACCATTTGGTCACTGACTTGTCATTGCCTAGGTTGTCATTCAAAGATTCCGCCAAATTCTCCATGAAATATGATGTGATGGCATCATGCATAGGGGCGATGCCAGGCCATTCGATAAATAAGGTGCGTTTAGTTTTCCACCACCAAAAGCTAGCTTTTGATATGAAGCAGATCTTATTACAATCATAGAATATTTACTTACTGAAAGCGTGCACCATTTAACTGCTCAAGACCTTCTACAAATGTTTGCACGACGACTACTTCAATATTATCAAATTTCTTGATATATTGATAATGTTAACGCAATGAAAGAAAGGCATTTGCTAACAACATACAACAGTGCTAGGTGTGGACGGTATTTGGTTGCGTTGGATAAGTGATCTGGTGTATTCTAGTGGCTTCCTTTTTGCATCAATTGTTGTTATAGGCGCCATGGTACTTGAATCCTCAACAATCGCAGCTGGCTGGGATTTGAGAAGTGATGTTACAGCAACATCTGAAACATCTACGAGGAAATCCACCGACAGATAAGCCAGATCCTGAAATACTTTGTAAGAAGTCTATACCGCTGCAACTTTCAACTTGCTCCTTATTCCTCGGAGATACAGCTGTACTGTTGGCTTGTCGGGCGTAAAAAAAGGAAGAGGCTCTTTGTAAAGAGGTACGTTCAGAGGCTTCACCGTAGACCAAGTTAGCCATGAGAGGCAAATTGAAAGAAGTGTTACACCTAAAGGAGATGCCTGTTGCTCGCACGTCGACACGTCAACAGGCGTGTATAAACTTTACTCTCAGCAAGGTTCCAAACCTAGACATTGTGCAATCTATCCTTCTCATTTACTTCAAGCAATAACCAGATCTCATTATGATACTTTTTCTGACTTCTGAGCTACGTACAGAAGCTAATGCTACTGAAGGCTACGCGTTAGATCTATTAATCGTGGGAACTTGTCCTAGCGCCTGGATGCTTTCACACGTTTACCGCATTCGAAAGCGTCTATTTGCTCCGCTGTGCGCAATCTTAGCCTGCAACTTTCTTCGTATTGGTATCAACTACCTCTGCCTCACATTTTGCTAGATCCTTTCACGGTACGTATATATCTCAGACTTGCACTATCCAACTAAAGCTGTTTTTATACATAATTAGCTATGGATAACTCTGAGCTAGAAAACCGCCGCTGCCCAGCTTGCTGTCGGATATTTAATACCTCTCAGGGCATGGTTGCCCACTTATCTTCAGCAAGAACTTGCTCATGGTATCGCAAGGGAAAAAGAAGACAACAAGATGCAGAGGATCTAACTTCAGATGTTGCGATGGACGTGGATACTCTGGAGTTTCAACCTGGTAATTTTGAAGAGACAGTTCAAACTGTCACACAAAATGAGGAGGAAGAGCAGGATGTGGAAGAGATTATAGATGAGCTAGATGATGAGTTTTTCCAGTTCATACCTGCAAATAGCACTTATGAAGACATTGCAGACCCAATGTCTCAACCTAGTGCATCTACGTCAAGTTCCTCAAGAACTCGCTCTGCCATGGTACTGGATGATGATGAAGACTCACGGATAGTAGACATCCATTCAACTGCAGGCCGTGTCGTCCATGTGGACGAGACTCTTAAGCTGCACTGGCTACAAATATTTGGATCTGAGGATCAACCCAGTTCCTCTAGCTGTGATCGTTGGAAACCATTTGCTTCTAAACTGGATTGGAGAGTGGCATGCTGGGCTGTGAAGGAGGGTGTAGGCCAGAAATCCTTAGATCGTCTGTTGTCAATTCCTGGTGTGCGTATACTTTGTGTCTCATATTTTGTATTTTTATACAGCTATTTATCTATCTATCTATCTATATCTTAGGTTTCTGAACGCCTTGGACTGTCTTTTCACAATTCACGCTCGCTGTATCAAATAGTAGATGCTGTCCCTGACCGTGCAACTTGGAAATCTAAAATCCTCGCTTTCAAGAATCGGCCTGATGAACATCATTTGCTATAATACAGAGATCCTTTAGAGGCCATTCAGGCTCTGTTAAGCAATCCTGCACATGCAAAGAATCTGGTTTATAAGCCTCAAAGAGTTTACACAGACTCTGATCACCAAAATTGTATTTATCATGAGATGTAGACCGGAAAATGGTGGCATGCAGTGCAGGTGAGTGATTTCTATATCTAGGTACTTTTCGTGGTCACATACTCATAGTTAATCTTAGGAGCTATTACCTGTGGGCGCAACAGTTGCCCCAGTGATAATTGCCACCGATAAAACTCAATTGACGTACTTTTCCGGGAACAAGGCCGCCTATCCAGTTTACTTAACGCTGGGCAACATTCCTAGAGCTATACGTCGCAAACCATCACAACATGCTTCCATCCTTATAGGTTACCTATCCTGTGATAAAATCTCTGGACATGGTCTTACCGCTCAGGAAAAACGTTCCAGAGGCCAGCAGCTTTTTCACAACTCTATGCGTATCATCTTACAGCCACTCATCAATGCTGGGACTCATGGAGTAAAAATTGCAAGCGGTGATGGTACCGTACGAATAGTATATCCAATCTTGGCAGCATACGTCGCAGATTTTCCGGAGCAATGTCTGGTTAGCTGCACTAAACACGGTACTTGCCCTAAATGCCGCTGTACAGCAAATCAGCTAGAGCTACCTGTACCTCATGAAGCTCGCAGTCAAGCTTGGACGTTACATATCATTGCCTCAGCAAAAGCTTCCACCACCACTTTCTCGCGCTTTCACAATCAATGTATGGAATCAGATGTCTCTGGATCTGTATATTAACCCTTCTGGGAGGGATTTCCCTATTGCGATATCCATAATGCTGTTACGCCCGATGTTCTACACTAGCTATACCAAGGAGTATTCAAGCATATCGTATCTTGGTGTCAGGAAATCATGAATCCTGATGAGTTAGACCAACGGATACGTTGTCTTCCTCTTGCATTTGGTATACGTTATTTCAAGAACAGCATTTCGGGCCTGGCTCAAATCTCTGGAAGTGAGCGGAAAGACATGGCCCGCATCCTACTGGCCTGTCTTATAGGCAAAGTTCCAAAAGCATTTCTGATCGCCTTTCGTTCCATTCTGGACTTCATCTACTTGGCGCAATATCCTACTCATGACGACACTACACTGGGCTATTTAGAGCAAGCCTTAGACTGCTTCCATCAGCACAAGTCGGTTATCATGAATTTAGGTGTACGAGATCATTTGAATATTCCCAAATTCCACTCGCTCCTTCATTACGTCCAGTCAATACGGTTCTACGGCGCCACAGACAACTACAACACCGAAATGTTTGAGCGGTTGCATATTGACTTCGCAAAGGAGGGTTGGAGAGCTTCTAATCATAGAAATGAACGTCCTCAGATGGTTCGTTGGCTTAGTCGCCGAGAGAAGATCGTTCATTTGGAGAGCTATTTGAAGACTACAAAGCAAACGGTAGATCAAGATATATTGAAAAATCGACAGGGCCATGCTATCAAGATTGCAAAATTTCCACAATCTCCAAAACAAACTCTCTCTGCAGTGGAAAAAACACATTGCGCTCCAGGCTTCACACATTCTCTCAAAACTTTTCTTAATCTCTTGAATAGCCGTTCACTGTCAAGAGCAGAGCTTAACAATGCAATACTTCCCTTCAATCATATTGATCTATATCATAACTTTAAACTTACTCCTACCGCATTGCATGATGACATTACAAAACATGAAGTTATAAAAGCCAAACCAGCAATCAAAGGACAACCTGCACAGTTTGATACGGTTGTTGTTTTCAATTCTCATGATGCAGAGTCTACAGGAGTAGCAGGTAAGTGCTTACTATATGCTCAAAATATAACATATCATTGATAATCATACTTCTAGGAACTCGTATAGGGCGTCTCAGGGCAATTTTCACGTTACCCTCAACAATCCATGAAGGAATAAGACCCGCACCTCCGACATGGCCAAAGGGGCCGTTGGCATACATTGAATGGTATTCTCCCTTAAAATCTACTGCAAATTCTGATTCTCTTATGTATACTGTATCAAATATGCCATTACGGCCAGACGGGATACCTATAGGACAAGTGATACCTCTGACATATATACGTCAGTCCTGCCAACTAATTCCTCACTTTGGAACATCATCTCCTAGAGAGATATGAACATCAGATAACATCTTGGACGTAGTAGACAAATTTTATCTCAATAACTGGGCCAGTTTATATACATATCAGACACTGTGGTAAACTGAGCTCTCATATTAGAAGCTATATTCTGATAGTAATGAAAGACTGCTATAGTTGAGCAACTGCTCTAAGAGGATTATAGAGACAAGAGAGCATATAGCAAAGATGTATAGATAAAGTAATTTTCCTGATGCATCATCCACGTCAAGGTCGATTATCACGCTTTCGGTGCGTTGAATTGCGAGAGGAGCGGGACGCTTGCGGGGAGGAGCATCATCATCCGAGCCCTGATTTGGATCGGAGGGACCGCGACGCTTTGGCGGTTTGATAGCCGGGCGTCCATGTTCTGAGGTACGCGACTGTTCTGAGCCGGCATCTGTCTGTGAGGCAGCTAGCCCGTTGGCTGACTTAGTAGGTTTTGTTTTTGACTAGTGCGTACTCTCACCTCCGCCTGTGCGTCCATGCAAAGCTGACGACAGATCATTTGTTTTTTTTTGGCTGGCGTAGACTCTTCAGCAGCCTGGGCCGCCTTTAATGTGGGAATGCGAGTACGCACTGGGCGGTCTATGTTTGACATGGTAGACCGTCACGCTCTTTGGGCTAGGAGCCGGGTTGTATCAGCCCAGAATAAAATGAGAATAGATTTCGATTATGCTACTATAGTACAACCCGCCGGTATTACTTATTTAAGGTGTGCCGACGTGCCACCGCGTCCCAATTAGCTGTGGCTGACATGAAGAAAAGGCTGGTCCTCAACCGGTTGTGATCAGTCCCCCCGGTCCCTGTGGTTTCCCCTATAGCCAAGGACTGGGACCGAGACCGCAGACAGGACCGACAGGGACCGACAACAGGTCCTGTCCCTACCGACTCCGTCCCATCCGACCAGCGGTCCTGCACGGTCCGGAGGACAGGACTCGTCAACACTAGTGTGTCCCTTCTGGCATTGTGGATCTGCTGCGCTTAATTCGTTTGTTGCGAGTGTTGTTCGATTTGTTTGTTGCATGTTTCTCCCGATGCCGCCCAGATCGCGGCGAGGCTTATCTCTGCGATCTCTGCATGGTTCTCAATGCTCAAAGACTCATATTTCTTTGCTGGTGAAGCCGAAAGATCGAACTTCCTCGCGTTTGGCCTAGATTTCTGTCTTGGTGCTCTTGAAAAGATTTGAATTGCCTCCAGTCCCTCTAGCTGGCAGCCACAGACGCGTGAGGTGCGGCGCAGCCGTAGCACGCCAGACTCAAACTCTACTGAACCGAGAATTTTTGCCCCCGGCCTGTAATTTAGTAAGTCGCTGGAATGGTGCGTTGCTAACAAAAACCCAGCAGCATCGGATTCTGCACATGATTCTCTGACTCAGTCAGGATATTCTCGCGGGGGTGGTCATTGTCGACCAAGTGCACCCATCCCGAAGAACAACTCTTCGAGGTCTCGATTCCTCGAAGATGATGCAGAAAGGGCTAAGCCTTGTCGAATGTCAGGTCGGCGCGCAAACTTTTGCATGAGCTCGGCTATGTCCGACGATGCATAATTCTCTGCTTCACGATGAACACGACTGTGCAAGCGACCGACAGTTTCAGCACCAGGAAGGTATCTCCCGAGCTAGACATCCAATGAACTTCGGACACATTCGGCATCGACATTTCCTCACGAGCTGAAGGGGCGCTTAGAAACTCCGTTCTTGGATTGTACCTCGACGATGGTAGACGCCAGCCTTCTGATATGTCTGCTGACCGGAATATGCTCCAAATGACCACGTACATGCCCTTCCGATGAAGTCAATGCTTAGATACGAAGCAGGAACTTGACGGCTGCTTGCATGCAGATCTTGCGACTCATGCAGACCTTGCGACTCATGCAGACCTTGCGACTCATGCACTCCAGCAAACCAGGGACAGAGTTCGATAGCTGTCGTCCGACATGTGGAACCTAGGCATGTTCAAAAAATGAACGGGTACATTTTGTACGGGACACGCTCCGGATACTCCAAGAACTGCTTCCCGAACCGCTGGCGCAGCGCCTCGTCTTCTTGTGCCACCTCACAAAATTCCACTGCCTCGAACCACAGCAAGATCACCATCCAGCTAGCCAGGATCGCCCGCGTCCACCAGGTCGCCAGCACACCGCACTCCCGTACCCAAGAGCCACTCCCGAGCATGGTCATCACGATTCCGACGAAGTACACTTGGCCGGCCGCGTAGCTCGGGTGCCGCACGAAGGCGTAGGGACCGGTGGTCACCAACTTGTGGTCTTCAGCTAAGGAAGGGCCGGAGTTATAATGACCGCCGATCCTGCGGTAGCATGCCTTGCGGAGGATCGAGCTGGCAACAATCAGCGCGCATGCAATGTGGAACGTCGTAGTGAAGCGGATGGCAGGTGCGTCGGTCGTGTCGAGGCATATTGCAGCACTGATCGTGTGGAGTGGCCAGTGCGGGTTTCGATAGCGCAGGATGATGAGGTTCTCGCAGGCCAGTGCGATGTATACGACCAACTGTTTATTTGGATTGTGTCAGAATCCGGAGAACACGTCAGGTCTGGATAATACTCCAACCTTCGCGACAGTACGCAATATGCCAGCTACTCTTGTATCAGGCGCATCTGTCTCTCCCGGTTTCTGGTGTCCTCGGGTGGTGTTCTTGGGAGGCGTCAGGACGACATACGTGGCTATCCAGCTCCAATCCAACGCGGAGAGTTTAATCAACGGGTCGAGGACGAACATGGTGCTTGTACGAGATGGAGACGACGAGCCTTGTATACCGGCGCATCTACACACGATATCGCGAATCACTCACGAGATCCTTGCAAGATCCAAGCAGCGCTGATGCTAATCTCAGGTACGGGACAGGCGCAAGCGCCCAAACGTGGTGGTACCCGAGACCGGTAGTCGAGGGATTCTAACCTTGATACATAGCTCATATGTTTCGGATGTATGCAACCGAGTATCGTGGAAAACGTAAATGCTCGCAAGCATTTCGTACAAGCAGGCCGTCACCTACCACACACTGACTTTGCGCTTGTCGCCTAAGATCCCACCATTCCTGTCTCTATACCGCTTTCAGGACGCTCGAATCCTGCTCTCCTAGCAAATACCCAATGCAGACTTTGCTGCTGTGAGCCCGTTGTGTCTCATGCATTGATCAGACCACTAGCAAACCATGTGACGACTTTGTGGCAAACTCGTACACTGAATACGTTGCAGATCTCGTATTTCATCGGATTGTTCCCTCAGAAGAATTGAGTCTCTATAATTCATTTAGGCAACTGATTCGACTTGGAGGGGCCATAGGCGACTCGAAGGCTGCCTCACGCAATGTTAGAAGCTAATCAACCATGTAAAGTTGTAAACGCCAAATATATTCGCGAAAGATGAGTTTGGGATCGGCATGTCCACTTCTCTCTGTCGTCTGCAGTCCTGATCGATCTTGTAATTATGCACGGTGATTTTACACTATTTGCGCGATTGGTGGATGCTACCGTGGCATGGCTGTTGCAGCTTTCTTCACACCATATGGGTTTCGGTTCGTCACGTCTCGCATTGACGTACACATTTCTCCCTATGATGATGTCTAAGCCAGAAGAGACATTTCTCAATGCCAGTTTGTTCATAGTACATGACGGCGAGGGGGTGTATTGCATACAAGGGCGCCGTGGTCTGTCGCCACTTTCCATATCACCACAGCATTACTGCTGTGCCATTCCAATTCGGCATGGGCTGCGTTCTCGATGGTCACGGGTGAACCCTATACTTGATGAAGAGTATCCGAGTCAGTGGGCTGCATGTGTGTCCATCGGACCGCTTTGTTCGGGTGACGTCAAGTCAGCAATGCCATTGCGTTCCGCGGAAGTAGTGATATTATTAGTCGGACCTCGAGATAACTCGCGCACCTTGCAGCTGGTCGACGGAGAGGAACGTGGGAGCCGACCTATGAGCCCTCGAATGAGGACTATCGCTGCGCTGCTATGAAACCTGTTCTGAACTCATCCTATGGAGACCCACTTCCCTTCATGCCATCGTCGGTGTTTATTGCGCGTATTGTGCCCGATCGTCCTCGATCGCAGGTCGTGCAACCCTCAGGCTCAACATTACAACCGTCATCTCGAGCGTCGTGCCCAGAATTTGATGGTAGGATTGATTCCCTGTTGCTCGCGCTATTCCCTACCATGCTTCAGCGATTTCGATAGGCGGCGATCTTGTCGTGGGACACGGCAACGTCTGGATGTTCTATAACTGAAAATGCACTGTACATATTCGTACGAAGACGTGGGAGCGAGTGCCCTGATGATCGAAAGAGGAAGCTCGTAACGCATTTTGCGGTAGGACCATGCCAGTCAGACCAGCCAGAACCGTCCGATGCCCTGATGACCTGTGTGTCGAAGACTCGAAGTGTGCGACCGTCATTCCGACGGGATAACGCCATTGGGTTCAGCGTTCGCGGAGTCCACGGATATCGCGGATATCGTGAGCAAGAACGAAGAGGTAATATCGACTCATCGCGGGGTGTGTTACGGTATGCCAGCTTGCCGACGCACGATACGATGAGCGGATACCGTTCGCTGGATCCGTTTTAGAAGTCGAGGGTGTTTCTTATCACGGGGGACGGCAAAGCATGCAGCCTGCGTGTAGTAGTTCTAACGCTCCACCCGAGCGGGGTAAGCATCGCAATGATCGTATCGCATCTGCAAGTCATCTGTGCCGGCCGCGAGCGACTGCGCAACTCGCCAGAACTCTCCGTGTGAATTTCTCTCTGCCGTGCAGCGCACCCCGGAAGATTGGCAGATGATGAACGATTATAGCAACCACCGCCGGCAGCGCGAGCCAACGTGGCTCGGGAGGAGGCGCTGATAAGAGGCGGTTGCTGCCATATTGCGCCAGTCCGCCATCCAGCGAGTAGTGGCCACACATGCCGTCGTCGTTGCTCCCGAGCGAGCAGAAGTATCGCTCGCGCGGGCGGGGCTGTGTGAGAAATGCACCACAGTCTGCATATTACCTTGGTATGCGGTCATGACAGAAACACTTCACAGTTATCGAATGTGCATCTGCATTTTTGAGCGAATTTTTGGAGGGCGCGTGCCTTGCGGGAGCGGGGGTGAGCGTCTAACAGCATTAGCGAAGAGGCGACCTTGGCGCCTGCCGCTAAGCATGGACGACCTCTCGGCCACTAGTCCCTCTTCTAGTTCTTATATGTAACCTCCCGCCCCCCCATTTTTCGGTTCCCTGGTTCTGTGTCCAATAAGCCCTGTTTATGACCCTTTCCGTACGACCCCCCATCTAGTCACGAACGCTCGCAACACCGTGCGCGCTGTACATTATTATACTGTGCCCCCAACATCATGCCAGAATTCTCCGATGCAATCATACATATTGGCCGCACACTCTTGCGCAAGAGAGATTCTGCTGGAGAGGTGGGTCCGACTACATATCATCGTTGATTACTTACTGATAGCCCCTAGCCGGGCTTGCTCGATGGTGCTGACCCGACAGCATTCGATACATCAGACCCATTGCGGATATGGATCATTCAAGTCGGCGAGTGGCCCATTGCATCCCTTCTTACTGCTACTTACCGTGGGGGACGGCAGGCGTTATCATCATGACAACTCAACTGCTCAGCTTGATCTTGGGCAAGATCAAGCAACCAAAGGTCATTGCGGAGGTTATTGGAGGCATCCTGCTAGGTGCGTCTCTTATTCGCATCTTTCCCTCGTATCCCTCTCACCACGTCTACTGCATAGGCCCCACTGCCTTTGGTCGTATACCCGGGTTTACCGAACACATATTCCCCGATGACTCCAAGCCATACCTCTCACTCGTGGCAAACATCGGTCTCTGCCTGTTCCTGTTCCTCGTCGGTCTAGAAATCGATCTCAACATCATCAAGCGCAATGCCCGCCTTTCCATGACAATCGCTCTTGCGGGCATGGTCCTGCCCTTTGGTCTTGGAGCGGCGCTTTCTGTGCCACTATATCACACGTTCATCGATCAGAGCGTCAAGTTCACCAATTTCATGCTCTTCACTGGCGTCGCTTACTCCATTACCGCCTTCCCTGTGCTGTGCCGTATCCTGACTGAGCTAAACCTCCTCGACACCACTGTTGGCATCGTCGTCCTTTCGGCGGGCATCGGGAATGACATTGTTGGGTGGACGCTCCTGGCCCTTGCCGTGGCGCTTGTCAATGCAGGATCCGGCCTGACAGCGCTCTGGATCTTGCTCGCCTGTGTGGGATGGGCATTATTTCTGCTGTTTCCTGTGAAGAGGGCATTCCTGTGGCTCGCGAAGAGGACCGGCTCTATCGAAAACGAGCCCACGATGCTCTTCATGACGGTCACGGTACTGCTCGTGTTCGGATCCGGCTTCTTCACGGACATCATTGGGGTAAGTCCGTGTACTCTTTAGGTATATTATTGTCGACTGACTCGGATCTTGTAGGTCCAAGCGATCTTCGGTGCCTTCCTGGCGGGCGTTATTGTCCCTCGTGAAGGCGGGCTCGCAATCGCTTTGACAGAGAAACTGGAAGACATGATCTCTATCATCTTCCTGCCGCTCGTAAGTGCCTCGCGACCTCGGATCCTGGCCTTGTCTGAACATGATGCAGTATTTCACGCTATCAGGTCTCCAGACCAACCTCGGGCTGCTAAACGACGGTACGGACCATCCGAGCTCCCATCCAAAGACGCGTAGCTCACAGGATTGTGCTTCGCGCAGGTATCACGTGGGCGTTCACTATTGCCATATGCGCGCTGGCGTACTTCGGCAAGTTCGGCGGCTGCACGGTCGCGGCGCGGTTGGCCGGGTTCTCATGGCGCGAGGCGAGCACCATTGGCTCTCTCATGAGTTGCAAAGGGTGGGTATCTTGAAGCTCTATATTGTGAAACTACCGAATGCTCACTCTCTCCACCGCGCTCACCAGGCTTGTGGAGCTGATTGTGCTCAATGTCGGCTTGCAAGCGGGTATTCTGTCGCAGCGCGTCTTCTCGATGTTCGTCCTCGAGGCCGTCGTGCTCACCTTCATGACGACGCCTGCGGTGAACTTCCTGTACCCGCCCGAGGCTCGCACACGTGCGGCGCCCACAGGCCCGAACTTCTCCACCGTGGACGAAGGCGGTGAGGGCGGTGGCCTTGAGAGCTCGCGGCGCAACTCCATCCAGGACGAATTTGAGGGCAAGCGCAAGACACGGTTCACCGTGATCCTCGATAGACTGGAGCACCTGTCCGGCATGATGGCGCTCACGCAGCTCCTGCAGCCTCCACCACCGACGTACACGGAAAAGGAGAGGGAGGCCTCGCCCACCGGCTCGGGATCGCGCCCGTCGTCGGCGAAGAAGCCCACGCACATGGGGATATCTGACGTCGCAGTCGACGCGCTGCGGTTGATCGAGCTGTCAGACCGAACCTCGGCAGTCATGAAGTCCTCGAATGCGGATATCCTCGTCAACACGGACCCGCTGCTCGACATCTTCCGCACGTTCGGTGACCTGAACAATCTGCCCGTGTCGACGTCACTTGCGATCGTCTCGTACGACGACCTCGCGACACGCGTCGCGGAGCACGCGCGCAGGAACAGCTCGCAACTCGTGCTCGTGCCGTGGCTGCCCCCAACCGAGTACTCTGTCGAGCCCGCCTCGGCGAACGCGCACTCAGACGCGTTCGCCGGCACCGAGTCGACCGCCGTCACGCCGCGCGCATCGTCGCATACGAACCCGTTCGAGACGCTCTTCCGCACGTCAAACGTCGACCTCTCCGCGTCCGCGCTGCATTCGCACTTTGTCCGCATGATCTTCGCGCAGAGCGGCACGGACGTCGCGCTGTACGTCGACAGACACCAGCCCGGCGACGCCCCGAAACCGCTCGGCGGCGCGCAGCACCTCTTCCTCCCGTTCTTCGGCGGCCCGGACGACCGCCTCGCCCTCGAGTTTGTCGTGCAGTTGTGTGCGAACCCGCGCGTGAGCGCTACGGTCGTGCGTGTGAGGAAGCCCGAGTTTGCGCTCTGCCGCAAGAGCTCGATTCAGAAGCCGGAGGCGGCGCATATAGCCAACACGCTCGAAGATCACACAGCGCGCTCGAAGCCTGTCTTGTCCAACTCTGCAGTGAGTTTTACTTAGTCCGGCTCGGTTATAACGACGTGTTAATGTCTTTGCTAGGCGTCGCAGTTGGCGGACACCGTCTACAGGAACTCGCAGCACGCCCGCGTGCAGTCCGAGACCGCTGACAACCTCATCTGGGAGCGCTACGCCGCGCACGAACTACAGAGCGACAGCCCGCTCTCAGCCGTGCTCTCGCGCATCGAGTTCTCCGAGGTGTCAACACCGTTCCCGCTGCACAACGTGACCGAGCGCGCGGCCTTGCTGTACGACAATTGCCTCGAGCGCGGGAGCAGGATGCTCGCGGTCGTCGGACGCTCGCGGCGGCTGGCAGCAGATAACCAGGCCGAGCTGAAGCAACTCATGGACGCGCACGGTACTGTCACCGGCGAGGTGCGCAGGACCGTCGGCGACATCACGGTCTCGCTAGTCATCTCCGGCTGCAAGGCCAGCGTCGTCGTCCTCCAGGCCGCCGCCGAGGCCGCGCCCGAGTCATGAAACCACATGCATAGCCCTCATGACCGACACGACCGACACGACCGTTACGACCAACCGTAGGCATTGTACAACACCACGTTGCTAACGCACCGGCATTTCTGGGCATAGTATATAGTGTAGGTGCCTGCTGCCGTCTTGTACCGCAGCACAGTTAGTAGCCTGTCGAGTATGACGGCGTCCGAATGCCCCCGCCTCGTCTATACCATATGTAGCATGTATGATAATTTTATATACATACTGTGCACAAGGAGAAGAGCCGCCGTGAGAGAGAGAAACAGAGGAGATACAGAGCAAGAAAGAGCATAAGATACACGAAGAGCAGATGGGGAAGGGGGAAGAGAGCAAGAGATTACTCCTTGCTCTTTTTCTTTTCCTTCTTTTCTTTCTTCTCCTTTTTCTCCTTTTTCTCCTTCTTCTCCTTGACTGGGGCGTCCTCCTACACAGCGTGTTAGTGCCCAAGCAGCCATCTCATGAACCAAGGTGCATACCTCAGCAACCTTTTCTTTCTTTTCTTTCTTTTTCTCTTTCTTCAACGCCTTCTTCTCCTCCTTAGACAACTTCTGCTTCTTCGCAGGCGACTCCTCATCCACATCCATATCGTCAGTGCTCTTGCGCTTCTTCTTGTCCTTCTTGGGTGTGACCTCAAGCTTGGGCAGCGCCGACTCCTCCTCGTCACTCTCATCCTCATCGTCGAGCGCCAGCTGGTCCAGAACCTTGCGGATAGCATCCGCATTCTTTGATGGTGGCTCACCGGTCTCGAAGAAGTTCAGCCGCTCCTCAACCTGCTGCCGGAGGGCCTCACCGAACATCGGCGACGGCTTGTCTAAATAAATTGATCGGTAGGTTAATGGATGGATAAATTAGTGATGGAGGGCGTAAAGCGGCGTACCAGAGTAGCAGTCTATTCGCGAAGCTATTGAGCACTTGTTAGCGAGGAAGCGCGAGATGCGGCCCTTGTGCTTAGGTCCCGCGCGGCCGATGAAAGAAGAATGATAGATGAGGCCATACTGTGGGGAATAAAGTCAGAAGCTCTGCGCGGGAGAGACAGGTGGAGTGGGTTCAAGGCACACCTTCGGGGTGTTGCCCTTCGTCTTCAGTGCACGGAATAGAGCCTTCTCCGCACCCAAGATCTGGACAGTGCTCGCGGGGTACTTGCTCAGGTTGGTCAAGCTGCCCGCGTGGCTGATGAGGCGTGCGCCGATGCGTTCGCCGAGAAGCGCAGTCAGGCTAGGCGCGACGACGTTCATCTTCTCGGCGAGGTAGGACATGAGGGACTTGCGGTAGTCCGCGATGGACACAACGCGGATCGCGAAAGCGTTGATGTTGAGCATATCGATCTCGGCCAGCGCCGACCCCATAGAGCCCCGCGCCGCATCGAGGATGTTCTGTGCCCGCGTCGTGTCGTCGTCCAGAAGCGCGGCGAGGTCGGGCAGCTTCTCCTCGGTCAGCGTCTCCTTCGCGCCGAGGAACTGAGCAACACGGGCGTATTGGTAGTTATCCGGGACGATCCTGATCAGTTCCGGGAAGTGGTAGCCGTACCACTCGCGGATCCGCATCGAGAATAGGTTGACGTCCTTGTCGAGTTGGTCGAGGAGCGCAATCGCCTGGATGATCATGTTGTCTACCCGGTTGACGTTGAACTTCAGCTTCGCCCGCGAATAGGAGTGTCCGAGACCCAGCTGGGCCTTGATGAGGTCGTCGGCTTGCATGCCCTTGAGGAGCTTCGATGCGTGTTGGCGGACGCCGCGGATGATGTCCTTGGACACATCCGAGCTGTCCACGTCGATTTGAGGGAGTGCGCTTTTGATGGAAGAGGCGAGGACAGGATCCCAGACAGCGAGCGTCACGGTGGACTTCTTCGAGGGCTTCGAGAGGTTCAGCTCGAGCAGGGACTTCAAGTGGTCGTTGAGGACACCTGATCCGTTCTCACTTTGTAAGTCCAAAAGCCAACATCACTAAACTATAACGTACCTTCCGACACATCATTGGCGTTCTCCAAGGCATGCGCGGCACTCTTGTACGGCGAGAAACTCAAGAGCGAGGCCATCTTGGAGAACTTGGCAAAATCATCGATAGAGTCCTGGACGGCCTTTGTGAGCGAGCCAACATTCTCCTGGAGCTTGACGTCGAAGATGGCGTAGCCGGAGGCCGACTCAAAAAGAGCGTGAGTCGCCATGAGTGCAGCTGTTCCGTTCCGTTTACAAACGAAACTTTTTGCAGAAATGGCTGCTACTCTATTACCAGGCCCATTCCCAGCCGTCGGAGTGTAAACTCGCTGGTGGCTGTCCCCCCGATGTAGTAGACCCGGGTTCACTTATTACTAAGCTATTAGTTGCTCATTTAGAAGTCCGAAAAAGTCTGCTTTTGTCTGAGTGAAGGGAAATTCAACTCCGCAACAGCATCGTTCCTGACTTCCTGATGCAGCTACCAAGGCTGTGCAGCCGCATTCTCCTTCTACCTATTCAGCCATCTTGTCCAGCGACGCGTTCCTTCATGATTCAGCTCTTGTAGGATGTCCTACACTGGGGATCTTATTTCTCTATCGCGTTCATTTGATGACAACGCGTCTCTACCACCCGGAACAACTAACAATGTGCCAAGGTCTGAAGCAAATCTTAGCACCACCAAAAGTAACCAACATCTTACGCTGCGTCTGTTTCTCGTCGTGGATTGCGTGCCTCTACGAGCTTGAACAATTCTTTCTGTTCTGGTACCCAACATCTCTCAGGTTCACGCTATCAGGTCCGCTGCCTGAAGGTAGCACGGGCAAGCGACTGCAGACCCCAGCTCTCATAGGCCTTAGCTCTCCTGCTCCGGCTGCGTCCCTTCTGTTACAGCTCCTTGCAACCAAGTTGAATAGTGGGCTTGTAGTTTATAGACACGGTTATCGCACTGCTTTGCCTCCCAGACGTCATTGTTCTGCATATTCATTCCTTGAGATTATTCACGTCGTATTAAACGCATCTCCTGAACCCAAACAACTGCTCACCTAATTACCATGATTTCCCATTCAGGGCGGCGGGCTAGAACCTTGGCAGACATTCCATCTTTTGAGGGTCTCGTAATTTCATGTGTATTTGGGTTCTGTCAAATACCGCTGTCACAACTGTGAGCATCGCAACACGTTCCTCGCGACGCGCATTGGCTGTGCGCATGAGATACTAATACCTCCATCTTGCGTCAAATCTCAGCACTTAGCTTGCACCCCGCGCGGTCTCCCATCTCCGTCGAGCACATATACTATTCTGAAGAACGCTCTCGAACCAGTGGCAAGCAGGCGATTTGCATTCTCTGGACCTATCCTAGGATCAGTAACGTCACTGTGTACTCCACGGTCTGAGACTGTCAAAGTCTTTGGCCGACCTCGGTGAAGGAAGTAAGGCCAACTCAGCCCTACCGGCTACTTTTGGCCTCAGGGCGGATCATTGAACCACGTCCCCAATGTCTCGCGTTTATCCGCGAACAATCGGATCCTACGCCCACAGGCGTTCACGGATACTACGTACGTCTACATCACCTTCTGCAAACTTCGCCGTTTCCTACTCTCCGCTGTTGATTTTGTCTAGAAACGCGTTGCCCGCTGACGAGCATGTGGTATGCGGGCCGATCAAGTCGCAATTATCAGCATCAACACGGAGCAAAAGGCGAATCCATCGGCAATTGATTCTTATCGGCCTCCCGACTCGCACGCCCTACCTAGGTGTCGTCCTCAAATATTCCAGAAGAGCTTTAGGCGCCCGTGTTACCGCAGCCCGCTGGTCTGCTGTCTCCAGTACAGTCTTCCTTGCCGATGGCTGTGAATAATCTGTCAATCATCTGCTCGGACCTTCTCGCCGACGCCTTGCACACGCTACGAGAATGCACACAACAGGGCGGAGCAAGCAAGAATCCGGCAGTCTCTTCCTGCGTAATCATCAGACGGGGTTACTGGCCTTCCTCATTGCTCACCCTCCTTACTGGGGGAGCAAATTAACATTGCTCGTGTGATTTCGTGAGGCCTTCACGGCGATCTGGCCTTACTTGATTGACTTGATCTGCAGCAGTGGCATCCAAGGCTCTTGCATTTAGAGGGGTTAGGGTGCGTACTCGCCTTCCATCCTCTATCCCAGCCCCCCTCTCTACCTCACGACATCTGCTCCACACTTTCTATCCTACTGTGTCCCGCCCAGGGTGCAGTCGAAGCAGTGCCGGCCGATCCGGACCCATAGAAGTAAATACACAACAAATACAGCCAAGGAACACGTGACCATCTCCGAGACGCGGGCCGGAACGCGCGAATATCTGCAGACGGCTGCCTCGTGTTGTAGGCGAGGACAGGTCGACGGACCTGCTGCGTCGCGTTTCTCTCCAGGCCTCTCACTCGCCTGCCAGCGCTACTGCGAGGGCCTCTCGGTCCATATCTGCTCGGGGAGCTCGACTGCGAGGCCCTTGTCCTCTGGATCTGTTGACAGAGCACAGGTACATTAACGACCCCGCCACGACCAAGTACGTCTTGACGCCCAGATACATATCTGTCTCATCGGGGCTGACACCCCGCTCAGCACCTTATAATCTCGTATTTACTCGCGACGCCTCTCTTTCGTTTTACCCCTTTCCACACCCCGCCCGATAAGCTATGCTCAAGAGCCTCACCAAACGATCGTCGACCCCGCTACCTTCCGCGCCGCGGCTGCCCAGTAGGCCTTTGCCCAGTGTGGAGGTGATAGTCTCGGAGGTCGTGCCCGTCCCGCCACGTTACGTGGACACCTTTTCGCCACCTACCTCTCCGCTGGAGTCGCGGCCAAGATCGTCTACTCCGCAGTCTTCGGCCATGAAGGGTAGTCGCCGAGCCCCGTACACATCTGAGGATCCGATCGTACGTTGCTCTAGTACTGCGCCCACCCATGCCAAGCAGCGTGAGAGGAAGTCCTCGCTTTCGAAGCCCCCTACTGCCTCGAGTTCAACGACCCAGCCGGTGGCGGCGCCGACACCTCGCCTCCCTGCGAAGCCATTGAAGGGGATTTTGAAGTCAGGTGTGTACCCTTCGAATTGCCACTCGCTTATCTTCTGCGACGTCTACGGAGCGCTGGCTAATATTGGTCACGTGCCTCAGTTCCCGCACCCATGCCCATCCGCTTGCACTGGCAGTTACTGCCATATGATGCAGCAATCTGCAAGAAGAAGCTGTACTTTGATGTTGCAAGAAATATCGACTACATCTGCTTCGAGGATCCCCGTGTGGCCTTGAGCAAGGGAGACATCGAGAAGCCGATATCGAACGTTCCGGTGAACGAGATGGTGATTCGCAATCCCCTGCTTCCTCACTGGGAAATCACGATCACTCGTCGTGGTGGCATGGGCATCAATTGTCAAGATGTCTATAGCGCGATACACGCAATATACCAGCCGGTACTTACAGAAGGCGAACGCAACTTTTACATCCGCTCACCTGAGCAGCGCAAGCGCTGTGAAGCTGCCTTCATACAGCGCTGCGCTAAGTCTACCAATCGCTTAGAAGAGCGCGTGGCTGGGATGCGCAGAGTGGACCTCTTGGAGGGGAGGACAATTTTCATGGGGCTGATGCGACCAGACGAGGAGGAGAAGCCAGACCGCTACTGGTGCCTGCAGCTTGGCCGACCCCCTACAAGCAAATGAAACGCCCTGAATACTCTCCCTATCACCTTCTGTTTCGACGCCCGTTATACCAGCCTGTCCGGGTGACAATCTCGCATATGTGCAACGATGACATTCCGCTGGTACTGCTGGTCAACACTCATCGCTCGCAACCTCACTGCATCGTGCTGGTCTCCGGTGTCTGCCGCTTCCTTCATTTCCGGCCTGGTCGCTCATTCTTTACACGCGCTCAACATCCTGTTTATGTCTGTCATTCCTTATGCATGCCCACCCCACTTCACATACCACGCATCCACACTCGTGCATCCCCCGTCACACCCATCCATGTACTTCATATCATCGGCCCGTAGCGATAGCTCACCACTCCGCTTCTTGGCACGGACCTCTGCACTGCTATACCCGTATACGCTCTTTCGAGCATACCACTTACTGCGCAGGTAGTGAGAGAGATGTACTTGTACTTGACGTACCTCTGTATCCAACGCAGTCGTGTAACCGTGTATGCCTTTTTCAGCGGTCTCCGACTCCGGTCGGACGCGAGATACATTTCTCGCAGTGAACTTCCGCGTCTGAGGCCAGCTGCTCCGAGCCAAATGTGCTTCGCCTTGCAACAGAGGAGGTAAGAAGCGCAGTGGTGTTCGAATTGTGTGGAACACATGAGGTTGGCATACAGTCTGCACGTTTCCAGCAGGCGCCTCTAACTTGATGCAGCTGCTGCGCTAACGTCGTATCAGGTGTCTGCAGGATCAGCGGATGTGCTATTTGATTCAGCTGTCCAATGCTCCCTCCCAAGCGCCTGCGGACTGGCAAGATCCGCCAACCCAGCGTCGATCTGTAGTGTCGGTTAAGGTGCAATCGGCTTGCCCAAAAACGCAATAGCTCGAAAAGCCTCTACTGGTGGCGATGCCTCTAGTCCACCAGAGCCGTACACAGCTAATTGTGCGCGCTCAAGAACTTTAGTTGTGGACAGACTCGTGGACCGCGTGCCACGCCACCTTGATACGTGGACCTCGCAAGACAGGTATTTGTTTTATGTGGTCGGATCATCAATACTAGAACGCAGAGGCTGCAAGCAAGGAAAAGCGCGGTATCGAAGGGGGAACGCGTGGGTTTGCATTACGCCTGAAGGCGATTGTCACTTATGTCCCGGCACGTCCATGAGATCGACGGGTCTTAGAAAGTGCGGAAAAGCTCCGGCGAAGCATGATACCGAGCGCAGATTCCGACGCTAAGTTTTGGCGAAGGGGGGGATGTGTGAACTCGAGCACTTGGGGGGGCCTTTCGAACAACAGAACGGGCAAGAGGATGCTGTGAACCTCGACAACTGTCATGGGCGCCTGAATTATGGTCAGCTGCTGCACGGACCCGCTACCTCCTGCCGCTTTTACACGAGGCACTTACCGCGAAAGCCATGCCGATACACCAGCGTCCACCCGCACAGCGCGGACGGGTATTAGCGCACAAGGGCCCATGTTGCCCGAGCCGGGGACCACATTTGACGTCTCCACAGCGTAGGTTTCGATTGTTCTCCACGTTCTAGAAATTCGAGGAGGCGGCATCTTGCCGACGCGGGAGAGACAGGAATAGAACTGACAAGCATTCGGGACATGATACCAGGACACGACTGGGAATTATTCGTCGCGATCAGTGAAGCGGGATCCTTTAGAGAGCCACAGCCAAGACAGAGACACTGAATGTCTTTTCCACGCTGTTCCGGTTCCCCGCACACCAAAGAGTGACATATGATAGTGGCGAAATGCCGAGGACAAGATACTAGCTGCATTTGGTCGATCTGAGCAGATGAAGTGGAACAGCGCTCAGTATAGAAGAATTTCGTACAAACGCTGAAACAGCATGATTCAGTATTATACGAGCACAAAAACGTGCTGATGGACGACTCAGCCCATGTAGGTATACGACCAACCGGGACTATCCCTTCCCAACAGGATCCTTCGAGCAACGGGAGAAGCCAAGGCAACGGTCGGGTCCCTTGTCTCGGCTTGACAAGTCGATGATCTGTCATCGCAGTCTATCCATAGGTCGAAGCAAAGGGTATTTTCTAAAATCCAGGTTTACATACTGTTGATAGTCACAATCCAGTCTTTCACGATAAAAGCCGCCCAAGAGCCAGAGGACAATCTGACGACGCTGAGAGACAATGTTCAGATTGCTGTGAAGTCTGCATCTTCTCCTTCACTATAGAGATGTTTCGACATTGTCAGCAGAATATCCGTAGAACATATTTCATTGAACTTGGACCTTGGTGTATTTGCTCATGTATTCTAACGTTTATAGATCGTCCGATGGGTTTTGCGAAAGCAGATAGACATGCCGGACTCTGGAGCGCGGGATCTATATTGAATGCTAGTGCCTGAATGAAGTCTTACGGGATAGTGACCGAGACCTGGGTCGATTCGAAAAGGGCACAAAAACTCGATATCTCCCTAGCGCACAGGAAGATCAACGAGAAATGACGCTGGTCATTGGGGCACATGTTGAGCATCTCCACATCTCAAGTGGGATGATGGTGGCGTCTACACAGCGGACCGCCCGGACAGATTTCGTCAACCAGATGACAATGGCATATTGAGGTGAGACCGTTCGCACCGAGCAGCACCGACAGACCGATAGTGGCCCCGCCACGCGACCTGCGATCAGCAGTTACTATGCAATGTCTCCATACTGAGATGCAATGTCGGACTTACTTAGCTTTTCAAATTGCCCGCGCTGAGTAAACCTAGTGAACAATGCCCGAAATTATTTGTTACTCATCAACAGCCCTTCCGGACTGAATCATTCCGAACACTGTGATCCGCGGGTTTTCTTGCCGTCTGGGCAATTTTAGTTCTCATGAAAGCCCATGGAACCCGCTCGCGCCCGCTGACGAGGGCGCCGACGGAAGAGACCTGCATGATCAGAAACCTTGAACGAATGAATTGCTTTTCTCAGTGGCTACACCAACTGGCAGCGCCACCTGGCAGCACTCAACTGAATGGTTGCTCAGCGGTTTGCTTGGCTCTATTAGAGTAGGACAACAATCACTCACCCTGACGCCGTTGAGTGAATACTGAGAAATTTGGTCGGGTCGAGACAAGGTCTGAATGATCGCGTTCGAACCACATCGCGACAGCAGTAAACGCCCTGTCAGTTGCTTCCGCCGGCTGTTCTACGAGGAACAGATCGGGCTTTGGCTTGGAATGGTTGCGTCTGCAACAGGGTCAAATTTCACCTCCCTTTGAGTTCTGTCAGAGCCATACTAGGTCCTTGCAGGAGACGAACTGGGGAAGATCAAGGTCAAAGAACAAGCGCTATTTTCTGCAGCACATAGATTCGGCTCTGCGGATTTCCCATACGGTCCATCGGAACGAGCCACACATGTCATCCGGCTCACATCTCGGGAGATCAGCATTGCACCCATGGGTAGCTACCGAAGAGAACGAAACAACCCCGGGTTCTGTGTTCAACTCAGCGCCACTGCTTCTGATGCTCTTATGGCAGCACAGGGACGAGGACCTTTGCCGGGGATGGACGTACTGCAGACGTTTGCCATGTCTAGCATTGATAGTCTGTTAAATTTGAGAAGCACAGGATGTCATTCAGAACGAGCGTCACCGCTGGAGGTTTCGAGGGGTGGTGATATCGAGAGTCGACACAACAACCGCTGAGGACTCAGTACACAATATGTTTAGCTACTCTACAGTACCATGTATAGCGTCTGCTAATGTACACGAATACGAACTGCGACAGATCCGGTATGATACATAGCAATGGGCAAGAGAGCACTCAAGATGGTCTATATCATCGAAGCCAAGGTAATCTTCCGCCTGCAGTGACGTTGAGGCAAGACATCGAGCGTGGATGTCACCCACGTCATGCCTGAGCCGAGTCCAAGTACGGTTATGCAAGCGCACACGCGCCCTCCTCCCAATCCTCGCGGGAGATGGAACCGACGGCCCTGCAGACAGGACACGACACCTCCACCTCCTCGTCCCTGTCGTCCTTCTTATCCTCCTGGCCCCATCCCGCCACGCGTTCGGCGCTCACGAGGCACGACGGGTGGAACGTGTGCTCGCACACACGGTCGCCCTCGCCATGATCCTTCAGCGGGCGGATGGAGATCTGACGTAGCGACGACACGTCGACGACAGGGACAGGGTCCTCGTCGGACGGACCGAGTCCGCAGCTGACGTCCGAACAGCGCAGGCCTATCTCGCGTTCCCGCCGCTCGATACGCTGCCGCAACGTCGGACCAGGGGCAGCCGGGAGCGACCACCGCCGCTTGTCACGGCGCGAGCTGGGCTGCGACGGAGTCGCGGCGCCACCATTGGCGGACCGCGCATTTGGTGGTGCCGTCATCGGGCGCGATGGTGGCGGCACACCCGCTTCCGATTGAGCGCCAGGAGCTGCAGTTCGGCCCTGGGGCTGGGGCTGAGGGCTAAATAACCGTTCGAACAAGTTGCGAGTCGCCTGATCATCTAGAGGTATGAACTGAGGTCCGCGCCTTGCAGCCATCCGCGGCTGCTGAGCTCGGCCTTCAGCCTGTGGTTGAACTTGCGGCTGGGGTTCAGCCTGAGTCGGCATCTGGCCCGGCGGAGGGCCGGCTGGGAAGATCATACTCAAGTCGAAGGTGATGAAAGGACCCGGTGGGGGCCTGCGCGCGCGATTCTGGCTCTGCTCCGTTCCAGGGGCTGCATTAGGTGTTCCAGATGCTGCGTTAGGTGTCCCAGGAGCTGCGTTAGGTACAGCGGCAGGCGTGGGTACAGGCTCTGGAGATTGGGTTTGCGTATGAGCAGGCTGGGATCCAGCGGGAACAGGACCAGGCGCAGCGCGTCCAGACTGGCGGGGTCTTGGCACGTAGGTCAACGAATCGGGATCGATGTCAAAGCGGCACGATGGGCATGTTGTACGATGCGGCTTTGAGAACCAGGGGAGAAGACAAGATGCGTGGAAAACGTGCGAGCAGGGTAGCACGACAATCCGCGTGTCCAGTACGGCGTTCGGCTCCGATGACGGACCTGCACCTTCGCTCTGAGTGGATGCCGCCGATGGAGATCTGTCGAGGTCCGTCCACGCCTCTCTAGACTCAGTCGCGGCAGTCGCGGCCAGTTCTGCCGTCTGGTGATCCGCATAATCTGGAGATGCATCGTCTCTGCCTGGGGAATCCAGCAGGCTCTCCCAGCAGATGACGCAGACAGGAGACTCGCCCTCTCCAGATCCCGACCCGCCTACCCTTTCCATCCTCTTGACGAGGCCCGTCGGAACGACCTCTAAGCCGCTCATAAGGCGCTTGGCACGCTGAGGATCATCCTGCTCTTCCTCCTGTGGGAACCCATGGAAGCCGAACGGGAACATTGTTGGGATACCCTCCCCACCGAGAAGTCCCTGAAGGAGTTGCGCAAAATCGGGTAGTCCCTGCGGCATACCTTGCGCTTGCGTGTCACCAGCCGCATTCTGTTCAGCACTGCCACCCTGTCCTGCAAGATTGGCGGCAGCTGCGGGGACAATGGGTACATGGAATGTGAAGTTGAAGTGGGGTGTCCCCGGCATGTGATGCGGATGTGGATGCGGATGCGGATGTAAGTGGACATGTGGCTGATAGCCTTGGCCTTGCGGCTGCGCCTGGGGTTGACCATCAGAATGCGCAGCGTCAGACGCGTCATTTGTAGAGGCTGGAGTACCCGTAACTTGAGGGAAGAAATCGAAAGTGTACACCAGCCTATCGAACAAGGGCGGTGGCCCATTCGGAGCGACACCCTGTGCACCACTTGCTTGTTGATTAGGTAGGTGAGGCTCAGCCTGCGGACGATCGTTAGGCAGATCATATTGGTGCTCTGCAACCTCATCGTGTAGGAGAGGAGGGTGCATGCGCTGACGATTAGTCTCACGAGTCTCATCCTCGTCCCCGTCATCCTCAACCCGAACCCTGCGAGGATTACGCGAGGCGAAGGACGCAGACGACGATTCGGAAACGTGATCAGCATCCAACATCTCGATGTCTGGGAAGTGCACGTTGTTTGATGAGCCAGATACGGATACGAGAGGATCGCTCTCATAATCCAGACTCTGCTCACGAGGGTGGGCTGAGGGTCCCGGCACGGGTGCGGGGAAGTTAGGCTCGAGAGTCTGACGGTATGATGTATCAGACTCCAGAAAAGTGCTGTAAAGTAGATATACTTACCGGCGCAGGAGCTGGCGTCACAGATTGGTGTCTCAACTGGTCCGGAGACGACCTGTGAGACAAGGGTTCAAGAGGTGGCATACCTGCGACCTCAGGATCGTCCTCAGGTGGCGGATGCGGATGCTGAGAGGTATGCTGATGCATGAAAGCATTCATGAGCTCATTGAGGGTTCGGCCAATCTGAGGGTGTGCGTCGAAGAGACGGTGTATGAAGTTAGGGTGGTGGTCGTGTCCGTTATTGTGTCCGTTGTTGTCCATAACGAAGAGAACGTTATAACCAACGAGAGTAATGGAAAACCAAGTAGAGATGGAGGTGGTAAGTGGACAAGAGTGATGGAGGCTGTAACTGCAGGCTCGACGCGGTTATACGCTTAGTTAATCGTCCAGCGTCATCCAGCAGCACCGAGAACATTCCGGCCCCGCATCCCAATATGGAAAGTCTCCCAAGAACATATAAGCCTTTGTCAGCTGGCTACCGCTAAGCTCATCGCGAGAGGCTGTCTTGCTAATCAAGTATTCACCAGTGCATTTATCCCACAGTATTCTCGTAGACTATGGTGCCACATACATACAGCGAATGCAGAGAATAAATTTCGTGAGCTCTTAGACAGACTGGCTTTTAAACGCTCTGTTAATAGAACGTGTTCGCAATTCATCCGTCAAGAACACTGTAGAAGTTAGGGCTCAAGTGTACCACATCTTGCACACTTGGTACATCTGACGCGCTTCACGTTCTCGGAACGCTCCTCGGCAGAATGTGTCGGCCGATTATTACTCCCGCTACCCCGACGTTATGCTCTACTGAGCCGTCGAGACGTGCAACAGTTACCATATAAACTTCGCAACATTCCTGCAGCCCAGTGGCATTGCCAGGGGTGACAGGCACACCGACTTCAATGTAGGCCTACCAGGACACCGAGGTTCCGATCTTCAGGAATCGTCGAGAGGTTTCATTTTTACCATGTTCCTTTGTCTCGCGTCTCACATCTCCGCTGGATAGAACCACCGGTAGCATTTGTACTCGAGGCCGACCTTCCTATCTGTCGATCCTCTGCTGATGCTTGCTACGGTCTTATCGTGAAACGAATTTGAATGGAGGATACGCCAATTTCTTCTTCGGCTTTTTCGACGTAAGGCAGTGAATCGTTATACTTCGTCGTCTTCATGGCAATATTCGAATAAGCAGATTAACGTCTATCTTTCCCCAGAGGGGCATCACTGCGGCTATCTCCCGAGTTTCTGCATCGCTGGACAAGTCCGGGGCCGTCAATCTCTTGCGGTAAGTCCTGACAACCACCGTGGCTACGTCTAGTCATCCGCTGTACCCGCGCAGAACAGGGGCACGCTAGGACCCTAAAAAATACCTCTCCGCCTCGATCTTCTCCCACCACACCCATCGCATCGCACATCGACTGGCGGCTGGAACTGAATTGTCCGTTACCAAGACCCGGCCTCTCGATCGCTATGTTGGTCAACTTCCCTTCTCTGCGTTGACGAACCTCACTCCGTTGTACTCCGTGGCCCAAGATGATGGCGATTGTTGCTGTGTTCTCTATATTGTGCATTATTGCGAACACGTCTTTACGAACCCACCCTCGACGGACGCAACTGAAGTGGACTATTGTGTCGACGGCGATGTCTCTGCACCATGCCGGAGCGCGACGAAGTTCTACCGATCATTATCTGCAAGTTCTACGCCATATGCTCTCGCAAATTCCCTGATTAATCGTTTCGCACAAGCGTCTATGCACACGCTCTCCTTGTATTCATCGCCAAGCAGGCCCAGCTTTCGGACTGAGCGCTGTGTTACCTCGGCACAATCGACAACGCATATCCACGCAGGGCCGAGAACCTCGCTGATATCGGCCGTGCTATCGCTCAGTTCCTTCTCCGCGAGCTCGCACCGTGACATCACGGGCCGCCTTCGCGCTCGTGTGCGCCAGTGCTCGGAAGTTGATCACCGCGGGGACGCACAATCTCCACAATCTGCCCTTGAGCCGAGTCGCATCTAGGACGGTGCTGCTGCATCGGAAGCCGATCCGCGAGGCTGCCGGCGCGCTTCTTGCGATCTCAAAGCAACGTTTGATCTGATCCTCCGCCCTTACCGTCGGTCTGGATCGAGATTCACGCGCGGGCGGCGTGGCGCATGGACATGTGCGCCGAACTCCCAGGCGGAATCAACGGAATCCCAGGCGTTCGAATGGTCTTCGCGTCTCTCACGTACAAGCAGCCCGAGATAGTTTTCCCCTTGACAGCACCCGAGCAGTCGCGGGCAGACTGTACTGGAGAACCGGAGTGTACCTTGCAGTTAGAATAGAAACAAAGTTTACTGCATCCGAGTCCGCGCGTGTCAGAGAGAAAATATGCATACGCAGATCCTACGTATCGCGATGCGCTTCATGACACCGTCTTGGCCTTGGGGGCACGTTGGTGGCGCCGCAGATATCGTCGCGCAGCAGGAACGCCGAACTAGATATCGTCAACGAGAGTTAATTCATCCAATGGAGCGGCTATTCTAAAAGTCAGGCGCACCTGCAGGGTGGGGTACAGCACGAGTAAGAATGCACCCATTGACCAGGCCCACTTGACCCTGGTGGGGAGCGGTTCCGGAAATTGGCCTCTGCTCCACTTCGTGATTACAAGTAGCTCGGTGCCTATGGTTGCCAGCATTATCCAGACATGCTGTCCCATTCGCACGGCTCTCCTGTAGATGGTTCCAGTGATGAGCGTTAAATACGAACCCTTACTGCACCACCAATGGCAACAACATTCAGATTGCGTACCTGGGATCGTTCACATACTGGTACAGCTCTCTCACTGCGGGGAGGGCGCAAAGGAAAACGCCGACCAGACGGCCGATAACAATAGGATGATCGGGTTCCATCCATAGTAATGCCTGATTAGAGTGGGATCATGAACAGACCAGAGAGCGCAAGCAGCCGCGCAACTCACTTTGAGGTAGAATGGGTTGAGTTCAGCCGCAAGGAAAACAGCTAACAGTAATACAACCGTAAAATAATGAACAAATGACGCTGTGCCCTCCCATTTGAACGTTGTCCAGTCGTGTGGAGAAAACTGGCTGATTACGCGGCGAGTTTTGGAGCGGAATCCCCGGGTTTGTCGTAAGCCTCGCCAGGTGTAATGCTGCGCAGACGGATGAGTTAAGGATACAGCATGCCTCACTACGGAGAACGTGCCTTGACTTCGAAGAATTGACAGGTTTTCATGCCTTGCGGGACACCTTCAGTTCATCACCACGAGGCATCAGGCGATTGGCGCACCAAGGTACGTTCCGAGCCAATTGCAAATGAGGACGTCAAGGATCCACTGAGATAATTTCAGAACGGAGATACTCAGGTAGATATCGGTGCCACTCACATGATCCCACCAACACTAACAAGACTTGAGTGTCGTCATATTCAGGGGGATAGGAATCTACACACCTCTGCGAAATTCGGGAGCTGATGTTGCAAGCTGTATTCTGCAAATTCGAAAGCAACACTTAGGATCTAATAATAATATGAGAAGATATATGAGAATTCTCGGGAGTAGACGCACCCAACAGAACCAGTAATCACGGAGAATCAAAGCTTTCCCGAACCATCCCAGAGCATGCGCCACGCAGAATATATCAAGAGCGTTCTAGGCAATTGCCTTGAGTCGAGCGGTTCCCGAGTAGTAGGACGGGCGACTAACCCAGATATTCTGCAATGTTAATGCACAATTCTCTGCGTAGCTTTTCTCAGGGAGTGGTTTGCCCAGACTGGTGTCCAGATACTTCATCATAGCCCTCGCCGACGGCAAGTCCTGGAACAGTAAGAAGACCAGCGCCAGCTCATATAGTACGTTGATTCCCAGAACTGCCCTCCAGAATGCTGCATAAGGGGGATTGGGCGGTAGAAGTCAATTCCAGGGTGTTTGAACGCGTCAAAGTCGGGACGCACCAGGATGCGGGCGTACGAATGGACCGTCCCGAAACTGGATAATGGAAAAGAGAAGGAAAGAGGCAATGACAGCATATGCACCACTAGCTTGCACAAATGGCTCGAAAAATCCCGACATTCATTGGAGTGTTGTCAGCACTCACGCGCGTCTCTTATCCCTGCCCTCCTGAAGCACATCTTCGGTCATCGCAACGTACGCGAGGACTGCCATTCCGGCACCAAGTGCGGACAGGGTAATAGGCCTATAGAAGAATCTGCCGACATGTCAGAGGTCCCTAGAGCCCTAGAGTATCCCAACACGAAGACGAGTGCGTACTCAACGGTGGTGTCGTGCTTTTCTTGGAATGGCTCTATCCGGGTATACGGTTCGGTTCGGTCTGCCTAGATACGGATGAGATTGGCTGCTCTGGACACAGCACATACAACGTACATCGTACCCTAGAAATTTATGTCGGTCTAGTATTCATGTATGAAGTAGAGTAAAACTCACATCGCACCGGGGTGCCATCTAAGCCCGGCTTCGGTTCTGGAATCTCTGTCACCGGACTGACAGCTGAGTCCGACTCCTCTGTTGGCGATGAGAGCACTGCGAAGTCTTCTTCCTTTTCCTTGAGCATATTCGCAATGTTGAAAACGGTGGTCGAGGTCGAGCAGAGGCCTGCGAGAGGCGCGATGATGGAGCGAGCATGACGCGCCGGTTGGGTGGCACGTTGTCGCGTCCAGTCCACGTTCGACTACATCAGGCGCTCATAAATTATCGACTGCAGACGCAGTTGCTAGTCACTCGTTCCGGTTCGGCTCAGCCAGGGCGAAATTCAAAATTCACGAATTAAAGTGGTGCGGTGCATTTGACAAATAGCTGGCTCCTCTCAACTACGACCAAGTAGATACAATGAGAATAGCTCATCCCGGCACCAATCACAGATGTGGCATTCAACTTCAGGACTGCAGCCGATCGAGAATCCGCGTTGTATGTGGAAAGGTGAGTTCACGGCTATCCTCCCATCGGGCGACCCCAAATACGCACGATACGTTATCGAGGCCTCATATCACTTGTTGCGATCTGAAACGGGCATGGGTTCGATTCCACAGATGTAATCCTTCAAGTACACTTCTGTTGCGATCTGTGAAGTCTGAATAAGACTTCGCGCCCTGGTTGGCGCTTTGCTTCTACTAGTCAAAGTAAGTTTACCGAATGACAGGAGGTACGCTGCTCTCCACAGTCAGCATACACGGAATCAGCAAATCCCCTGCCCGATGGACCGCTCACCGTCAAGTGGCTCGATGAGCGCCGCGGCAAGTCGCTGCATGGGAGTCAGTCACAGTGTCACAGAAAGCTGACTTGAGGTAAATGTCGCCGGGTACTCCTCCCGCCGAGATGAATGAATTGACAGCGGCAACTCTCAAACCCATTCCCTGCACAAGCGTCCGCCATATGGACAGCACGGGTTCTAGAGAGACGTTCCACTGGCGCACGATCCGGTTCACATCAGAAGCAGTAAGCATCCACTTTATCAAGCTTATGGAATTATGGCTGCTCCGACCATCAAAGCGGGGAGTAACATTATCGTCGAAAATTGCAGCGAGGCACTGTAGTGCCACTGACGGACAAGGGGAAAGAGATGTCTCCGAGTAGATGAAGTGCTTCCCAGGGAATCAGTCAGCTGGCGGAGCAGTCTTGCTGCGGATTAATTGATTACACTCGGTCCAACCAGATGACTCTTCCCGACGGTACTGCACGACCAGGATGAACAGGTGAACCCTGAACCAGCGGTCTGGAATGACCGATAGAACGGGAGCAACCATTACATGCAGAGAACTCGACAGTCCAAGGTATCCTCCTCGTATCTTTTATCAACAGCCTTGAATCAAAATCAGAAACACGGCGGCCCGGCATGTCGTCATATCCAAGATCTAAAGGGAGGAATTGCATGGCCTGGTTGCATAGGATGAGTTGGAGCGCAAGGATGCAATGCGTGCACATTCAGTCCTCCCGTTTCCCACAGAAGAGATGTGGAATACAGACACGCTTAGTCGCTTGCCAATAGGAACACGACGCGGACGAAATCGAGGGTTCCGCTCGTTGCTCCTCAAAGGCAAATTCCAGTCTCGCCGAGATGAGTCAGATTACAGGCGCATAATTTGGAGGAAGTTCGGAGAAATCTCCAGCGGCAGCCTGAGAACACAAGAGCGTGAGGAGCGACGTGATTCACTCGTTTTACGCAGTATGCATGTGAGGTTCACATGTGCACACGACGGGCTGTCGTCAGCGCAGTGGCCGATGGAATGCAATGTGCTTGTGCATTCATCGGCGTGAGGTAAACTTCCCGGTAATCAACAGCGACAATCCAGCTTGAGTGATTCTGGTGACGGGGGAGCATTCTGCGGCGCACTTGGGAACTTGAACATCCTCTGACCTCAGAGTTCGCGCTGAAAAGAAGTCGAATACGTTCGAGACAACGTCACAGGATATTGTTCGTTGGCCAGAGCGTCAGCGGATGCTAGAACTTATCAGGTCAACATTATTTCTAGCACCAAGTCCGCCAGAATCGACGTGAGTGTTTTATGCCAGGTATCGCAGGATTGGCACGTCCAATTCGGACGGCGCCTGGACAAAATATGCCACAACAGATTGCCCGATTAGATCGACTCATTCAGCGATGCCTTCAATTGCTCTTGTTCTTGACTTGTCAGGTGCTTGGTCTGGATCCGCTTATCTGGATTCGCTTAAGCTCTCAAGAGCTCTCGCCGGCGATATTCAGCACGCTTCGCCATACGTACAGGAAGCAGATTACTTCGGCCTGGATCCCATATTTTTGTCTACGATCCAAGCAACAGACGTGCCTGGCGTCTCGAGCTTCTGGGTGATAACCTTCGTTTTTGAATTGCATCCCACACAACAATTTCGCCCTTGGATTTATCCCCAAATCTGCTTCCTTTGGGAAGTCCGTTTTGCGCAGGTCTCCTATCAAGCGGCTCTCCGTGTGCACCAAACGATGCTCAACTCGCTCTTGGCCGGGTCCAGTCTTACTGATTTGGCTGACGGTTTACACCATTTTGCATCGCCGCACCTTTCGCTCGTCCCGGCCCGCATTCTTCTTTTCGAAAGCACGTCGAATGCCTTGCTGTGACCGTCGTCATTCTACTCCTGGACTTGGAGTAGGTTCGCTCTCCCGATTTCCAACGTTGTCTCCAGTTGCTTCTCGGAACAGTATCAAGAACTCAACGAGCTACTTACCCGTCTCAGAATTTAGCCACATTGGTCGGTGCTGCACGGATCCGATTGTCCCCTTCTGCAGTTCTGAGCGGCGGCCCGTATCCGTCTGCCTCCTCATGCATCTGCCGCAGCCGTCTATGATCTGACGAAGGCGCATCTCATGTGATCTGTTCGGGGCTTGTACTGACAGTGAGTCCTCGCAGCATTAGCGTCTATCGCTTCCCTCAATGACTGTTCTGTCTTCTGGGACCGCATGCACACCTTGGGGTAAGGCTGGCCTTTCTCCGGGGCCTTGGCACTCTCATGCCATCTATCCCTCTGGTCGCTTGCGAGATAGCCTATAGATGCAGCGTGTTGATGCTCCAGCTTCTGTACTTGCAGAACGAAGCCGGCTTTGACGGAGGGCCACTGCTCGTACAACTAGATCCTTCAACCCCGGTACACTCCCTGCTGGAATGCCGTGCGAAAATGATGTCCTACAACAAATGAGGTCAAAACGCGGGCGCAAGGTGTCAATCTGGAGTAGGGCTCTCGATTCGCGGACAATGTCCCGTCCGGCTCGGGTACATCCACATCAACAGCAAGCCGCAAACTATAACGCCACATTCTGATGTAGTCTCAGCACGTCATCCGTACGTGTCGCTGTTGGGGGGCGCGGCTTGCCACAAGATCTACGACTACCAACGCGACCAGCACGTCTCATTCAAGGGCACGGCCGGCGTTCTGGGTGGAGTCCAGAATTACATATATGTAGTCATCGGGCACGTCGATGTCTCCGGGCATATTATTGCGTGCATTGGGTCTAGCGCTAGCGTGGGAATGGCTCAATTGGCCGGTTCCATCGTCGTCTATCCACGGAGATAGCTCCGGGACGGAACGTTCAGCATGGGGCCGAGCCGTCGCGCAGACATTAGCGCCATCGACTTCCTTGAGCGGAACCAGCTGGTCCCTCGCAGCATCCAAGACGCGGTGTTCTAACAACGCACAGAGATCAAGAACAAACATTCATTTTACGTGACCCATGGCAACAGACTGGTGATCTCCTTCCCTGCGTACCATCTGTTCTGCTTCAGAACGCGTGATGATGGGCGGCGAGGACACTCAGTAAATCGAGCAAGTCAATTATCGAGTCACGGAAAGCTCAAAATGGAAATGATCTGGAGAGGGGCATTACGCTATCGAAAAATGTGTTTCCGGATTTGACCGTGATTGGACGAGAGGCATGTGTCATTTACTGTTTGGTCAAGAAACGCATCCGCTGTAGGAGGGATCTTAGTGCCAAGGATACCCGTCTGATCATGGACGAACGCCACTGAGAGCGATTATTGGCAGAGAGCCTCAGAACAGAATTGAGACCGCGAAGACGTCGCTGCGCTCCATGTCTGGCTTCAGATGTGGTACCTTGCCCAGCATCGTGTTCCATGCATAACGGCATCCTGGACAGCATCCCATAACACAATCTTATCTGCTTCTACCAATAGACCCACGCTAATGGCTCTCCTGATCTCACGTTATGTCACGGTCGTACTGAAACGCCCGCATGTACTTGGAAACTCCAGAAGCATTCAGGGCCGTGGAAGTCTTACTCGCAATCCGACCCATTTCGGCGTTACTTGTTTGGAGCAATAGGATTTTTACTGTCGATGCTCAGATCAACTGATTCTGGACCTCTGGCAGGCGTTAGATCTACGGCGCTCGCGTACTCATAAGAGTGTCGATCCAACTCCTGCTCGAACCACACCCCTCACCATGACCATGAGTAATGACACTGACTCCCAGTTGCCGCCACTTCAGTTCAAAGGCGAAATTATGGACTTCGATCTGGGGCTTGAGGTCGATCACCGCAAGCGGTCGGTGCTCATCACACTCGCCCGCTACACCTCCACTGACCTCCTCATAGCCGACGAAACCGAACCACACAGTCGTGTTTAAATTGCCACACTTCAAAACGAAAGGTAAGTCTTGATGCAGTGCGCGATATACACCCGCTCGTAGCTAACGCATTCGTAGTGTGATAGGAAGAGGCCCTGTCAGCGTTGCATCCAGCTCGGACTGGTAATGACATTCATTCATGTCCATCGCGTCGTTGTACTCAATCGCCGTCGTACCTTCTCTGCAGACAGGACTATGCGTCTACGAAGTGGATGACCCTGCCCTCAGGTATGGTATGCTGTTCTGACGTGTATCCGCGGGGATGCTGACGCCTTCCGTGTAGGGACGACCCGAATATCGACGAAAACACCCGTCTGCGCAACAGGATTGCCGAACTCGAAAGTCTCGTGCGTGAGCTCCGTGGTAATGTCCGCATTCGTGATCTATGATATCATTCGTTAATATACCCTCTCAGGCAAACCGCATCCTCGATGGGCAGACCCCAACTTCTGCGATGGTGACACCACCGAGAAGTGGCATTCACGGTCGTCCCGACGTACGCAACCGCAGTATCAGAAGCTGCGACGAGATGGGTCCGAAGATGGTCATCTTCTCTCGCACGTTCCACCTGTCGTGAAGACCGAACAACCCACAGACGTGCCCCAACACCATCTATATCGATTTACGCCTTCCCCAACCTCAGCCAACGACCCTCACTCTGTCAATGGTTCTATGTACCGAACGCAGAGCCAGCACTCTACTCATCACACGCATGGCAACACTGCCGAGGAGCTGTGCTACTCTTCGTCGTCTTCATCTACTTCGACGATGGGCTACGTCGAACATCGCGGAATAGACGCGGTCGCTGTCTCAAACGGCGATCAGTACTACCATCATCATTATACCCGGACAGTTCCTGCAGAAGCACCTTCGTTGCCGGCCCAGTGCCCCTGTCTGACGAATCCTGCGGCTGGGAACCCACTAATCGGGCTGGTCAACCAGCTCCAGAGCACGGTGCATCTTCTTAGGCAGCTTCCCGAACATAATACGCGACATCAGTGCCACATTCTCAAGCGCATCGTAGAATTGGACAACGTCTTGCAGTGCGTCTGATACATCTTTTCGTCATCTCCAATTGATATCATGTAACAGGTATCGCTCGCACAGTGGGAATACATCTCCTGACGTCGTCAATTCATCCTACGAAGCACTGCCGACGCCGACGGAGAGCGAGATCATGTCGCCCGTCTCCTCGTCAAGTCATTCAAGCTTGGGTCATCCGATCCACGAGTGGCCAACTATGGCGAATTCATCGGGATACGATGCGTATTTTCCCGTCTCGTCCGGGGAACAGGGTATCTACCACAAAACTTATCATATCAGTTGACGGTTCTGTTCCTCATACATACATAATACCCGCATCATGAGACCACGTCTTCGACCAAACACGGTGTGCGTCTTACCTTCGGAAGATTCCTGTGTGTCGTCTTATTTATCCCTGTAAGTAGCGCTGGATACCTGATTCGTTTATTCGTCTTGATCTCCGTGTAGCACCAATACCCTAGGGAACATTATACTGACAGTTGCTGGACAGTTTTATTGTAATGTACTATTCCTTGGCGTCGTCTTCGATGCATATCTGAAAGCGGTGTATACGCTGCTGTTTTGGCTCAGCCTTCTTCACTATACCCTCTTGGTCTAAGATCCAAATGTCTCGCTCGATGAACAACACGTTTCCGTCGCGCCGAATCAGGATGACAGTGGAAAGGCGTGTTCCGTACGGCTCCTGTGCCGTATCATCAGGCGACTTCTGGATCGGAACCTGTAGAGGCTCGACCTGGATCGTATTTCGCAGTCCAGTCCGGTCGGACGGCGGGATCTCGCTCTTCCAGCTTGAATGCAGCTTGCTGTCAGCGCCTGGGCTAGGCGAACGGACAGCATGGCGAGTAAAGACTCACGTCAATAGATCGAACAGACGCTCCGTGAGATCGGAATCAGGGGCATCGTCACCCAGACAGTTGAGGATGTCTTGGAACATCTGACTCCCGCGCCGGACCTTCGGCCATTCGGCCGCACCGTGGTGGTCAATGCCGTTGGACAACGCCCCGCAGCGTCTCTCCTCCTGGTCAAGGGGTCGAGCCTTAATCTTGCCCCCGCCACCGGAGTTTGTCAAGAAGGCGGCATCCAAGGACAGAGCCCGGCCATCACCATGATCGATGGGACGAGCTGGACAAAGTAGGAGTAAGTTGAAACCGGCATACCGCTTATCCTGGGCAAGGGTTCTGTCAATCTCTTCGTGCAACGTTGCGGGCGGTGTCGCCGCTAGGAGAAATGATGATGTCAAATCGCCCCTGGAAGAGCTATATCGTCCGTGAGGCTCCGTGATGTTTGTACTGTCGAAATTCAGCGTGCGGCCCAAATGATTAGAGAACGCATGGCGTACAGAAGAGCGACCCTGCCAATACGAGTTATCCCTGCCCATGTTCCACCGGCAAGAAGGTCTCTTCCAGAAAGGACAGCACCTGACCCTGATCCACCGTCGTTCTCATTATCGAAAGAATGCCAGTGAGCCGGAGTAGTCGGGCGAGTCAGGAACTCGTCTCTGTTGCTGCACATAATGCTGCTCAACAGTTGAGGATCAGGCACCTTTCAACGGTAGCAATGATCGCGCACAGGGCATATTTAGGATGCTCCAATGACCAGAATCCAACACACATTGAATTCGCGTCTCGAGTCCAGCGAAGGTTTGGAGCAGCGAGTTACTGGGATGTGATCAAACTATAATGGGCGGTCAGAAGATGTCTCGGAGTAGCCGGACACATCGGCAGTTCTCACCTTGATGCGAAAGACAAGCGGACTGTAGAGAAAAGACCTTTGTTCTCTTGCCTGACGCAACGGGGCGTTGAACCTGCTTGATGTCACCGATGAACGTCGGATGACCCCCACACATGTTCGAAGCTCACCGGTCAACGAGAGACGTATCAATTAAGACAAATGATACGCATGCAATGCAGGTTCTAGGCGTACGGAAATAGTCCTCGACCAAGCGAGCGTCGCCCCACAGCGGCATTCTCTTGGTAATATGACCTATTTCCAGCGCTTGGAACTCACGAATGCGAAGTCCGCCCACCAGACGCGCGGGAGACGGGCAACCAGCGTGGGCAGAGAGTCTTTGGCATCCTAGGGCCAGCGTATGATGAGCAGTGGTCGTTTGGAGGTGGCGTGATGGTAGTGGGCAACGGTGGGAGATGCTACGGCGATTGTGCGCAGAACCGACGATGTGGGCGTGCGCGGAGTCGAATTGGCTTTTGGTCTACCATTGCGACATGCCTCGTCTCTCCGTCACCGACAGTCTTCAGCAACACACAGCGACATACTGTGCTTAAATCCTGAGTAGAGTATTGTCATTGAGGACGACTGGTCGATAGAACGTTCAAAGTCGGAGGAATGCCAACTCGGCTGGATTCACGTCCAGCATGAAGGCACCCATCAAAGTTGTCGTGGACAATGGCGCAAGCAGTATAAAGGCGGGGATTCTAGGGGTCGACAACAAGCGTCCCAGGTACGTGCATTGAAAGTGAACGAGCTGTTGCTGTATCGACATGTCTCATGCAGAATAATTCCAAACGTCATTGTCCGGTCCAAAGGAGACAAGACGACATATATCGGCCATGAACTTGAGAGCTGTCGTGATCACTCCTCGCTCCATTACCGTCTGCCATTTGAAAAGGTCTGTTAGGCAACCGCACTAGCCGCTGTGACTCAGTCTAACATATTCTGACAGGGGTATATCACGGATTGGGATGCCCAGAAAGCAATATGGGATGGCATGTTCTCCGCTGAGCTACTGAACGTGCGCATCTCCATCATACTGCCCGCGTGAATCAATTGACATTTACGCTGCTCATTAGGTCAATCCTTCCGAGGCATCCCTATTGTTGACGGAGCCATACTTCAATTTGCCTAACCTGCAGGACGTTTACGACCAATTCGTCTTTGAAGAGTACGAGTTTTATTCATACTACCGATGCACGCGTGAGTACTTGGTCCTCTGTCATAGTGCTACCTATCGTTTCCTCATGGCACCGCTCCATATCCAGCGGCATCCCTCATTCCTCATGGAACTCTCTTTACACGTACTGATCCAAGCAGGCCCGAGTGTATGCTCGTCGTTGACTCCGGTTTCAGCTTCACCCATATTGTGCCAATCATGAATGGGGAAATCGTTTGGCAGGCAGTGAAGCGGTGAGTGCGTCATGCATCATGCGTCATAGTACGTCCCCCGAGCTGAACAAAAAAAAAGGATTGACGTAGGCGGCAAACTCTTGACGAATCAACTCAAGGAGCTTGTTTCTTATCGACAATGGAACATGATGGACGAAACCTACATCATGAATCAAGTGAAGGAGTCATCTTGCTATGTGTCTACCAATTTCCGGCAAGATATGGAAGTCTGTCAGTACGTCCTCACTTGGCAATGGTCATCCACACCCGTCTGACCCGCATTACAACTTCGCCTCTCAGGACGGAGCCGAAGAGCAATGGCATTGTACAAGAATATATCTTGCCAGACTTCTCGCTCAATCGTCCGGGTCGGATTCGCCAACCTGGTGAACCTCCGGGGGAAAGCTCCCAAATCTTATACATGAACAATGAGAGGTTCACTGTGCCCGAGATCATCTTCCGGCCAGACGACATAGGTACGCCTGGCCTTTGCATTCATGTCAAATTACTCTGACGTTCGATGCCACCATTCCTGCTTAGGACTTGACCAATCTGGCATCGCGGCTACGATAGCAAGTAGTATTGCTCAGCTCCCGGAGGAAATACAGGGGTTGTTTTGGGCAAATATCGGTCTGATCGGTGGGAATACGAAGTTCCCCGGGTTCCGTGAGAGACTGTGCGTTCCCTTTCGCATTCTCCGTCGTCTACTCCGTGCCCGACTCACGGCCATCAGGATGTCTGAATTACGCACACTCGGACCTGTGGATTGCGAAGTCGTTCTATATCTATCAACAGAGTACGGAGTCTGTCATGTTATGATGATGCTGCTAGCTAACAGTATTTGTGCTGGCCAGTCCCATCACGGAAGTATATCAGTCTGCCGTTGCGCTGGCCAAGCGTCCAGACTTCGCCGAGCGCGTCGTGACGCGCGCAGATTATCTAGAGATGGGCAGCAGCGCCTGTCATCGCAAATTTAGTGACTGGAAACCGGTTGATAAAGATGCTACCAAAGGACGGGATATGGGTAAGACCAAAACGGGTAGGGCGCGCGATGAGGTAGAAGATGATGAGCCCTCGCCGTCAGTCAGAAGGGGTGGCAGGGCGAAGGGGAGAGGGCGCGCTACCGTCCGGCGGCAGGGGTGAACTTGTGTATTCGGACTGGGCGAAATCCTCGCTGTGCCGCCAGACCCTTCGTCAGCGATTGGTCAGCCAATAATAGCAAGCTCTCTGATGGATCCAGCCAACCACAGGCGTCCAAGCGGCGAGTCCCCGCTATCTCTGTGAACTTGCTTGGGAATGCGATTGCTCGGGAACTCAAAGACTGCATTCGCAAGTAATGCGATAGATTACAAATGTCACAGGCACAGCCGCTCCCCGGAACAGCTACTCTTCGCTGAGATAAGTCCGAACGCGTCGCCTCGATCAAACGATACAATAATTCACTCCTCCGTTGGACTCTGGGGCGCCCCTGGATACTTCTGATACAGCCTACAAAAACGTAAGTTCCCGCAGTCAATGACAGAACTATGAAGAGGACATACTCAACAAGGGCGTCCATTGTCTGCGACCATGTAGTCGGGTCCTGGCGGCACTCTGCATCGGCGGCCCTTACGTCCCGCCATACAATGGCGGGCACCATCTGGGCGTCATGCATCCACAGTGCTTGCACAAGCTTCCAGACTGGGTCAGCGTCTTCCCCGAGATGAGGCATTGCGTTCCACACTTGTCGGCAGTCGGCGAAAGACTCGTCGTCGAATCGCCCTCGCTCGTCGCTGAGGAGCTCGAACCGCAGCACGGAGTCATCCACACTTTCGACGCGGAGCCGTACGCCGAGCGCCGTCCAGACCATGCAGTCCTGCCAGGGGAATAACTCGTGCGATAGACGCAGCGGCGGCCGCATTCCGTCGACCTCTTCGCACGGGGATATCGGGATTGCATTCACCGAGCAGGAGTCCGGACAAGGTGGCAGTGTGGTGCCCACGAGATTCACAAAGAGGTCTTGGACTGTTGATTTATCGGTGACATGCACGAACGTCTGGTTGACAAGTCCAACATAGCGTTCGGATGGAAGCGCAAGTGCAGCCGCTCGCTCAGGCGTGTCATCATCGTACTGCGCAGCGATTGCCTCGGTGTCCAGAGAGAACGCTATGAATGTCCCGGGGAGAATAGCCTCAGGATCAGCGGCTGAAGATGAGCCGATCGCTTCAAAGGAAGCATCTCGAGATACCGCTGTACGAGGTCCAGAGATTCCGTTTGACGGTGCATACGAGTTCCCCAATAGGAGCGGTGCGGTTGGAAACCCTGGAGAAACTGGTCGCAAATGGAGAGTACGGATTGGGGAGGGGCGTCCAGAAATCACCGATTTGTCGATGTCGATGTTAGGTCTGGGAGAGACTGGGCCGTGATCTGAAGGTGTTGCCAGAGAGTAATCATCCTCCATCGTCGCAGATCAGTGAACGAAGGAATCAATTGATTCGAACAGCATTGAATGGTGCGCAGGCCGTCTTATATATTGATCGCAGGTCAAAGCATTCGGGAAACTCTGTGTCCCAAGTTAAATTAGACTAACCTCTGAACGCAACTTTGTGAGTCAAGGAATGTCCCAAGTCACACACATGCGCACCAATGCGTGATGACAAAGACCGGGATTTCATACGAATGTCTATGGAAGTACAACAGGATACATGCATCATCTAGTCCGAAAGCAACGGCCACCCCTAAACCATCATGCCACAAGAGTGCTAGTCTCCCTTTCCATCTTTCTCCGTTTCCTTTCCTGGTCCTCAAAAATAAGCTTTTCCGCCGCACTCATGGGGGCCGCCCGCTTCTGGCCTGCAACCTTGTCTTCTGTCGGCGGCGACGAAGACTTGGTACCAGTGGAAGCTTGCTTAAAGACATTCGGGCGCTTGAGTGGGTTTGCGCCAGCCTTCAGAGGGTTGGCGTTAGGCCTGAGGGGATTCAGCTTCAAGCCCATCGACAACGAGACCGGTGTGGCGGAGGCCGTAGGTGCCTTGGGCGCCAGAGAGAGGACAACCTTCTCGGTGGTCTCGTCGCGCTTCAGAACTCGCTCTTCCACAGGCGGCGGAGATTCCGAGGAAGACCCGACCTCGTTCCGTGCACGTTCGATCTGCTCAGCGATCAGCATGCGTTCGCGCTGCTCGTCGGAGGTTGTTGCCCGCTCCTTCTTGAGCGAAGCCTCCTATAGAATGCGTCAATACATGGTTCATGCTGTGTGTAGACCACAGCAAGGGAACGCACCTGCTTCGCCAATGCCTTCGGGCTGTTGTCTATCCATGCAATGAACCAGCCCTTCTCTGTCTCGTCAACTCTAGCGACACCCGTTCTGCCTAAGTGCTTGATAAACTCCGTCAGGGTAACCCATCTAGTACTGTTCATGTGCAGATGGTGCTTGTCCTGGATGAACTCCTGGTAGACCGTGTTGGCCTTAACTCGCTTGGTGCCGAATCGGCGAGAGAGAAGCTGGACGAACTCATGCTGGAACTGAGAGGAGAAGTCGGCAATGTGACGACCGGCGTTTTCGCCGACAGTGAGCATCTGGCGAAGATGGGCCTCGGATTGCGCATGACACTTGAATCCGTTCTCGTCTCGGCACTGTTTCTCACAGACTTGACAGTACCAACGAAGTCGCTGAAGTCCCTTCGACTTCATTTTGTTGGCGAGATACTTCGGAGTTCCGACTAGGAAAGGATGTCAATCACTACCGGACGAAGTGTACTGCAGGGCGTACCTTCAGCGCGAGGCATGCTGGGCAAATGGTATGATAATGATGATGATGTATGCGAATGTGATGAAGGTTGAGGAGAAGGAGAGAGTAAGGAGGACCGCGGCGGAGAGCCCGGTGATCAAGCAGGTGGTGCTGACTAAGCCATTGTGGGGACAAGGCGTCCTGATTGGGAAGTGCACTGCAACTGCCAAGTGCTAGCTGGTACTCTGAACTACTGAACGCTGCTGTATCTGACCAGCTCTATACCCCGGACGCATAGAAATTGATCTGATCCCTTATGCCACCACTCAGCGAGAAGGCTCAGGGAAAACAACGAGCTGTGGCTCCTAACTCAGAAGCCCCCCTAGCCAAGGATCTGACCATCCGCTTCACGGAAGGAATTCCTGACCTCACTCTACAAGTAGCCGAAAAGGACGAGGTCCGCGATGTCAAGAGGAATGCATGTCGTACCTTTACATTGTAGGGCTGTGATGCTGATACGCGGATGTAGATTCGTGCTGCTAGGCCGCAGCTGAAGGACCGCCGGCTTCGACTCATACACTCCGGTCAGCTGTTACCGGATGCTACCCTGCTATATCCTCGGCTTGTTTCTGCAGAGGATCGGCAAAGACGGAATGCTTCAGTTGAGGGTGCTGCAGAAGACCAGGAGCCCGCCACGTCGAATGCATGGCTACACTGCTCTGTAGGTCCGCAGATGACCGAAGGCGAAAGTGAAGAAGAGGGCAAAGTACAGGTATGCCTCTTCTCGCCGGTAGTGAGAACTCTGCTCAGTGTCGGAGACAGACTGCACAGCTTAAGCCACTGCGCGGCTTTGACAGGCTAGCTTCCGCAGGATTTTCGGAGCAGGACATCGCGAATATTCGGATGCAGTTCCATGCACACTCTGCAGGCGATTACCTCGATCAAGATTGGGAAGGCGAAGATTGTGAGTTCCTGTGTCCTGACATCGGCCACAGGTATTGTAATACTGATTGTCTATTGCTGCCACATAGTTGACGAACACGCGAGAGCGCTCGAGGAACAGTGGATTGATTCGTTTGACGGTGGAAACGCACCACTGTCACAGTCATCATCCGGAGCTTCTTCGACAATATTGCACGGTATCGTCCTTGGTTTCTTCTTCCCCATCATACCGTTCTTTTTCTTTCGTCTTTCCAAGCCCGCCGTGTTCTGGGATGACGGTACCGAGCATGACGCCTTGGGCGCTTCAGTATTCTCGTGAGTGGGAACACTTCTACCTGATTCGCGATAGTACTGATGTATGATTATGCGTGCAGGAGGCGCATGCAGATCGGGATTGTGGCTGGCTTTCTCTTGAATAGCTTATTTGGCATGTGGACTTACCTCTTGACTTCCCCATGATGCTTGTAGCACACATGTGTGCCTGAGGACTTTCTCTTCCAGGGTGCATTTACGTACTCGCATTGTAATGACGGACATGGAATTATATATCCTTTCATATTGCGTTGGCAAAGACGAGAGGGATGGTAGCTCGGCTTTGCGGTTAGTGTCGGGTAATTGACGCGCGCAAACACGACTTGGACGCGTGCACGCGACTTGCCGCACGCGTTCATCGTCCGCCGCCGCGCCGGCCTCCAAAAAATTTGGAACTTTCAGTTCTTTACCGTTTCTGTGGCCTCTTCTTGTAACTCGTATACCCAGACCCTCCATACCCTGTTGTCCATCAATTATCTCTTATAAAAAGCCGTGTGTCTCCCTCCTTGTCATCACCCTGTGTACTCGAGCTCAACTGTCGACCCTCCCAGATGGATCTCCAGACGCTATCCAACCTCTTCGCGAGTTCTTACAATCCCGATCCTAATGTTCAGAAGGCTGGTGAGCTGCGGATCCGTAAGGTGTGTGGCCATGTCTCGGCTGGAACCTAGAGCTGACTGGCGCGTCCCTGATGTTGTGCACAGATCGGCGGCCAGGAGGGCATGGTCACGGCTATCTTGCAAATCATTGGCAATGATAACGTCGATCTGTGCGTATTTACGCGTTTCCTGATCTGAGCAGGCCTCCTGATCGTTCTTATAGCGCAACTCGGCAAGCTGCTGCTGTTTACTTGAAAAATCGTGTTTACACATCCTACTACGTCGACCCCGAGCACCAGCGCCCAGACCAGATTCCAATCCCCGAGTCCGACCGGAATGCGCTCAAGGCGTCGCTTCTCCCTCTCCTTGCCGCGTCACCCTCCCGTGCAATCACTGTCCAGCTCGCGAGCACGCTCAAGAACATTGTCTCGCGTGATTTTCCCGAGCAGTGGCCGAGCCTCCTCGGAGATGTGAAGGGACTCCTTGCGAGTAACAACATCAGGGAGGTTTCCGCAGGATGCGTGGCTACACTCGAGATGGTGCGGGCATTCCGGTGAGTCTCCTGTGGCGCATTCGACGGGGCGGCACTCAGTTCTCAGCACAGCTTCCGTCAAAATAATGAAGTCCTGCCCGGTTTGGTTGTAGAACTGTTCCCAACACTTGTAAATATCGCGACCCAGCTCCTGAACACACCCCCCGCGAACGCATCGCAGGAGATCCCGATGATGCTCCACCTCATTCTCAAAACTTACAAAACCAGCATCGTGCTGCAACTCAGCCGGCATCAGCAGAGTTCCGATAGTCTCGTTCCATGGGGCCGCCTGCTCTTTCAGGTGGTCAACCTACAGATCCCGAAGGAAGCTGTACCCGAGGATGAGGACGAGCGGGAGCGGTGTGAATGGTGGAAAGCGAAGAAGTGGGCGTATGGTATCCTTGGCCGTCTGTTCCACCGCTTCGGCAACCCGTCCCAGTTGCCTAGCTCAATGCAGAAGGAGTATGGTCCATTTGCGCAGCACTTTGTGACCACTTTTGCTCCTGAGATTTTCAAGATCTACATGCAGCAGGTCCAGCTTTTTGTCTCTGGCCAGGCGTGGCTCTCGAAGAAGTGCCAGTACCAGATTCTGACATTCTTCACCGAGTGGTATGTGGTCTAGATGCATCCGTATGACCCGTGCTCATGCTTGACATACAGTGTGAAGCCGAAGTCCACCTGGTCCATGCTGAAGCCACACTTTGAAACCCTAGTATCATCTTACGTCTTCCCTCAGCTGTCTTTCACCCCTGCGAAGCAGGAGCAGTGGGACTCTGACCCCATTGACTACGTCCGCACATCCGTTGGTATGTCATCTGGCATACCTCTTGAATGCACGCTTCGGTGCTGACACTTCGCTAGACGAGTACGAGACCTTTGACACCCCCGTCTCCGCCGCCACCGCCTTCCTGTTCTCGCTTGCAAGCAACAGGACAAAGACGACGTTCATGCCCATCCTTGGCTTCATTAATCGGGTGCTCCAATCGTACGTGATCCGGAAACTACCACGAAAACCCACGGGCCATAACATATCGCTTCAGGAAACCCGCTGCTCCTCAGCGTTTCGGTGCTCTGAACATGACTGCTGCTCTCGGACCGTTCATCATGCGTCATCCTGATGTGAAGGGCAACATGGAGCAGTTCATGGTATCTCATGTCCTCCCTGAGTTCCAGAGTTCGGAACCTTATATGAAGGCGATTGTGCGTCTGAAGTCCGTTGGTTCTTTCTGCATTGGATCTCTTATCTCCGTGTCCAGGCCTGCGAGGTTCTTGGAACGGTCGAGAAGTCCGGCATCAACTGGACAAACGAGCAGAACCTGAACGCGCACTTCACCGCTGCCGCTGCATGTCTAGATGATCCCGAGTTGCCCGTGCGCGTACAGGCTTCTCTTGCCTTGACCGAATTGGTTCAGGTGCACGATTCTGGTACGTGCAGATCTGAGGCCTTCCTCGGCAAAATCGAGGCTCATTACGCCTACAGTGAGAGCGGCGGTTGCCCCGCAGGTCGGCAAGGTCATCCACAGTCAGTGATTTGCTCGGCGCTTTTAGCCATCACATGAATTACTAAATCGGTTACATGACAGCGTTGTTGAAGTTGTCGGAGGAAACCGACCTCGATATTCTCAACCACTGCATGGAGACTATGGTTGAGCTGTATCACAAAGAGCTTCTTCCTGTGGCGGCTGAACTCACCGCTCGCCTGGTATGTTCCTACCCTCTCGTCGTGCTTCTCATCCTCTGATGTCGGCTTAGTGCGAGACATATGCTCGTCTGGCAAGGGAGAGTATCGCCCAGGACGAGACTGATGGCCGGGAGGTCGACATCGACACACTCATGGAGAATGACACAGGCGAGGACAAGACGTTCGCCGCTATGGGTGTCGCGAAGACCATCGCTACTGTATGTGATTCACATGTCACGAACACTCATTTCCTAAATATGTTCCAGGTTGTCAGCTCTGTCGACTCTTCACCTGAGATCCTCGCCCAACTCCAGGAAATCATCATCCCCATCATCGTGATGACGCTCGAGAACAAGATGCTTGGTAAGGCCAGACTTCCTCTGGTGAAATCCTAGGGCTCATCATCGCTGCGTTGTAGACCTTTTGGACAACATGTACGATCTCATTGATAGCTTGACCTTCAAACTGCGCAGCATTTCTCCAAACATGTGGCCGGTGTTCGAGCTGACATACAAGCTGTTCATGAGCGATGCTATCGATTTCTTGGACGGTGGGTCACATGGTAACCATCCTTTGTAGTCGGAGACACTCATCATGCTGTCACAGAGATGTTGCCTTCGCTGGACAATTTCGTCTCGTTCGGTGCTGACGTGTTCAAAGCGCGCCCAGACTACCGTCGGATGCTCTTAGAGATATACACCACCTCCATCACCAGCGAGCACCTCGGAGAGAACGATGCGGTCAACGGCTGCAAGCTCGCCGAGTCTATGCTGCTCAACCTCCGTGGTCATGTCGATGATGTATGTGCTGTTCCATTGCGCACACATCGAATTGATGATTGATCATCTCCGCGCATGCAGACCCTCCAACCAGTTGTTGCGACCGCGTTCAATATCATGGATGCCGCTCAGACCAATGCTCTCCGCCTCGCAAACCTCGAGGTCCTCGTCAACACCGTCCTCTACAACCCCGCTGCGGCTCTGCACCTGATGGAGACCTATCGTCAGGGCGCTGCACGTGTCTTCTTTGACAAATGGTTCGAGGCGATCAACTCGGACAAGAAGCTTCCCCGCGTACACGATAAGAAGCTGAGCATTGTGGCCCTTTGCGCGCTGCTTGAGATGGATCCTGGCGCTGTGCCCGACTCTGTCAAGGAGGGCTGGCCGGGGATCGTCTCGGGTGCACTCCAGATCTTCAAGGACCTGCCCAAGGCTATTGCTGGTGAGCATCGCAATGATATCATGGCCCCCTTTGAGCGTTTGGTTAACACTGAATGCAGCGCGGAAGGAGCTCGAGGAAGCGCTTCAGGCCGACTCGGACGACGAAGGCAGCGATGGCGCAAACTACCTGAACCTGAACGAGGATGATGGTAAAGCCATGGCACTGTTTCGACTGGTCCATGACTGATTGTTTGTTGCAGAGGATGTCTGGGATGAAGATTCTGCCTACATGGAGATGCTGGCGAACGAGGTGAGCGGATCAAATTTAGTCCATATGAATAGTCTCACAACTTTTGGTGTAGGGTGCCCGTCTTCGGGAGAAGTCTGCGAAACAGCTTGCGGGAGAGGACTTCTCTGACGATGAGGACGAGGATGACGAAGATATCGAGGAAGAGCTCGGTTATATCAGCCCGCTTGACACCGTCGACCCTTACGTCACGTTCAAGCAGGCCCTGACAGGTAGAAATTGCTCTAGTGTCTTAGTCGTGCGACACCTAATCCGATTCCTTTCGCAGCGTTTCAAATGAAGAATGGGCATGCATACCAGCTCGCGACAACATCACTCACTCCAGAGCAGCAGACCCTGCTTATGGAGGTGATGCGCATTGCGGAGGAGCGCAGTCCGGAGGTTGCCAACGCATAGTTCGGCATTCGTGACCGCTTCATGCTAGCTTTCGTGTCGTTCCGCTGATTTGCTTTCTTTATTCTCCGGCCGCCGCTGCCGTTAATTCGCATTGCATATGGGATTCACTGGCTCGCTAGACATACATTATGTACACTTCCCTCTGTACAGAGAACAGTCACGCCACTCTTGGCACTTTGACAATTTCTATTATACATGACATGGAGAACGCATACGAATCACGCGGACATGACTGGCTGACAATACACACAGGAATGGCAACTTCACGCCAGAGGCTCACGCGGGTGCTTGCGCATGATGGAGAGGTATTCGTCCATGTCCTCGAGACCCTCCTTCATCGGTACGGTGAGATCCTCAATGCGTTCGCCGTGCTCCTTGAGGAACGCAAGCCGCTTCGCAGTCTCTGGGCGGGTGGTGTTGACGCTGTACAGTTTGAGACGGTGTGCGGACGAGGTCACATGCAGGCCCCAGCTATTTCGGGGCGGAGTTAGTACGCATGGTTCTGCGGATGACAGCGGGCAGAACGAAACGCGGGGTCGGTGTGGAGTCTGCCAAGGATCTGGACTCACTTCCACGCAGAGCGGACGAATGTCGGCTCAGTGTTATTGGACGAGTCCCAGGTGCGCACGCACACCTCGATCCATCCTTCCGCTTGAACCGGGACCTCGACCTTCCAGAGCCTCCACGCGTGGTAATGCTGCGGAGACGGACACCGCATGTCAGCGCGGTGTAGGTGAAGTGCACGAGGCCGGTCACGCACCTTCTCGGTGAGCTGATCCTGGGGCACCGACCACCAGGTATGGCCACTGGTTCCTGCGCTGTCAGCTACTGAGGGTATGGGGGGGGGGACCCTGAAGGACGTACCCGTCGGGCGAGACCTCGACGCGCTCGACCCAGTTCCCCCCGCCGCTATAGGACCAGCCCTGCATAGAGATCTTCCCGTCGTGAACAATCACTTGCTTATCCAGCGGGAAGATGATTGCGCTCCTGTGGAACATTCCGCCGGAGCCAGTTACTAGTCAGACAAACATGGGCTTGGCGGGAACAGCGGGGACGCACGACACGGGCATGTTCTGAATGGAGAACCCATTCGAATACTTCGCGTTTTGCTTGCCGATCTGCGGGGTGTAGTAAAGGTATTCTTGCCTCTGCACGGGGCCCATGCTCGGCTCGGCCAGTGCGTTGATCTTGTACACCCACTTCGTGCTGCGCGCGCCGATGTAGCCAGAGACGACGACGCGCAGCGGGTATCCGTGGATCTTGGGCAGCGGCTTTCCATTCATCTCCCACGCAAGCATGACCTCCTCCGCGTTGCGCACTTTGCGCCACGGGACAGACACGGCGTAATTGAAGATGTTGAGTTTCCTGTGAAGATGCTATTATATATCAACAAGGGGGGTACAATGTTGAGAGGGCGTACTTGAAGTAGGTGTCCGCGCCGATGAATTCGAGGTGCTGTGCCTCGGGCTTGAGGCCACCGCAGGCAAGTTTGAGCACCTTCTTAAGCGAGACACCACGATATACTGCGGTACCACTGTACAAATATACATGCTATGAGCGTATGATGTGGAGAAATCATAGATCGATTTACATAGCGCCCTCGCCCCAAGGCTATGTGCACAAAATATTCAAAATGAGCGCAACGAAAGTAGATCAAATGAACTAGGCGTACCGCTTGAATCAATTCGTCGCCTTCACCAGGGTATTCCTTGATCTGAGGAATGTCACTAGTTAGGATTTGCCCGCTATTGATCCCAGGACGATGAATTGCTTGCCTGCTCGATACGCCGGGTACCACTGCACTGCAGCGTGACTGTCAATTCCATCTGCCTATCAGAAGTTAGACGCATGATCAAAAAGGAATCTTTCAGGAAAGACACGTACGGGAACTTGTTCGGATCTTTCAGATCTTTCATGGTGAGCTTGCAGGGCTTATTGACAAGTCCCCCAAACTCCAGTTCGAATGCATCTTCCTCGATATCAGGGACACCGCCGTGGTTGCGAATGCTGACACCTCTCAGCGTTCGTCGAGACATGATTAGGGATTTCTTACAAGTGGTATTTATTATCCGTGATCTTGCCTTCCATAAGTTTATCCCTAGGTGTCTCGCCGTTGTACGGAAAGTCCAGCAGATGGATCATGTCAGGCTTCTCCTTCTGAACTACGTCCCAGCTGAAGTCAACGATCCTCTTGAGGCCAAGGGCTTCATGATATTCTTTGTAACGATATCCGATCAAAACGGGGTTCGTGTCGGGGATCGGGACCAGTTGGAACTCTGTGCACCATGATGATTAGTACGAGAATGTCGGAGTATGGCTAAGTGATCATAGCTATACCTGGAGAGGGAGTAAATTTCTTGGTCTTGAGGATCTCTCGACCGACCGCCTTGCGGTCGGGGTAATCCTCCCACTCGATATACCTGGCGCAGATGTCAGAACTGCTGCATGGTAGCTGGATTCGAAACTTACCCTCTCCAACGGAGCTTCTCCTCAGGGAAGAGCTGGCTGAGAGGCTTGCCCAGGTAGGTCGGTTCAGTCATAGTGCAGCGAGATACGATAGGGTTGAAGAAGAGGGACCCGGGAGCTATGTTTATATAGAGGGCTGCAAGATCGCAGCGGATAGGACAACTGTCCCGATCGTGACATGCATGACATCAGATGACGAGACACATTGCTCGTGATCTCGAGCGGCGGCTTTCCACACTGGCCTACCGGTGGCCGGACCAAACCCTCCAGCGTGCTTCGAAATGTGCATTCTCACATCCGTGCTGCCATGCATTACGAGCATTTCCAGAAGATCAGGGCCATACGATCGAGTTTGCTTGAATGCGGCCGCGAATCCGTGCATACGTCCTGCTGAGGGTACCTTCGGACAATACTTTGGAGAAGGTAGACATGTCTCATCGATGTCTGTGAGATGTGGACACAATAAGTTGGCTCCTGCTGCTCGCCGCTGGAAGGCTGTCAAAGGCCTCGACCCGTGATCTTCCGTTTAGCGACCGCAGACGACATATAGAGCGGCTCTTCACGCTATGATCGACAGCAGAGCCATTATTAATATAGTGATGCCGCAAGCCGACACAAGCTCGACAGCTTAGCTTGACTTGTGTCGGCTTGCGGCATCGCCAGGCGGAAATGAATTTCAACGCTGTCCGTTTCGGGTCAGCGAGCTCATGATCGACCTCCAAATCAGGCATGACCACGTGTCATACTATCCCACTCGATCGCGAAAGTGCAGCCCGAGCCCCGGCGAGCCTCCGGCCCACCGGGCGGTTCTCTCGTCTCGCCGACCTCGCCCGGTCGTCTCCACATACCGCGCCATTCGGGTTGACTTTAGCACATTTTAAGTACCACAGCGAAGCTATCGCACGCTGAATTGAAGGCTATTGTGCAACCCGCGGTTGTCATAGATATGGGATTATATCATTTCGCGGTGAGTGGTTGCCGTCCACTATCGACAGATTATGTTCACGCCCAATCAAGTAATATCCTCTTACAAGCTGTTCATTTTGCACATTCCTGCCGAGCGTAAGTGTTGAGTGATACAGTCAACACCGTGGAGGTTCGTCTCATATTTCGAAGCTTTTGTCTTAACTCGGGATCAACGAACGTGCCGGTCAGTGCATCTTATCCCATATACTACGAAGCCAATACAGCCGTTGGTCCAACAATCTCACAGTTCAGAATTACCATCTGACATGACACGAACACACCGCGAAGTCATATCAATGGCAGTCACGACGATGTCGTCTGTTGCTGTGACGCCGTCGCATGCAATCAGCAGGCGCTTGACGATTGGACGCATCCAGATAGGCAGGGCCGAGCATGCGACCATGAACTCCGTGTATATCTCGCTTCTCGAACATGAATAGGGTTTTCGCAGGATCTTACGCGTGTCCGAGAGTCTGCATAGCTACCTTGAGAGACTTGGCGATTCTCGCGGTGTTCTTGCCAGATACGAGCATCCCAAAGGGAGAGCCGAATGTAAGATCGCCTACACAGGACACTGTTACCGGTCGCAGGTACTGTATAAGAAATGTAACCTACCAATTGTATCAGACACGAGGAAATTAAGCCCTGAGGAACATCAGTGTGCTGACCATTGTATCGCGAAGCTGGGGCCCACATGTCATGCAATCGAACCACGCTCTGCCGTCCCACACAAACTAAGTCATGTCACCGGTCTTACAGGTGGTGATTGCGGCAGGACTAGCCGCCTCATTAATCTTATACATGGCGTCCCACTGCTGCGTAGGCTGTCCGACATTATTCTGCACAGTGCCTTCAAACATCCAAACAGTCTCCGGGGAGAAGAGGTGCGCCACAATACGCTTTTTTTGCGCAAGTGTGCAGTGCAGTCACGAACATTCAACGTCCCAGGAACGGAGAATTGGGCGAGGCCGTCATGGAAATAAGACTTGAGCAAGGAACGGTTGTGCGAGTAAATGATGCCCAGAGCTGCTGGACACGCAATCAAAATGTGGTTTGGCCCGCTGCGCATGAATGGTCCTGAGAGAAGCCGTGATGTCAAGAAGATGCATATTTTTCTTGCCATACAACACACCATATTTCTTATGCAACTTATGCACCTCCGGAGAGCGGTTGCATTCCCAGACCTTGTAGGTCAAATACAGATCTGTCAGGCTCTCCAAGAATAGACCAGAATAGGAACGAAGGCGGTGAAGCTCACCCAAATATAACACACAAAGCAAGGCAAAAAAGAGCGAACATACGAGCGGGAGAGGGTTCTCGAGAGTACTGTAGGCAACTTCGACGTTCATTCCGATACTGTAGATGAAGGTGTAGTCATGCTGGTGGCCACAATGGGGCGAAGGTAGACTAGCACTCCAAAATGCGTCGAAAAGTGGTCACTGTTCTCACCAGCTTTACAAATTCCCCATTATCCGCATATTCCGAGTGATATTCAGCCAAAAAGTGATATGTGCGAGTAGCTGAGGCATCATAGCCGCATCGCACGAAGCCAGAGGCACACCCTCAACTTAGCGGCCGCGATGGGCAAGCTATCTTGGTCAAGGCTAAGGCACAATACGTCAGCACATATGCAAGATCCCCCACACAATGACCCACAAGAGGCCCGACAATTCAATCCTGAGTGTAATGCGTCAGCGAAATTTGTCGCGGTCGACGTCAGTGATTAGGAGCCAAAATACGCATGAGAACGATGTGCCGCTTTGAATTTTGATAGCACTCAGAACCTGGTGAAGATACTTTGCTGACACGCGTGCCAATACAGCTTCGTTTGAATTTCGTGGCCGAGGCAAGGCGCTTCTGCCCGAGTCGAACCAGAACTTCCCGAGAACAGAGTGCGCAGGCAAATGCAATGCGGACGTGATATGGGCGTCTGGTACGACACAACAGGCTCAGGTTCGTGTTTCGATGTTCTGTTTGGCACGAATATTGCACCAGGTGCAGAGGTCTGCAACGACATTAGCGGACGTTTCATGGGCCCAATACGATTGCCACTTACACGCTTCATCTTCTTGAACCCGGTCTCTAGCTTCTGCAATCAGCATCATGATGGAAAAGCGCTTTGGGAGTATCAGGATAGCGACACCATGTCGTCTTGAATGATGCTGACCACCGCGGCGTTCGAGCAAATAGATTCAAGGTGAGTTGCCTGGCAGCATAGTCATCACAATCTAATGCATTCGCTGCGTTTCATGGGATTTTCCGACGGCCAGGCGTCTAGATGATTTTGAGCACACACACGCCTAGCGCTAGCCCAGAGGAGACGCCTTCGTTCCTGGGCGCGAACTGTCCACATTTAGAATCAAGGACATACAGCAAATTCTCGTCCACCCGCTGCGCAAATGTTCGGTTCACTTTCTCGCAGTGCGTTTATTATAGGTATCTCAATCTGTCACAGAGCTTACGTGCTGTCCGAATATTCATGCCAGTTATGACCGGTACCGGGTGCCCATTCTCACTGAGACGAGTCCCCGAAAAATACAGCCAACAGTCGAAATGTCTTCTGAAGCCTTCGTGGTGGCTTCGTAGAAGACAAAAATGTACATAAGTCAGTAGTATATTGTCCGGAAATTTCTACAAGGATACAGCAGCGGATACAGCAGCGGGGTCAGGTAGCTACTGAGACGTCTGATAATCGAGGGCACAATCATCTCGGAGATCTCGAAATAGGTCACAAGCGCTCTCACGATCTGCGCTTCACACCGACGTGGCAGTTGAGAGGCTTGCGAATGAAGTTGTCGTGTACGGGGAGCTAGATGGTATGTCATTTGTCATTTTCAATGCGACTTTAAGAGAGCTGGTGGCGTACTGGCAGATCCGGATTCTCGAGCACAATGTCGTACAGCCGGAACACAGTCGCGATGTTGACGAGCAACTGCATCTTCGCCAGGTTCCTGCCGACACACGCCCTAGTCGTGGCGAATATGTCAGCACACAATGCCAAGAGAACCCGGTGTATGATCTAATACTGACCTTGGTCCAACGGAGAAGGGCACGAAGGCCTTGTTCATCGCGTCTCGTTTTTCCTTATCTGCCTCAAGCCATCGTTCCGGCCTGAAGAACTCTGCGTCGTGTCCCCAGATATTTTCGTCTCTGTGAGTAGAGTATGCTGGCACACTGACGACCGTGCCCTCGGTAAATGTATGCCCGAGGATTGTGACACCTTCGGGACCCACTACCCGAGGGAGATTAGCCCCAACAGTGGAGTGGACACGCAGGCCTTCGTCGATGACTGCGTTGAGGTACAGCAGGCGTTCGGTTTTCTCCACAGGTGCGATGGGGCCTTCTCCCGCATCTGCGAGCGCTGCATCCAGCTCTGCCTGCAGCTTCTTCTGAACGTCGGGATTGCGAGCAATCCAGTATACGATAGCACACGTAGAACTGCCATCGCAATTAAGTTTATAAGGAGTGCGAGTTAGATAGCAGTGCTTGAGACTCACTTCGAGATGGTGTCCGAGCCAGCGATGAGGAGGGTCTGCGCCTCGGAGCTCAGCTCATCAGGGCTCAGCGGGCTGCCCTCCTCATCACGGCCTTCAAGCAACTTCGTGAGGAAGTCGGGGCGCTGTCTCTCCTCAGCATCACCATCGTACAGGGTACGGACGCGCCGTGACACCGTGGTGACAGCCATCGACATTATTTCGCGCGTTGCCGCCATGCCGTCGCTCGCCATGGGTAGACGCTTGACGATCGGGCGTATCCACGCCGGCAGCGAGGCGAACGCGATGAGGAACTCCGAGCGCCTGTTGATGGACGAGATGGCTGGGATGTCCTCTTCTTCGATCGTTGATGGCTTCTCCGTGGCACTGGGTGTGCTCCCGAGAGTTTGCATAGCAGCCTTGAGAGATTTGGCGATTCTTGCGGTGTCCTTTCCAGATACGAGCATCCCAAAGGGAGAACCGAATGCAAGATCGCCTGCACAGGAATGTGTTCCAGCTTACGAACACTGTATAAGAAGTAGAGCATACCAATGGTATCAAATGCGAGGAAATTTAGCCCTGGAGAACATCAGTATGTTAACCATTGTAGCACGAAGCTGAGAGCATACATGGCATGCAATCAAACCACACCCGGCCGTCCCGCACTATCCACGACATGTCGCCCGCCTTCCCCGCCGTGGCTGTGCCAGGAAGAGCCGTCTCTACGTTCTTGTACATACCGTCCCACTGTTGCACGAGCTGTCCAATATACTTGTGCAGGGCGCCTTCAAACATCCTAACGGTCTTCGGAGCGAAGAGGTGCGCGACAACTCGACGCTTCCGTGCGTGTGCGACACGGTCACGGACTGTGAACGTCCCGGGCGCAGAGAACGTTGCGAGGCCGTCATAGAAGTCAGACTTGAGCAGAGGGTGACTGTGCGAATAGATGACACCCAGAGCTGCTGGAGACGCGATCGAGATATGGTTTGGACCAATACGCAGGAAAGTGCCTGAGAGCCGCCTTCATGTTAGGAATGTATATTTCATCTTATGTTGTGGAGCATACCGTGTTTCTTATGTAATTCGTGCACCCCCGGTGAGCGGTCACCTACCCAGACTTTGTAAGCCAACCATAGGTCCGTAAGACTGGCCAAGAACGGGCCAGGGTATGAACGAAGATGGTGAGGGTCGCGCAAGTGGGCTACAAGTGCCACGGCCAGCAAAACCGAAGGCAGTAGGACGACGAGCAGAAGAGGGCGTTCAAGAACACTGTGAACGACGTCGAGTATCATTTTGACAGTGTAGGTGTGCGTGTATAAATGCGCTGATGACTACTATGAAGCAGAGGCAGGCTGGAAGGTTGATGTGCTGAACAGGAGTCGCTGCTCTCACCAATTTTATAGCGTCCCTCTATCCGGAAATCCCGGACAACGGTGCGGACGAGCGGTGATGTGTATCTTCAGATGAGGCATTGTAGCAGGATCGCACGAAGTCACAGGCGCGTCTTCAGCTTGCGGCCGAAATACACGTCACGTTTCGGTCAAGCCTAAGGTACAGGACGTCAGCAGGCGCGAGATCCCATGGATAGAGCCCCAGCAACCTCTGCTCTGCATAGTATGCACCAAAGAAGTAGGCATCGGAATCGGCAGGTGTCCTCTCACACAGCCAAGACCACGAGGCTGGACGAACCAATCTCAGCTGCAATGTGTCAGCGAGATTACCCCGTGCGCGAGAGGGCGGAGTCGTGGTCGACGTCGGTGTCAACGTGGCCAAAGATGCGCATCAGAGCAGTGCACTTTGTAGCGCGACTGGGGGTGGTCCTGACGCAGCCATGCGTTACCGCTGCTCGAGCGGGCACAGCTTCGTTTGAATTGCATGGCCGCTCAAAGACGTAATTGACGCTTCTGCACGACTTTGGCCAGAGGTCCCAGGCAGGGAAGTGGACGAGTCGGCATAATATGAACTTTGTGTGGACGCCCAGTGAGGCACAGCCGCGTGCTGTTCTCAGTAGTAACTTGACGTCAATCGATACGGTCTAAGGAGGGTATTATGTATGACTCTCACAAATGACATGTTCGCTCTCAACTCAAGCTGCTTGTCAGTGAGCGGGAGTACTGCAGTCAGCTAGTCTCCCGTAGGTAGAACTTTACTCGTGATCTAACGGAGGGGTAGGAGGACGAGCAGTCAGTTACTGTCAGACCGCTCAGACATCCGACTTTAGCCGCCCGCAGAAGGCGCTAACTGTTGCAGCGAATCTGTTGTCGCACAGGATTTTACCACTCGTGCTCAGTCATCTCGTTAAAAAAGTTGACCGGCTTGGAGAATGGCAATACGACGACAAGAGCGGAGTTATATACATGCATTCACCGAAACGAGGGCTATGCAGCCCGAGTGCTGCTCGAAATACTGAGTACTGATCTCCGACTTCATCGAAGTATGCTGAATATCTGTCGCCCATCTCAGAATCACCAGATATCCGATACAGTGGTGAAATGAAGAGCAGACGCATGGGCGAGGCAACTGTGAGAGTGAGTTGTGCAAATGTCTGTTACACCGACCATACGCCACCAACGAACGCGCGGCTATCCCCGCGCTTGATGCACCCCCGTTTTTTGCGGGTGACCGTGGACTAGGTCCATGTAAACGCACATAGCAAGATAGTTGCATACCTACCCACACATACACGTGTGCCCGACAAACGCGTACACATATCGGCTGGATGGATCTCAAAAGGCTAGCAGATGGACACTACAGGTTTGGATGAGATAGACCGGAGTGCGAGTAGCCGAAATGCACATCACTGCAAGAAGGAGTTTTCACAGCTGTGGTCCGCGGACGACGTAAGAAATCGCGTACATCTCTGAGATTTAAGCGAATTTCATACGATAGCGTTCGAAAGTAGTACTCGCCCGTATTCTTAGCGTCGCCTCAGGGGGTCTCATAGCCCGAAAGGAGAAATCGCGCGAAGAGCTGATGCTTTGCGTTGTATTACAGCGAGAGCTCCTAGATCCGATGCTTGGTCCGAGAAGCCGCAATGTCAGCTGGTCGAACCTTGGAAGCTGCGGGAGGCTTGCATTTACGAGAGCATTTTATTTAAATGGGGCAGCCGGTCTTGAGTGATGAGAAAAGTATGGGTTTGTACATCTGCGCAAGTTGGAACGATGGAATGTAATCAGCATACGCGTCCGCTTCAAGTAAGTCGTGAGCCAAGATTGTGCGTGCTATGTGGATACACGTGTTGAGTGGTCTCGGGATCGAGCGACCTGACAAAAAACCATACTGAGATTACAGCGGCTGACTCGTACAGATTTGGTCCGAGCGAAGTCATAGTAGTCATGTATCGCGCGCGGATGGTTGGTCTCATTTCCCGGCAAGTCGTAAAACTCTAGAGAGGTCATGGCCAGCCGGGATACGGTAAGGAGTATCCTTCTGCAAGTATTTGCTCTTGAGTGAGAGCCATTCCGCGGATAAGACCTTGAGTGACCGAGTTCCTCGGGTGGTCTAAGAAGATTCGCCGGGTATTGAATCCTGCAACCTGCGAAGGCCTAGGTCAGACATCAGAAAAACCTCAAGTATGGATACGTACGAGAGGCCATGGAGAAAAGGGACATGAGTGACGTTAACCTTCTCGCCAGTTGTGCGCGCATGCGGCACACCTGCAGAGACCTGGGTGAGGAGCATGACAGATGTTTATGTTCAAGCATAGCGTACCGATAGACTGCAAGCCGAAGTCACAATGAGCCTACGCTAGCATACACAAGTAGTATTGGAACGTACAAGTCGTCATGGGCTCATCAGCCGAGCGAATTTGCAGCTGGTAGAAGTATGCCCTGTTGTGATCGCACTTGGGGCAGGTCACTGCAGTGCACGCGCATGCCTAAGTCAACTGATAGTCTCTCTTTGGATTATAGCTGACACGCACCAGTTGTAGCATCCGCATGCTTCCACATCTCATCACCGCCCAGGACATCGTCCACCTCCTTCCTCTTCAGCTTCGTCCGCGAGGTCATCTATGGCGAGGATAAGTGTGTACTCGAGGTGGGTGCGGAGATGGCACACCTGTTTTGTGATTGGGAACTCATATGCGCAAGTATTACAGGCCCATTTGTTGTAGCCCGTCTCTGCGGAAATGACAAGCAGGTTGGCGCAGTTAGGGCAGAACAGCATCGCTCGTCCGGAGGCTCATTGAGCGAGGATCGAAGGAAATGTTCTGGTCGACTGAGTCACGCGGTATGAACATCTATGGAACTCATCACGCAGCGCTTGGATGGCTCAGTTGGTTAGAGCGCAGGTCTCATACGATAGTATGACCGTGTTCAGCGGGTAATCCTGAGGTCGAGGGTTCGACCCCCTCTCCGAGCACTACTTTTAATTCCAACCGCCATTGGCTTTTTTTTGCTCGTTTGCTCTTTTTCTTGCTTGAACCACCGTGCAATTTACCCGCCATCCCGCATAAGTTCTGTGTAGTCGGTTCATGGTGTCCTCCAGTCATTCGATGATCAATTTTACAACGGACAGCTCGAGTTGAATACGGGAAGGATCTACAACGTGAGCAACTTGTCGAACAAGATGGCCCATTCCATCACTGTGACCCCTTTTTTCAACGCCTGATCCTTGACCTCTCGATTCCGGGTCTCCTCGCTGAGCCTTGCTACCGCACGTAAGTGTTCGGTCCGATATATTCCTAATTCCGTCAACGCAGGGGCAATATGCAGCAGCGATGGCTCGCACGATGAGAGAATCAATTCAACTGACGACGTCGATGTGGACCTCGTCGAGTTGGATACGTCTGTGCGCATAGGGAAATTGTGACGCCCGTTTAACGGTGACATTGGCGGGTCGTGTGGAGGCCCTGCCACCTTCTGATGTGCGGCGTTTGGCGAGCTGCCTGGACTGCTAGTGCTCTTGGGCGGCGTGTTTGGATAGGTAATCATGTACTGTCATGCACGCCTGCGATTAGCCACTCTGTCTTCCGTACAAACTCAGGCGAGCCCTACCTCGGTTCGTTCAAAGGACGATCTACCGGACGTTCGTCTCATGGTCGGCGACTGTGGCGTCGGCAGTGCAGTTTTCTGTCTCGGGGGGCTGAAGGGGACATTTGTGTTGTACGCCCTAACGTGCCCGACTTCAGATGGTGCGTAGCTACTCTGTGGGTGAATGGCAGTTCGGCCTAGTTGACGATACGCCACCATATACTACAAACGATTGGATTATACGAGTGAATATTTAACGCCGAGAATTGGTCCACGCACCTCGCTTCGCTCGTAGGAAATCTTCCTGGGTCTCGAGATTGCAGCATCCTTCCTGGCATTGCTCTTCGCGCTGACCTGCCCATTCTTCTCCCCACTAATGGCCCTGCCCTCGCGCGACTCGTACGATGACATTCGCCGGTGCGCGTGGCTATTCGCCACACTCCGCTGGTCGTCACAACCCGGTGGAGTCTCTGTGTCGCTCTGTGCGACCCGTTCGCGCCAAAGCGAGATCGTGCGTTGCGGAGTATCCTCCATGACCCGATGTTCTACGAGCTCGACCAAACCCTTGCGTCCGCTGACCCGTCGGACGTTCTCTGGAGAGGTAGCGCGGCCGAGGCTCTCTCTTCGTCGGGCTCCGTGTCCTCTCCCATTCATACCACTCGCATTATCCCTATCTACCGCCCTTTCTCTCGGCTTTGTCTGGGTTCTCGCATTCGCCTTTCCGTTCACCTTCTGATTCATGCTTGCATCGAAATTCATGTTGTAATGTGTGCTCGGCCCTGCGTGTGGTGGGACCGGGCTTGGGTATGCCGTCTCAAAGTATTCGTGCTCGCGACTGAGCTTGCGTTCCATCTCCCGGACAAAGTTCTGGTAGCCCGTGACGGATTCCTCGTAATCGCGGTGTCCCTCGCCCACGGTCCATTCTGTCGGCACCTCCGTCGTCGCCGCGTCGAACCCATCATCGAGCGGGATGCTCGTAGGGGTCACGGACGGCGCGCGGCGCTCATACCGCGCTCGGCTGTGGATACTCGAGCCTGCATACCGAACGCCACGGTTAGCCACACTCCGACGCACAACACATCCTCAGGCTCTCGGCTCCGCGGCGAGCCTCGAGCCCGGGCTGGGACTAAAAGGCGTACCAGGCTGGTCGGTCAGGTACATCTGTCGATGCTATGCGGACAGGCGTGCGGGGGGACTGCGGGAAAGGGCAGCAGCGCTGCCAGTACTTGTGCGGGCGGAGGGGGGTACTAAGCGCACGTACAAGCGATACACGCGTTAGCAGCGTGTCGGAGCACGTGCATCGTTCTTCGTGATCACGCCCGGGCGCCTTGCGCTCCCTCGGCGCTGCGGAAGGCGCGTCCGACTCGCGTCCGCTGCGGAAGCCTCGAGAAGGCGTGAGGCACCGATTAGAAGGGGGGGACGGACAAAGGGGGAGGGCCAAGGCCTGTTTATGATGGGCAGGAGCGGGTGTAGCTATGGTGAGTGCGCATCGCGGGGTGAGTGCGGGCGACGCACGGGAATCATCAACGTTGCTCTTGGGAATGAAGTGTCCACCCGAATGGAAGGCCCTGTCCGATCATTCTGCGCAGCTTGATGCTGAGGATGTGAAAGCATGCTTGAATCGTGAGGCAAGGATGAGGTCATTCTCCCGTATCTGCCCGATACACTACTTCCTGGTGTGTGTGTACCGATGGTGGAATCTCGGATAGATGTCGCAGATGTGGCGTTTGCTCAACGTCGCCAGAAATAGGTGTGAGAAGAGAGGAGGTAGCGATGTCAACTGCCTGTCAGCGGGTACTGTACGCTTGCCTGATCTATTGGTGTGGACGGTAGTCAAGACAAGTTTTGCGGGATAAATAACAATATGGGTCAGCAACAGCATCGTGTTCATCGGGTGTGAGGCTACAAGGTGTTCGAGCAAAATGAAGATAGAGTACAAGTTGATGTGAATAAGCGATACAAGTATGGCGAGAGGTGATTTGGCGTGCACAATAGTGTATAATTGTCTAGTTTGAGCTAGTGGGAAGGCATCAGCCGGATACGCTTTCAGACATAGGATACGTACTGAGCAGAAGCACATATGTTTGGGTGGGATGACGGCATGGATTTCACCAAGTGGCAGGTTGTGGCTTGCAAATCGAGGTACCAGTTTTTGTAGGCGATCGAAGGACAGGCAACGGGGGTGCCAAAGAAGAACATGACTCAGATCGATAGTGATGCAGGAATGTGAACTCGGATAGGTTGCTTGGCGAGGCGGTGGTGCCAATGATAGAGTCAGAACGCTGCAGAACGATGCGCGGAAGCGAAGAGTGGGCGACAGGCGAGACAGAGGTGTCAAAGGAAAGGCAAGAGCTAGAGAACACTGCAGGAGAGGCAGGAGTGAGATCGTGATGGGCGGCGTCCATATAATCGAACGGAGTGTATGTAGGTTTGGGAGCGTGCGGCTGTTCTTTGCTACGCAGGTAAGTACGAAGAATAGGACTTTGAGTGAGGTATGGGTCATGTGATCCTTCAGCTTGAAGATAGTGAGCATGAGACAGGGTAAGCGACATGTTCCCTCGACTTACGCTTGCCAGAGTCTTTCTCCAGATCGATGCTGATATATCCATTTTCATCATCGGGGGATGTGCGGGGGAAGTAATTGTCTCTCATCCACTTGTACAGACGGACTGTCAAGGAGATGCCCCAGACAATATACCAGATAGAGAAGGCGACCAAGCCTGGTCGTCAAAACACAGAACCAACCGAATTAGCAGTTTGATACGGGCGATGCGAGGAAAACGCACACAAAGTCACGACATCGGATACACAGAGTCTGCACCAGTCCGAGATCGGCTTGCAGCCCTGGGCTTTGGCGACCTCTTCCCGGAGATGGCTGTCGCGTGGTATGTAGCTTTGCGAGGATGACATGATTATCCAGAGCGTAAAACAGAATGATTGCCGAAAAATGAGGGTATAAGGGCGAAGTTTTGGTATGTTATTGGGTGGATACCTGTGGGAGAAAGGAGACTATACCTTAGACGGCCAGTGACGTCGATTTTGACGAGTTTCAAGTTGGCTGACTGGCTGACTAGCCCGCCGCCATCATGGGCAGCCACGAGATCAGAGAAGCCACCTCATTGCATCCCCGAACTTATCAGTTAGAATGAAAACCAAAAAGTGCTCGATTTAAGACAGGCCAAAGCAGAAGGACATGGCGGAGCAAAGCATCGGGTCTCAGCGTTCAGCCACCGCGTATGTCCGCCAGCTGGCCACAGACAGCACAGCCACAGGCGCGCTATTGCATCACGTGTAACCCGTCACGCGTCGGCCCTATATAAGCAGCGGACGCGCTGTGTCCGTCTCCGTCGCCTTCTTGCTCCGAACCATCACCACCCGCGCCCCGTCGTTGCGCTCGTTCCCCTCACTCCAGCAAACCCTCCGAAAACACATTTATGGCCCGTACCAAGCAGACCGCCCGCAAGTCAACCGGTGGCAAGGCGCCCCGCAAGCAGCTTGCTTCCAAGGCTGCTCGTAAGACGGCTCCGGTATGCCACAAGCCCCTTTGTCTAGTCGAGTGGTCGCTGACGGAATCGCTCTCATTCTTTAGCCCGCCACTGGTGGCGTGAAGAAGCCTCACCGTTTCCGTCCCGGAACTGTCGCTCTTCGTGAAATCCGTCGGTACCAGAAGTCGACTGAGCTCCTTATCCGCAAGCTGCCCTTCCAGCGACTTGTTCGTGAGATTGCGCAGGACTTTAAGGTGTGTTCTAGACCCTTATCTCCACCGGCCCCGACGGTCTGACTCGAGTGGCCCCTTTCCTTTTGTAGACCGATCTCCGTTTCCAGTCCTCTGCTGTAATGGCCCTTCAGGAGGCTGCTGAGGCTTATCTTGTCTCGCTCTTCGAGGACACCAACCTCGCTGCCATCCACGCTAAGCGCGTCACTATGTGAGTCATTTTTGGAGTTCTCACTCCACGTCATGTTACTGACTCGGAATATAGCCAACCCAAGGATCTCGCGCTGGCTCGCCGCCTCCGTGGTGAGCGGTCTTAGATTTGTACATATCAGCAGGTCGGAGAGGGGTGTAGGACTAGGTTTTCTTTGTTTTTATTTTATATTTTCCTCACGCACATGTCCATACGGATCGCAACTGTGACTGTACCATGAGATGTGGGTGGTATGAATGCATTCTTCTCGCACGGTATCTCCGGGTTTATCTGGGACCCGAGTGGTCAGTTTTCTGCAGGCGTGCCTTTGTGTTTGTGGTATGTCATGCAAATCGCGCCGAGGTGGGGTGCCGCGACTGGTAAACACGTGTCCACACCCTCTTGTCGCCGTCCCGGGCGCTCGATAGCCTCGTGAGCTCGACGCTGCTCAACGTTGCCGGCGACCCGGTCAACTCGCTGTCAACCATGCTTGCTGCTGATTCTGTCTTTCTCCGTCCCGCCAACGTTTGTGGCTATCCGGCCCTGGTTGCTCGGCGTTTATTATGATCATCGTCTCAGGCAGCATTGCCGCCCTCCATCACGTCTCGCATCAGACAATCATCGTACAGCCCGGTCCCCGACTCCATGATTACGGCGATGGTGCATATAACACATGAACCGGATGTGAATGTCGGGCCCCCTTCCTTGTCTCTTCTTTTCCTCTTCTTGGTAAAGACCTGCTATTGAACTTATCTGGCGCGATGCACATCAAGTCCGAGTTCGACGTGCCCCCGCTTCCACCGATGAACGTCCATGATTTGCTCTTCCGCAGGCCGGATCGAGTGGGCATCCCAGACTATCCCCTACATATCGACGGAAAGACAGGCTACACTCGGACATACTACCAGTTCCTCGAGCGTGTATATGACGGGGCAACGGCGCTGAGCGCCCTCCCACCCGATGGCGGTCTCGGGTTGCAGCCGGGGAAGGATATGGTCGGAATATACAGTCATAATTGCCTTGTGAGCATTTCGACGAAACGTCGTTTCCCAAAGCATGCTGAAGGTGACCAATTAATGTAGGACTACGTCACCATGGTGCACGCTCTCCTCACACAGACGATACCCTTCGCGCTACTACCCTCATTCTCTACACCACGCGAGCTCGTACACCTACTACAGCTGTCCCGTGCTACGTGTCTATTCGTGGACCCGCAGCTCCTACCAAATGCTCGACAGGCGGCACGTGAGGTTGGTATCCCGGACGAACGTATATATGTACTGGAGGGCCGTGGAAAGGGGAGACGGGGTTTCGGAGATATGATTGAGGACGTGAAACGGAGAGGGACGGGAAGGGTAAATGTGAAGCCTGCGAAGAAGGATACGTTGGCGCATCTTATCTTCTCAAGTGGGACGAGCGGGCTACCGAAAGGTGCGTTGACCGAGCTGACTATATGCGCCGCATTCTGAACAATGCGTGAAGCTGTTGCTATCTCGCATGGCAACATATGCTACTCGGTGATGCAAACAGTGGTCTGGTCGCAAGCAAAGGGTCGACTATCACAGCAGGCATCACAACCTCAAGTTCCGGAAGCAATTCAGATTCAACTCGCTTTCCTCCCCTTCTACCACAGCCATGGACTACACTCGTTCATATTCCGATGCTTCCTCAGCTCATCCAGGATCATTGTTCTGCCGAAGTGGGATGCCGAAGTGACACTGAAGCTGATCCCCAAGTATGTTGCTCTCCCCGTTCCAACTGGTAGGCAACTGACTGCATTATCGCGTAGATACCGAGTTACCCACTTGCCCGTGGTACCATCACAGGTGCACCAGCTTGTACACTCTCCAAATTTCGAGAAGGCGGATCTCAGCTCAGTTACATATGTCATGAGCTCCGCAGCGTATCTCCCTCCACAGCTGGCAGCGAAGTTGACTAAGTGCACGCCTGGTATGAAGGGAGTCATGGAGGGTGTGTGCATCGATCATACTATAAAGAGCCGGATGTTGACTTATGACCCATAATCCAGCATATGGCATGTCTGAGGCGGTCGGTCAATATCCACTCTCTCCACCAGAATGTCCTCTCACATCATTTCAGACTATTGGTATCATGCTGCGTCCACCACCGGAACTGGCTGGCCCACAACCACCCGACGGGCCTGCAGGCATGGAGCTCCTTCCCGGGCTTGAGGCGCGTATACTCCGTGAGGACGGAACGGAGACCGCAGTGAACGAGCCAGGTGAACTGTTCGTAAAGGGTGAGACCGTCGCACTTGGATACTGGGGGAACGAGCAGGCAACGAAAGAGGCATTCCTCGAGGGAGGATGGCTCAAGACCGGAGATCGGTTCCGCGTGAATGAAAGGAAGCAGTTCTTGTGCGTGTGCCCTCTCACGTTGGATCATCTGTCTTCTGACGGACTTCACGTCACAGCTTTGATGAGCGGGTCAAGGTGAGCATCTTGGCTATGACCTATGCACGACTCCTGATTGCTGATGTCGCATGTAGGACACACTTAAGATCGCTGGGATGCAAGTGTCGCCGACGGAGATCGAGGACGTTCTACTCGCTCACCCGGAGAAGCTCGTTGTCGACGTGTGCGTAGCGGGTGTGAGCGGTGGCCGCACTTCGGACGAACGAAATCCTCGTGCCTGGGTTGTTCTGAGTGATAGTGGACACAAGCAAGGCGCGCAGACCGTCGTGCGTAAGCTCGATGCCTGGGCACGAGAGAATCTGAGCAAGTACAAGTGGCTTAGAGGTGGCATCGAAGTCGTTGAGCTGGTGAGTGCTCGTTTTATGATTTACCATGAAGTGTGCTAAGTCTGCCTCGGCGCAGATTCCGAAGAACCCGACAGGGAAGACCCTGAGGAGGGTATTGGTTGAGGAGTACGAGAAGCGCGCTACGGTGCCAGCGAAGTTGTGAATTGACCGACGGGCCATCTAGATGTCATTACGGAGTACGGATTATCTTCATGATTGCTTTGCATTATGCCGACAATTTATCAGCCATTTGACCAACAACACTTGCAGTAGACACAATAGAAAGCGTTGCTACAGCTAAAAATACCCTATTGTGGTCTGTTCAATTACTTTATTGTATCCTAAGCGCCAAGCGCCAAGCCCGAATCCTCAAGATGCTGGACCCTCAATTACAGTTAGCGTTACAATGGCCGTTGAAGTTGCTGGTTGCCTTGGTAAGGGGTGTATTTGCAAACCCAGCCCGATTGTTCCCGGAATCGTATACGAAATAGAAACGCTCGAGCCAGCCCATGCCAAGGATGAAGTCCAGCCCCGAGCCGGATGGCGTCCCCAAGTCACCGACGACGAAGTAAACGTTGTCACTTGTGCCGCCCAATGCTGCGTTGAGCTATGTGCGCATGCAAGGGTCAACGTCGTGATTAGCACACGGGATCGATGGTGCTCACCGATCGGGGCAGTATTTGGGCATCTGCCGTGAACTCGTAGGCGGTCTATGCATTGGAAGAATTCGTTGAGCTCAATTACACCAGGGGTTCTAGAACATCACGTACGTCTCCGATGTGGAAGAACAGGCTCTGAACCTTGCTAAACTGGCTGACAGGGAGTGAGTACAGACCGGTGACATCATCGAACTTCAGCCCTATCGCCGCGGCGTACTTGTTCATCGCATCTGCACAATTGTCAGGTAAAGTCTGGCATGGAAGGTTGGACAAACCAGTTGCAAGAAGGAGAAGAGTGGTGCCCGTATCGACGATTCCAGACGTTTTGGATAAGACCGACTTCCCAGACGAGCCATACGTGATCGACTGATCAATCCCGACGAAGCCCTTGGATGGGGACGTGGTGGTAATCGGTCTATCGTGAGTGAGGTAAGCGTCATCCTGACCTTCTGAAGTGGGCGTAGCCTACACATAGGAGACTTTGCCGGAGATCCTGCTAGAATCCAGGCCCCCGAAAGATACTATGCCGTTTGTATCTGACATAGAATTGGTCGGTTCAAAGGAGATCCCTACTTCTTTTGCGCTGATGAGGCCCTGTGCAAATGCATTGTCCGTAACAGTTGGTATGGTCTTATTAGGCTCATTGACAAGCGTGGCTAACGTCGGATTGGCATGAATGTCAGATTGACCTAGAGCAGGCAGGCTACAATTGGACATACTCAGCGTGAGGTCCGTTGGGCCAATTCTGCTTGATTGTTCAGATGCAAATTACTTAATCTGGAACAAACAGACGTACCCAAGGATACCATCAAGACCGTTCAGGCCTGCCGAGGTAGATGCCACACCAATGCTCTGTTTCTGAATGACAAGCCCTCGCGCAAGAGTCACTGAATCCGTGAACTCCTGGCCTGTCTGCAGATTTAGCAACAGGTTGCCACTTCATGTCCTCGAGAGTGGAACCCACCCGAGAAATTGCCGGAACCATATGACACGGCCTAACGGGTACGTTCAGCGCTCTACACTCAGAAGGACGGGTTGCGCAGGGTACCCACAACTTCCTGTCCTGTGGAACTTGAAGTATGGGTTTTCACATAGGTCTTATTAGCCCCGACCCAGGTATTCGATGATCCAGTGTCGAGAAGCACAGTGTCTACGCATCATAAGGCTCAGTATTGTGCGAGCAAGGTACCCTACATCAGCAAAATTCACTCACAGTTTGTAGGAGGGGTACCTACGCCGATCTACATAAAGCGATATCAACCATGCGCTTGTCGCATGTGCAGGCTAGATTACTCACGGTAGCAATATACAAATCCAACACATTAGTCACATCTGCATCGAGGACTTTCGGCTTCTTCTGAAGATCGCAGTTGTTGATGAGAGCTTTCGCGCGTGCGCGGTCGACTTCGAGCAAGGACTGGGAACCATCGTAAGTCCTTCGTCGTGTGATTGGAAGCGCCGGTGGTGGTTGAAGAGCGCGATCCGCAAAGGTTAGATGGTGTAGAGCTCGTGCTGAGCATAAGGTGAAGCAAAATGCGAGAGCGACGAGCGAATACGCGTTCCTATGAGGTCGAACCATAGCGGAGAAATGAAAGAGGTCCCTGTCACTTGAGTTGAGGGCAGCCGAGGAGCTGCTAATTTATATAGCTCGGACAGCATCATGGGCGGCAACGGTCGCTAATATGGAAACAAAAATGCTCGGACCTTTCGAGTCGCGGGATGACAGGGAAGGACCCACCGTTGCCGCGGGTTTACGACGGGCCCACCACGATTGTGATTACGAAAGCTCCCTGTCGATGAGGTAAAGCGTGCCACTCGCTTGCTCGGATAGCTAGGTAGGGATATCTCTGACATTTGCGATATTTTTGTATATGCCCTGAGCACAGGCTTGCGAGGTGATCTCGGGAAAGTTGTCGGACACACCTCAGCGGTGAATCAAAATCTGCAAAAGGCATAGCTCGCCGCCGCTACTGGTATAATCATTTGCTTGCCCATGAGAACCGAGGTCTTCGTGCATAGCAAAGCTAGGCAGATGTAGCGCCACACGGACCAGCTTGGCTACGCTATGATGTTGCTGCAGCGATGCAACGGCGGCGCTCTGAACGGCGACCGTTTGAGAGAAGAAATGCCTGACCGAATTGCGGCCCGATCCGCGCCAAGCGCCTTTTATATGAATTGATTGACGGCGTCAGCACGGGTCTCCGTGGTCGAACGTCGAATGCTGGAGCTTTTGAAGCTACTTAACAGTGTTGACCGCACTGAGTCTGAACTTCGAAAATTGTCCCTATCTTGAGGCTATCACCGACGGCGCCCACTCATCTCACGTCTGTTGCAGGCTCGTCGAGAAAGAATGCCCAGTACGAGGCGATCGTCACCTACAGCTTGCTGCACTCAAATTCGTCAAATTTCACCTTGTAAGTACAGCTAACACCTCTTCGGACTTCATATATAATCAAGTCTCACTGAAGGTATGTTTCACGCAGCAAGAGTCGGTCAATGTCTGAGTTTTGGTTGATGGAGTGACAGCCCATAAGTCTCAACTGTTATGTGCGTTCGATGCCCTTGCACGAAGTGTAAGGAATGGCAAAAATGAAAATGTGCGATATTCCCAACAACGACGAGGCTTCTACCATCATGAGTGAGGCTGGCATCCCTAACCTCGAGGCTACGGACATCTCATTGGCTATCAGCCACTGCGTCACGTTCGGCAAACACTCTTGATCTGGCGCTCGTTGACTCTTCACTCTGCGAGAGAGATCACATCGGTTCAACCTGAAGCAAGAAGATTCTGATGATATATCCATCCCGCCTTTTCTCCGGCCCTCTCAAACCATTCAGAAGTCGGTAGCCAGGATCTCCTCGGGTTTGATTTGTACGAAGCTCGAACAGTAAGTCCTAGCCCCCCAGATCCATTGACCGTACCGAATTTGGGACTGTTCTTTTCCAATCAGTAGTCATTTCGCGGTCATCCTCAATGCAGAGGGCTTTGGAGCTCTTTGATATATTCCACCTGATTGTGGAGAGCATTGCAAGTCCGATGCCGGATTTTCCGGGTGAATTTGCACGGTCTCTGAAAACAGGCCGAGACTCCAAATCCGAATCAGCACAGCGCGACCTGGCCAATCTAGCACTGGTATCACGGATGATGTCAGACCTTGCGTTGGATGCTTTGTGGAGAGACCTGCCTAGACCAAGCCTGTTGTTCTCGCTCATATCGAACGTCAGTGATATCTCGACAAAGGAGTGGAATCGTTTCCGGACGTACGCCGGAAGGGTGCAGAAATTCAAGTGTTGGGTCAGGTCTACGAGCGACAACCTGGACCTGTCTTTGGTCCTCGCACTCGCTCGACACAACCGTATGAAGCCTCTACTTCCTAATCTACAGCAGATAGAATGGAGTCAAACACGATTATCAGATTTCAGTGCATTTCTCGCCTTGGTGCCTCCCACACTCAAATGCGCAGCTATTGATCACTATCAAGACGTCCAGAGCTACCCAGAGGGCTTCTTTTACCACCAAAGTCTAAACCATTTACTGGAAAGGCTGAAATTCCGATCCCCAGCCCTCCAGGAACTCTACATCGAGACCAATACTGTTGTACCCCCATCCTCCGTCGCGTCATTCACGTTGTTGACGATAGTCGCCATCAAGTGGGCTGGTAATCGCGAATGGTCATTTGCCCTAAACCCTACTACCCTGCAAGCATTATCCAGTTTGCCCAAGCTCGAGACGTTAGAGATTTCTGGGCACGACGTGAACTTCTCAAGCAGTGCTGGTTTTGAAGTCGTCTTCCCAGCTCTTCGCCATCTTGGGTTCCTGAACGTTCATGCAAGGCCAGACCAGTTCCTCGCCTTTGCGAACGCCATCGTTGCCCCCTCCCTGATTGAGTTGTGCTTCACCAACTTCCGCGGCCTCGACCCATTTGCAATCCGCGACGTATGCAGTGTGATCACTGAACGATTCTGCGAGACGCTGCGCGATATCACCGTCGGCCAGTCTCATTACATCGAAAACATCAATGAGACCCATTTCCCCTCCGGCCCGTCCCTACCCGACCTCATCCAGCCGCTCCTGCAGCTCCACGAGCTGGAACATGTCAAGATAGACCTTTGGAACTTCGTATTCACGTTTTCCGATGAGGGCGCAGAAACCATGGCCCTCGCCTGGCCAAAGTTAAAGATGTTCATACTAGAGGGACTCGATGAATTTCCGATCGAACCTCGTCCATCGGCAGAGCTTTTGCTGCGATTTGCTCGACACTGCCCGCTCTTGCACACGGTCGAGCTGCCCAACATCTCGTCCGTTATACCCAAGGCACCTGACCCTCCGTTTAAGCACGGACTCAATTGGTTCTATCTTGGTAGCGACTACGGAAGCGAGTCAGACAAGAACAGCCTTCTCTCCCTGGGGGTCTTTCTGGCTCGTATATTTCCGGATATGGAGATCGGAGGATTGTGGTGACACGGCAGATGTACGACATAGCGCCATACAGGACGAGGACGAGGAGTACCCTGTGACCGGCTACAGGGTTCACTTGAGTCACAGGAATGCGCGATGGTAGCCTAAGGGGGTCAACAAAGCTCGTATGTATTGATTTTCCTGATGTCCTGATAGGATGGATGTAAGATGTGTTCGGGTGAAATGACTTGTGGAAGTTGGTCGCCAATCGTGGTCTCGATATCACTTGTATCGTTTCCATGGTCCGCGCCTGATTCTGTGACATCTCAACTAACAGGATCACTCAGGCTACGGGAAATTTGGCTGCTAGTCAGCTCCGGTCCAATACCTGAGCATAGGAGACATACCAGCTGCGCGCCTCGCGTATTCAGCCTCTGCAGATAGCTCACTGGCAAGCCGAATCTGCCACGTCTGAAGGGCACATTCAGTTTGCAACGAATCTGACGGGAAATGTAGTAAACTACGCACAAGCTCATAGGTCTTGACAGCGTCAGCGTACGAGCTGAGTATAGGTGATGTTCCCGTTCCCTCAATGGAATCAATTATAGTCGCCACCTCCGTGTAGAAGGGGTCATCCTAAATGTAAGTCGACATCGAAATTCCACATTGGCTGCAGGTAGGTGACATACATTTTCGAATGAGAAAACCTCTGACAAGGATAATCAGAACGCATATCACTCGATACCCGAAGACCCCACCTTCCGTCGCAAGACCAGGCCGCCGGACGTACAGCTTAGGAGCATTATAGGGATCCACAAGCTTCAGGCGGTAGCCGTCCGCGTAGACCTCGAATTCCGTGTCGTACGTTATCCCTGCGAATTCAGATCATCACACCTTATCTGGAGCGCAGGAGTTGGTATCATACCATGAAGCGCAATGACATGAGTCAATGCGCCGACGGCCCCACCCTCGTACTTCCACGTCGCGCTGGTCAGACGTGGGAGGCGCTCTGAGGAAGGTACGAGTGTCTCGTCAAAGCGTTTGGCTGATAAGATGCCCGGAGCTTCGTCGTGCTCTACCGTGTGTGCGGACACGGATGGAAGGACTACATCGCCCCCAAAGTAACGCGACAGGTCGCCTGACAGCAACGACAATTAGATCAACTATAGACATTCGAAAAGGACATTTTGTACAAAAGTGAGTGGCCTGTTCCACGATTGCTGCCAAATATAACATCAGGCTCTGGATTCAAGCGAGATATGGATCACTTACGTCCGCCTGAACGACTCTTGTCCCACCATGCCTTGTCGGATTAACATGAGGGGCATGACTTCTGGACATCAAAGTGCCCTAAGACGTACCAGCTTCCTCGCAAATTCACTATCCGCATGAATCAGACTTGAGTATCATGTACTTAAGTAGCAGTGCGTACTAGGCCATGACATATCGCGCATTCGTTCCCATGACTGTGAGTTGATTGTCGGCTATAATTTGTCTAGGAGAAGTGACAGCATTGGCAACATCCCTCGACAGTTTCAAAGAAAACACACTTCATCTTCTGGACGGCTGAATGTTCGCATGAGCAATGGACAGTGAATATGGACAGCCTAATGAAGCTGACCTGCAGAGTATCGTAACATATAACCGACGCCAACAAGCGTCTTGCACTTCTCCAGCTCCGCGGCAACGCGCCAGCATGCGTCCACCGGCCCACTTCCAACCGGTTTCTCAACAAACAAAGCAGCATCTGGGAATGCCCGGATAAGCTGCAGCTCTAGGTCTTGACCAAGGATGTCAGTTCCTCGTGTGAACGGAGGCGTGCCCACGATCACCAGCCTGTTAACAGGTGTTTAGCTTGAGGACCATCCGATACAACGAGTAGCATCTCACTTTGGGTGTTCATCGGGTGATAAAGTCACCTCAGCCTCGGTGACAGTGGGAAGTATCTTGCAGTTGGCGTATGCCGCGGCTGACGGGCTTCCGAGCTTGATGTCAATCGCCGACTTTGCGCGCGCGACATCCGGATCCACAAGTCCTACTACGCGAAGACGGTCCGACAATTTGCTGCATACAGAATCAAGAGTGAGCGATAGGATCGAGTAGACAACAGCGTCATGTACCGCTCAAGCCTGAGAGACTGGTTTGTACATCAAATCCAATGGTATCAGCCGCAAAGGTAATTCATGGCACTTCAGTTGTGCATCTCAAATACCACGTAGATGATGTACTAACATGGTTCCAAGGTCCCTCAACGGATCCTGTAATCAGTGAGACGCTGATTATGCAGACCAACAAATGTAGTCATACCGAAATTGATCTCGCCGGCCCCAATCAGTAGAACATTGAATGCCATATTCGTGCTGAATGCAGGTTCTCACAGAACAAGAGAATCCCCGCAGCTGTCTCGGAGGGAGAACTATCGATGATCGCTGATCTGGGGTAGTTATGCACGTGATGTGTGCCTGTAGCTCGCTGATATTGAGGCCACGCGTGACTCTCTTGGCATTTGGTAGCCATCGTCAATGGCTTTCCTGGCAGATTCAACCAGAGTTCGACCCTGTCCAGCTTGGTGAACTAGAAGAAGCCTGAAGTTCCGACCCGACGGCAGCAGTTTGAAAATAAAGACTGGTTCTAGGTGGTGACAGGAGGAGAAGTTCACAATTGTAAGCCGAGAGATATTATTATGTGTTGAGGTACAACTGTATAGAGGCGGCTGGCCCGGTAAGTCGTCGAACGGAAGATATTTGGAGATTTGGAAAAGAAGTCAATGGTAGCGATGGGCGCCTCTGCCGCAAGCCCATTACTGAGTCCAAGCGCTCGTTCACGTGACTTGATTCTTGAGATCGAACTCAACTCTCAAATTCTCACATCTGGCTTGAGCAGATCACAGTAAAGTGCGATTAGGTTCGTTACGGAGACCGCAGTGCTTTGGCATTGGTTAAGTTAACGATTTATCCTACAAATGTCTTCATCAACGGTCCTGCACCGCACCTTTGCCATTCTTCGACTCATGACAGACTGACAGTGGCACAAAGTCATTGAATTGGTCGATTCTACATGGTTCAATACCTTCCTACATGAAGCAAATCCAGTGCATCTGTTATAACTGGTAACTTCAATTGAAGTTAACAAGTCCGATGCTTGGAACCAGCGTTTTCGGCCCGACCATAGTTCGATCGGGAATCCGAGAGGCTAGAGCCTGCCACAACTGGCCCTCAAAGAGATGAGCGCACCACATGCACAGACAGATAAGCTAGTTATAACTCGTTGCATTCGGCAGGCCCTGTATCGACACTGACGGAAATTTGTGGTGGAAGAATTGCAGCAATGCACCCGTACGGGCCTAAGCAGAGATGTTAGATTGTACAGTGGACTGTCTGAACATGGTGAGATCTGGTGTGACTAATCGAAAATATTCCCAGACTCCCCACAATGCACTACATGTAGTTGTTGGCCACGAAGGGGAATATATTTCGCAAGAAGACCCTGATCCTTTTTAGAAGGGCGTCGTCTTTGTCCTCTCTGCAAATATATCCGATCTTCAGCGACTCCAGAGCATGCTGCTTATCTCGCGGTATGTCTGCCCACAGGTCTTCAGCGCGCACAATCGCACTGGGCAGCCGCAGCCTCCGCAAGTTCGGGCATCGCAGGATGAAGCGCACGACGCCGTTGATGGAGAGCTCGAGCGTGACCTGACCATCGGCACTTTGGCCCAGCGCGATTGACAGAAGCTCGAGGTTCGGCCAGGACTCCGCTAGCGTGAACAGCATGTCCCCGGGCAGGGTCATGATAGAAATGCCGTCCTTCCTTGTGAGACATATACTAACCACGCGCAACTCTGACCACTGCAGGAATGGTCCAATGCTGCGCATGAAGTCGGGTATATCCGCTGTCCCCTTGCCGAAGTAGATTTGAAAGGTGAGCCGGTGCATTGACGGGGACCGTCGCTGTAGAAGATGCGAGAGGGGCGGCTCGCATCCGCATGGTTCGTAAGATGCATCTCGGTGAAAGGCGTAGTGGATCAGAATGCAGCTTAACTGCGTCGAAGTGATCGCTGCGAGGAATGAACGGAGTGCGTGCCATCCACTATGTCGCCTGCCCCACACGACCAGGTGCTTCAATGCACCGAACCCGGAATTCGAGCTAGGCAAGGGGTGCGGAATGCGTGGTAATTCTATGCTCAGCTCTTCTAGATGCGGCAGAGACGCCAATCCAGACAGATCCTCGCTTTTTCGGCAAAATACGTCGTTCAGGCTCAGCTTTTGTAGATCACGAAAGAGAGCAAGGCCCTCCAATGGGATCTTCATCAGCGGCCATTTGAGAGATATGTGTCGCATCTGCGGTGCTCGAGAGTATATTGCTGGGAGGAACTGGTGCATATTGAATTCTTCCTGCCTCGGGAAGAGATCATAACCTATCGAAGATGTCTCTCTTGAAGGCCAATGGTGAGATCCTCTCCATTTTGCTCCGAAAAATATTTGCTCGAGAGTTTCTGATATGAAACAGAGAATCTCTCCCGCGTACACGTGTCCTTTGTTCAGCGTCAGCTTGTGCAGCCTAGGGAATATGGCATGAGGCTGCGCGTAGTAGCCGATAGCATAGATGATGGAAGGATCTATCGGCGGGTACTCTGCACCGTAGATAACCGTGCGCACGCGAGGGGCGTAGAATTGAACCCGTTCCCACTGCGCTGCAGAGATGGGTTTATCAAGCACCTACCGTTGCACATATGAGTAACATCCAGGACATCGGGGTAGTCTACGTACCAGACAAGGGAACATTCCAAAGGGATACAGGTACCTGATCTCGCGAGGACATGGGTGCGGTTTCTCCGATACAAAAAGAAGTTTTACAAGTGGTCGAATGCCCCGCAAGTCTCGCCATAGAATGTTGAGGGCTAGTTCGCAGAACGCTCTGCTGACGAGGGCCATGTCTCTGAGGCCGCGTCGCGCACCGCCACCTCCCAGTACGATGAATTCGCAGATCTCCTCTATGACATCGTAATTGAGATGGGAAGTTGAACACATAGTCTATAATTCTGGGGAGAATCGATGAATGCCACTTAGGTAGAGGCCAGCGAGATTCGTGCCAGATATCACTCCTGCGGATAGAGACATGCATGAGGTGCACCGGGATATTTCGTGGTTATCAAACGTCGGTCCGATTCCGACCTGCATAGGACGTCAACTTGTCGTGCGACACAATTGTATTGCAAGCACAGGAATCTTCAGTCTTCACTCGAACAGTCCGGTATAGACAGTCTGTGGTATGTCAAAAGCAGTAGACCGCCCTCGCTCTCGTAAGAATAAGTCTGGATTTGCAGCACGCAAGGTTGGAGGAAGGATCGCTATCGCTGTTGTTTGTTCATATCAAGATTGTGCATGTACATGAACACGTCATTTCGAAAGTGATTATCTGCAACAGCCAAAGGTTGCATGGGGTACTTTGACAAAGGCACTGGAGGACCGGCAAGTACATCATGGGAATGGAACAATTGTGCTCTACGTGTGCACGATGAGATGGCAAAGTGTACAGGAAAGCTGTCCTCTGTATCTCTCTATGATCTCAAATGTGACCATGCTTGGCCCAAACGCCGCACCCTACGGTGGCCACGGCGAGAATCACGGCCTGACTAGGCGACTGCCCAAGCGGAAAGCCCGGAGATTCGTGCACATGACATCCGGAAACGGGCAATTCAAGGCTGCAAGGCACCGGGACAGCACAGCGATGCTTCGCTGCGCTCATCGGGCCTGATGCCGCGTCTTATAGCGTTAGATACAATTCGCAGACCGAAGTGAGGAGCAACGGCACCGGGCGTTTCCACCGACCCTACCGACGGAGCAACGTTTTCGTCCCGAGACGAGCCGTGACAAGTCTCGAGTCTGATGCACCGGATGCCTCGCCACTGAAGTCGCTGTCGTTCGCTGCACCTCGGAGTCTGAGCGCAATGCGCCGGACGCCGACGTGACCGACCGACGTTTGCAATATCACTAGGCAACCGCCATGGTTCTGCGTTCTATTGGAGAAGGGGAAGACGACGGCTCAATTTCAACGGCTTCATAACAAGGTTTGCTTCGTGATTCGCCAGTAATGCGGTAAATGACAGGACAGTTGGAAAAACATAGAGCGGAAGTGCTGGGCATGGAGGATAAACGACACCATGGCATGTGCCTGACGGACGATCGACGAGAGCAGCGTTGGATAAATAGTGCGCTGAATTGGAGGCACACAGCCACGAAGCCGCTGTCGTCCGGAAAAAGAGAAGCCACTGTATGGAAGGCGGGCGCTAGCAGTGTGAAAACTGCCCGACTGCGGCGCTGGGGTCCGACTGTCCCGATGTCGGTCTTCTCTGTGTCAGAAGTTTCACATGGGGTATAATATTTCAATATATAGATTTAATATATTTTGAGGCATTTTAAATATCTATATAAGCTTGGATTGCAGTTATAAGTGCTAGAAAATATAAAATATTGACCCTAAAAACTAAAATCTCTGACATTAAATTCTGACATGGACAGTTCTTCCGACTAAATTGGCAAAGAGCAGATCGAGACGAGCTCGGTCGTACGACCGTATGAGCTGCACTCTGGCATGCCTCCTGGGACCGAGGCGGACAAGACGAGAGGCATGTGAGCGATCGAGGCAGAACGACGGGCTCGAAAGGGCGGTCGGGGCTCTCAGAGGGGCGAGAAGGAGACAAGGCAGAGAAGTGCGGGGACTGGCAGCGCTGGGCGGGAAGCCGAGAGCGAGCCGGGGAGAAGAGCGGCGAGGCAGACCCGTGTGCAGGAGCATGGGACTGCGCAGGGGTTCGTGGGGTCTGTGCGGTCAAGGTGCGCTATTCTCGCTCGGCCGTGTGCTGCAAGGACATCGTCGCGCGGCGAGTGGCCTACACAGCGAGGAGTCGGAGGGACTTTGGTGCGGGGTGCTCGTCGCCAACTCGAATGCATAGCGAGGCATAGCGCCGGCGGTGGCGGTGATCAGCCGGGCTGTGCCGCCAAGCCGAGACGGGCACCACGCGGCGGAATGGCCGTATAAGGGCACCAGACATCGTCCAGCGTCCGACCAAACTCTTTGCTCGTCTTTCTTTCTTTCAAACCACGACCATGTTCAATCCACATCCGCCCCTGGGGCGGCGTCAGGATGATGGTAGGTCTTTTTTCTCGCATCGCCCACTTTCCCTCGCTATTTCTATTTCTCGTGGAGGGTGGCGCTCCGAACTCGGCCGGAGGCCCCAGCTGTTAGCGAGGTAGGCTGCGTCTCGCTACTGGTGGCATGAAATATGACGCAGAGCCTGCCTCCTCAAGCGGCGTCTCACCTCTCCTTATCGCGCCTCTCTACGCTTGCTCTTCTTTTCTCTACTCACCATGTCGTCTTCATCGACGCCAGGTTCGTCACCTCCACCGACGGCGGCCCCGTCCCCGTCAGACTCCGCAGTCCCGACGGCCGCGAGTACGTCGCAGAACGTCCTACCAGCATCTTCCGATGGTTCTGTCTCTTCCTCCTCTTCCTCCGTTCCTCCCTCTTCCTCTCCCGCACCACCTCCCCCGTCCTCAAGCAGTACTGACCCGCCTCTCTCCTCTCCAGGCTCCTCCGATGCCGGATCCCCGACAGATAGCAGTGGCTCAGCATCTGCGACTGGTGGCTCTTCGTCTTCGTCTGCGCAACCCTCCTCTCCAGCATCACCTCCCCCGACCAGTCCACCACCCAGCAGCTCGTCGAATCCACCGAGTTCCCCGCCTCCTACCTCGGATTCCAGCGCATCGGCTACGCCACCCCCTGACACTAGCGCAAGTCCTCCCGCATCCCCCTCTCCCTCTGATTCTGGCTCCGGCTCGTCCGGTGCACCTAGCGGCTCGGCAACGCCTCCCCCAGCATCGTCCGGCAGCAGCAGTGCGTCCAGCAGCGGGAGTAGTTCCGCCTCGCTGTCGTCGACCTCGCTCCAAACGATGACAAGCACATTTGTGTAAGCACATATTACGTCCGCACAATCACCTGCATTCTGATCTTCCACAGCACAACCGACGCTGCGGGCTCCGTGATCACCTCGACGGTCGTCGCGACACATACCATCATCACTTCGCTGCCTCCCGGGAGCAACAGCGCCTCATCATCATCAGGATCGTCATCCCACACCGGCGCGATCGTCGGAGGTGTCGTCGGCGGTGTTGCCGGCCTCGCCGCGCTCGCACTCGTCATCTTCTTCCTCTGCCGCCGGCGCAGGCGCGACGACTTTGACGGCAACTTCGACCCCGACCGCGTCGTCGGCCATTCCGGCGGCGGGACGCTCCCGCAGATCGACCTCGCCGGCGCAGACGAGGTCGAGCCGTATCACTACACTCCCTCTGGGTACGGCCCCGGCCCCGGCTCCATGAGCGCGCACGGCGAGATGCGCGAGCACAACGTGCCGCCGTTCCTCGCGGGCGGCCTCCTGGGCGCTGGCGCAGCCGCAGCAGGCCAGCCGGGCCCCATGCACAGCCCGCCCGCCACAACCGCCCCGTCCGCGCCCTCGGCATACTCGCACTCGTCGTCGGGACACTACCCCGACTACGCTGCGTACAGCGCGTACGCGGCGGCCGCGCCGCCCGCGCAGGACTTCCGGCACCCGAGCCCCGGCCCGTCGATCACGGGCTCGTCGAGCGTGCAGTCCCCGACGGGCAGCGGGTCTGCGCTGGGTGTGCTTCCGAGCGCGAAGGAGCGCGAGGCGATGGGGAGGAGGGGAGGGTATGTGGTGGCGAATCAGGAGGGAGAGGCCCCGCCCGTGGTGCAGCACCAGGATGGGGGACGGTTGGACTCGACGCCGGAAGAGGAGGAGGCGCTGCATGAGGTCCCGCCGAGGTATGATTCTATCCCGCGCGATCGTTAGATTGCGTTTCCGTTTTCGTCCCGCCCTGCTGGAGATAAGTAGGACATGGACCTCCAGAGAGAGGCTTTCCTAACGATATTGAGGTGTTGGGGTTGTGGTTGGTTGGCCGGCCGTTGGTCGGTCGATTAGAGCCCGCGCGCAGAGCCGGGACGTTTCTCTTTCGCTGTTGTATACTGCTTTCACTCGTTTGCCGTCACGACTACCTACCCACCTATCGTATTGTATACGTACCTATTTGGTGATCCATCGTCACGAGTCACTGTATGCACACCAATGGCAATGCATGATTTTGTTCATGGTTAGGGAAGGTGGTTGTGAGCGGTGCGGTTGTGTGCGCTGTGTATGTGCTCTTACGGTGGAACTTACAAGCTTCCGACGGTTGCGAAGGTTTTTTTTGCCGGCAAAATTATAAACTACATTGATGTGCACAACTCATGCTGTGCTACTTGGCCTTGGCCATCCAAAGACTGCATGGAGTAGGTGAGGTGAGAAGGGGTGGTAGGGACTGAGGTGGCTTGAGTTTCCCTGACTTTGAGTAGTGTCCCGGCGAAAGAGCGTGCTGGATAGCCGATAATCTGTCCTCCTCCACTGGGAAGGTCGGGTTGAACCGTCATGTACATGCCGCTTGTCGAGATAAGAACTTCGAGATCAGGGGTGCGCCTCAGCGCTGAATGAAGCAGAATATCGTCACGTATCATCCCCGCTGATAGCCCAGGGACCGGAATCGTGACGGCAAGAAAGCGTAGGGGACTGATCGAAGCGAATGATACTGCAGGGGCTTGCCTTGTATCCGAGGTTCATGACGCTGAATTTGCACACGGGCTGGAGAATGTCTAGCGGGAAGACCACCTTGTTTGATGTCGGAACCCGGCGTGTTCGATATTGGTTTAACTTGGCGAGTACATGTGACCGTCATAATTTTGCGAAGATCGATGTATCTGCTTGAACCTGTCCGTGCGGACATGCAGAGGATGCTTCGCCTGGAAAGTCGAGTGTCTACATATCGAGATGTACGACCATGATACTGAATACAAGGAATATGGTCGTATGGGATCGGGATCGGTGTGCACGAGGCGATCACGATGTTGTGGTAAAATACGGGTCCGACCTGTGGTATAACCAGCGCAATTTGTTGCTTCCCTTGAATCGGGCTGCTGTGCCTCCTGTACGTCTTTCGATTTCTGTGAATTTCTTTGTGTTGACACTGTCTATTGCGACTCTAGTGCGTACCGGTCGCGTCCATGTGCCCGCTGCAAAGTGCAGCTACAGCAGCGCGAAGGGGCTGGGCACAGCTGTAAGCGGAGCAGGATGAGCAGGTGCACTGCAGCTGAGGATGTCAAGGTAAGTATCTCGAAGTCCAGGGTGCTTAGCGCATGATGTTGTGAGTTCGTTTGAAGTTCATCGTGTCTTGGATGACTCGCTCAAATCAGCTTCGACCCCTTGGGCATCCACAGCACTGCATACCTGTGAAGTGCAGGGCTTTAGTCGCGGTATCTCGTAGAGGGTTATCTTGCGATAAATCGATGGTGGCACGCAAGCTATGAGATGCGTGGACATATACATGTACTCAGAGTTGCAGCCGATTACAGAAGACTTCTCCGTGCCTGGACATCTGCCACACTGCTCGCAATAAGCTTCCGAGGCAGCTTGACACACCCAGGCATGAGCCTATAAGTCCAGGGAATGAGCTCGAGATCGACTCTGTAAGACTTGAATATCTCAATGCTGCGGAATACGTGGCTACGTTCGGGCTGTGCGCTGAAGGCCGGCGTTCCATGTGCAGACCACAAGTTTGCGGACGACTGGCCTGATCTCGAGGCTCTCTCGATCAACCCCAACTGCAGCATCGTGCATATTCTACCATTGGGAACACTTGCACTCTCCATCGACGGCGTCGGGCCCCTCGTCCTCAGACGCCTTAACCTGCGCTCGTTGCGCCTTCCCGACATGCTGGCGCACGCCGAGGATTCGTGGGCAGGTGTCCCGCAGGATGCATGGCATGGTCTGGGGGTGCGACTTCATCCTGACCGGCAGTTATGAAGACAGCCTTCCGGAGAAAAATTGGTGACTTTGTAGAGATCGACTTTCCTTCTGCGCTCATCCATGCTCTAGGGAACAGCATAGCGAACGATTCAGGAGGTTGGCTCTGATCTTGCATCGAACTACACGAACTTAGAAACACTACACAAATGCGCACATGTAATCAGAGTTGCGGCTCGATTACACGAGACCTCCCGTACCTGGGCATTCGCAGAGCCATGGGTTCATAAGCTCAGGGCATCCCTCTGTGAATTCAGAGACTGCGTCGATAAGATCTGGGTTTCTGAAAGCTTCAGATACGTAAACGTGGTGAAGTCTGAGCCGCCCGGCGAGCGCCCGGCGAAGTCAACCAACTCGATCTGTCGCAGCACTGGCTTTCACTACTTCGAAACATTTCAGTGCGCCCCTACCAGCATCCCGGATGCACACAAATCACTACCGCAATTAAGATATCGTCGTTGAAATATGCGAATATCTTTGTCTAGGCAAATACGGGCGAGCGGAGAAAACTGGAGACTTGAAGAATTTTGCGCTGGTTGGCAAATCGTTCTGCGAACCAGCTCTGGATGTCCTCTGGCGCGATCTGCAGGATATTATACCGGTGGTGAGGCTGCTTTCTACCACACAGAAAGAGATAGAGTACCCCGACGAAGTCATCAACTTCAACTGTGATCCCCATGACATCGACGAGCTCATGGCGTATGAGCTTTGGGTATGTGCAACTACTCCGAGTTGTGACTGTGTGCTCATGCTAGGATTGGCTCATGACGATAGATATTGGACGGTCCCATCACAACCGACCAATGGGCGCGCGTGCAATTCTACGCAACTCGTGTGCGCACGCCCAGGCATGATCCAGACTACTCGGCGAAAGACCCCTCTATGATATACGCGATGGGTTACTGTGCGCTGCCCAGTGCCATATTCCTGCGACTGAAAGAATTGCTCATTGACCAACGATGCGTGTACGGAGGAGAGGCTCTCTGCTTCGTGTCGGAATGTCTCAAGACCATCCAGCTCGAGGTCGGAAGGAAGATATCCATTTGCGCCACGATGTTTCCTCGCAGCGATGACTCCAACTCGCACCAGCTTTTAGGGGCGATTCATTCCCGGGCACCACAGATCCAACGTATCGCACTATTGGGAAATAGCTTCGGCACCGCACTCGAGAGCATTACCCTCTTCCAAGATCTGCGGGAGCTATCACTCGACCTATCATACCACGTTGACTCTAACACCATCTCGCTGCTTGCTGCATCTCGCACCCTGCAAGACCTGAGATTCAAACTGCCGCTCGTCACACATCCTGCGCTAGCATCGGATCCAGGCTTCCCAGCATTGAAGCAACTATCCGTATATGGCAACGAGCAAGAGGGATGGCACGGACTTCATTCGCTACTTGCAGCCATACAGTCTTCACATCTCAACACTCTTTCCATTGACTGGGGGTTCCAAGGCCAAACATTGCGTCCCGATTCATGTCCATGCAGCCCGCCCATCGCTGCGCTTCTACAACGATGGTGCTCATCTATGCGCCAATTTTCTTTCTTTGCTAACACGAGGCAATATCTAAGGCCCCTCACGGCGCGGCCCGTCAGCTTTGTGGATATTATTCGACCATTCCTTGTCCTCTCGAAGCTGCGCGTCGTCCACTTGCAGATACTGCAAGGTAACAAAACGGCTTCATCTCTCAGCCAAGACGAACTGTTCGCTCTCGCAGACGCTTGGCCAGAGCTCGAGGATTTGGAGCTCATCTTGGATAAACAGTGGATGCCTAGCTGGAATCCAGATGAGCCTCCCACTCTACCGTCAGCCAATTGCGTCGCTCGATTCGCGCTCAAGTGCCAACGTTTGGAGCAGTTGCTGCTGCCGGGGATTGAACTTCAGGAACAGGATTTGTGGACGGACATTACGCCCAGAAGCCAGCATGGACCGAAGTCGCTTCAAGTAGAAGGCGCGTGGCCCCGCAATCACACTCACGAGTCCCTCGCTGCATCTACACAGTTCCTCCAGCATATTTTTCCATCAGCGTCAATACATGGCCTACCAGCGCAAGCGGAAAATGATTAGTCTATGCATGAGGCATGCTCATCGCTCTGTGGATCATGTCGGATAATGGATTGAAATATGGTCGAGCCTGAACCCTGTTGCCAGGCATTGTTTACTCATCAACGTCGTATAAATTTGGTCATCGAATGCGTACACTGGATCTACGAGATGTATACGACCGGATGAAATTAAGAGGAAGGTGCTGGAGCATGCAAATGAAACAGACGAGGGTCAAGTTCGATCTCAAGACTTGGTCACGTCGACAAGCGTTTGAACTTCAGCTGGTGCAGCACGTAGTGGGTCAGCGAGTCACCAACCCAACGCCTTCGTGCGAGCATCCCAAAGCAGTCATTTACTTCCATCTTCCGTCCAGACAGGTCCGATCGCCCGCCGTAGACGATCGGCCAGTCGGCTGTCTAGAAATATCCTCCAGGCCCGCGGCAAGCGATCTTCGACGAAGACGTCTGAAATAGTACGGAGGCAAGTTCTGTGCCGACTGCAATAGTGCGGCGACCACCGGACGCAGATCCCCTGGAATCGGAACGGATGGGCAGCTTCGCGCCAAACTCGCACCGCATGCTTCCTCGCATAGGCATTAGACTGCTGAGATTTTTTTGGACAGGTATCGATAGAGAATCGACGAGAGTGGGGTACAAACCGCGGTGCTCCAGCAGGGTACCGTACTCGGTAATTTATCCGCCTCCTCCAGGTCGGCTGAAGTACCAATGAATCTGTCGCTTCTCGAGATTGAAGTTTCGGTATCAGGGTTGCGTCTCGACTTCGAAGTAGACTGGAAGAGCCTGGAGTGTTATCCGACCTGGGCCGATAGCCTGTGAGTAGGAGTTACAGTGCCATTCACGGCGCAGTAAACCCGCCGGACGATTTCTCGGAGGCTCCCTTGAATCTAACCCACATTAATGAAGTGCTGGAGAGTAAAGAGTACGTCAATCCACGACATCGAGCTTTCATACTTGCTGTAGAATATTTTTAGCGGGAAGACCTCCTGTCGAGACCGGGAGCAATGTTTGACTTCGATTCGAGGCGAACACATGTGACTTTCATATATCGCGAAGATCGATATCTTAGAGCAGGCCCAAATCGACTTTACCGAGGGAGTACATGTGTGGCCGATCCGCGGGTGGGCGGAGGATGCTTGGCCGTACAAGTCAATTTGGATCCCCAGTATTGGCTCACGTCGTCTGTAGCCAGCATGCATCGCACATACTCACAGATGTCCACTTCGGGTCGTTCAATGTCTATCTAGCTTAACTGGCTGCGGCACGGACTTACCCCTGCGTGTGCAGTCATGGTCTTGGCAGTCGGTTCCGTCAGTGTGTTCTGAGCGTCATAGGAGTGACTGAAACGCACAATGGACACCTGCCTACTGTTGTCATAGGTCATCGCTCAAGTCTTCGATATATGAACCGGACCCGTGTCGCACACCGTGTGTGTTCTGATTACTGAACTAAGCCCGTGCTGTGGTCATGACAGTTCGTGTGAGTAGGACCACTACTAACAGTCGAGTACGTAGTGATGTAGCTCGTTCTACCTACAAATGCGAAGTCTTCCTCACTGACGGACACTCGTTGAACAACCGTACACCTGCTGATACGTCTGTACAGTCAGCGCAAGTGATGAGGCAACGTCTGTAGCTGCGCCCTCCATGCTCGGGGATTCTAGCGTTATGAACTTATGGTCACGGTGATAGACCGCTGCATTCACTGCCTGGCTGTAGTAAGCTGTCTCGAGGAAAGTAGCCCTACGCGGTTCATGCGACTGAGAGATGACATCGCTAAGACAAGACGTTTTCAGGAACGAAACTGCAGACTGACGTGATATGATACGTCCGTTGATTGACATGAGATGTGCCTGAGAGGCCTCTCGGAATATACGCTCCTGCCATGCACCAAAACCACGGCCGTCGATCAGCTATGCAGCCCTTCCGTTGTCACTCGAGCTCCATGCTCACTGCTGGCTGCAATGGATGACAAGAAACCTTTGGAGCCCACGGATACTGGCTATGCGTCGGTATTCGAAGCTCCCCAAGTACCTCCACCTGGGTACACTGGATATCCACCGCCGCTGTCACCAGGCCAGCCGATGGGCTATCCAAGTTATCCAGGTTATCCAGGCTATCCAGGACATCCTGGGTTCCCCGTGAACATGTCGAATACAATGAACATGTCTTATCCTCCTCCGGGGGCGACACCGACGTCTCCTCGTGCGGATGTTCCGACGTCCCCGATGCAGTCACCGGGGCCTCTGCCTCAGTCGCCGCTGCCTCAGTCATCTCCCCAGCCAGCCCCTTGGACGCCGTACTCTCCATACTCTCCGCATCCGCAGCACCCTTCGCCTCCCGCGCAGATATACATAGCGCCGTATTCGCAGCCACCGTACCCAAACCCACCAATAGGCGTGCAATATCAGCAAAACTGTGAGTGTTTATACATATCGAGATGAGGGAAAACTTGCCGAATGCTAGAAACATGACAGTATGGGACCGGTGCGCACGAGGCGATCACGATGTCGTGGTCCGACACGGGCTCTTCGGCCTAATGTCCGCGATTTTTTGCTTCCCTATCGGATTGTTGTTTCTCTTGTACGTCTTTCGATTTCTAGATGCCTTTTCTGCGATGACAAATTCCGGTACAATTCCAGTTTGGACGTGCAGCGCTCTTGTGCTCGTTGCGGAGTACAGCTTGGCTCATAGATGACATGCTTCGCTGTGTACATGCAGGAGAAGCAGTCTGGGTACTTGCACCGCAGGTTAGAGAATGCCAAGGTAATCGTTTCGAGCGTGCGTGCCACATAATGTTGTATGTCATGAAGTTCAACACGCTTGCGATGACTCGTTCAAATCAGCTTCGCAGGCTTCCGCAGCAGCGCATGCTTGTGACGGGCAGAGCCCTTTCCGACCTTCAGTTATAGTAGCTCGTGGAGGATTGCGTTGCGTGGAATTGATGGATGCTGCACGCGAACTTTCAAATTCACGAGCCTTAGTTAATCGCCAGCGGCTAGTGGGCGCGAAAATGTGATCTGGGCCTGCGCAGGCTCCAACATTCGTCCCGACGGTATGCCATGGGAAGGCTCGTACAGCTTGGCCGCCGGCCAAGCTGTAAATGGCCAGTCAGATTGGGTTGCGGCTGTATATAGTGCAAGGACCTCCACTTGCGCCAGAACCCTAGGATCCACGGATCAGCATGTATATACCAATGCTCTTTGTTCAAGCACGCAGATGGCGCATTAGGGCCAGTAATCCCTCTTATGAGAAGGCAAGTTTGAGAAAGCAAATGTTGGAGCTCCTCCGATGATGCGCGCCTCTGAACGCGCCTGTGACTCACCGCCAACACCATGCGTACTGTGCGAGGTCACAAGAGCACCTGGCTGCGCGATAGTGAGAATTACGGCGTTGTCATTTTTGTTGATCTTGCTCGCTTTGATATTCTCTCCAGACGTCTCCGCCGTTCTCGTGACGCGGCGTATCGCTATCGACTACGGTAGGTCGTAAGACAGGAACATGTACCCAACCGGAGTCGGACGAATCCTGTGTGCGTGTCCGATTGCTCTGCGCGTTTGCTGTCAACCTTGGTTTGCAGAGCGCCTGTATCGGGGCACAGCGGACAGGTGCAAAGCCCTCGAGGCTTCATCGCCAATGCCGCCGTGTCCTTCGCCGCGGCAGCCATATCTCGAATGAAATCTCGAAGCCAAGCAGAGCTTGAAAGTCAGCAAGAAGGCGAATGTTCGTAATGTCGGCGAAAGGATATGTCAGACGAAAGCCCCCGAGGAGGATATGTTTTGGGAGATCGCCAAACACGGCCACGGGTTTCCCACGTGCCGCCCCCGCGGCCTTCCGTAAGCCAAGCGTTTGCCGAACTCGCTCAGGGTCCCAAGATGTGGGGCGCGCGGTGCGACGCACATAAGTACGACATCTTCAATGCGGTCTAGAGTCCATGCTCTCATGTGCACATACTACATCTTCGTCGACGTCGTCTGAGACAGCGCCAACACTCTTGACCGCAACGACGACGACGACGACGACGCGAACGCCCTGCTACACCCGGCTAGTGCTGCATTCGATCGGCTGAAATTTCGGCATCGCTCGCCTTGGCCGCCTCCGCCACTATCTCCACACTTCCAGACGCTTCCCACTTGCGGACAACGACCACGACCTGCACAGGTCTACACGTCTTCACGACTGTTCAACGCCGGGCCCTCTCGACTGCGGAGAGGCACCCACACTGTATTACACTCACGAGGCTGACTGATTTTGACGACCCACTGTAGCCACCATGGTATTCCATCCTGTGAGTGAATGCTTAGGAGGCTGTGCACTAAGAGTATACAGTGACCTGGAATGCCACAGTTTTCAGTATCGATCCCTCACATTGCATACGCATGCCTCGGAGGATTTGTGGTCCTGGTATGTACGCCGCCAGCCAAGTCCGGTATCTGTAATAACCCTACGTCCAGTTTGGCATGTTTTCGCTCTTTATTCGAGAGAAAGTGAGTGTTACCTATCACCAAGCTGTCGGGCTTTCGCAAACGAACGTAGATGTACATAGGTGAAGCAATATGGGCGTTCGTTTTTGGGGTCATCATCGGTGCGTTGCCTCTCCCAGTTCACCCAGATCTATTTCTAATTGTCCTAGGTCCATACTGCGCCAACATATTTAACCCTCGAGGATGGGGCGGAGGGGACGCCGAAGTAACGAATCAAATTACGCTAGAATTTACGAGGGTTGTCTTGGCTATCGGAGTGTTCGCGATCGGAGTCGAGCTGCCGAAAGCCTACATGGCTCGCCACTGGAAGAGTCTTCTCTTCCTGCTATTTCCTGTGATGACATGGGTGGGTATCCAGCCATTCGCCGTGTCCTGGGGCATTTCTGATCTCATTGCGGCTCCTAGGGCTGGTTTGTATCAGCTGGCCTCATATATGCGCTGATTCCTGGACTCAACTTCGTCTCATCTCTGGCAGTTGCGGCCTGTCTCACACCTACGGACCCTATCCTTGCGGCGGCAGTCGTTGGTGGAAAATACGCTGACAAGCATGTTCCTGCACATCTACGGCATTTGCTTGCCGCGGAAAGTGGTTGCAATGATGGCGCAGCTTTCCCGTTCCTCTTCATTGCCTTGTACCTGATCACGGACTCAAGCACTGGGAAAGCAGTCTCGGATTGGTTCCTACGACTCTGGCTCTGTGAGTAGCCGCAATTGTTTATATTTTGACAACGTTAACGCGGGAGGCAACGTATGTAGATCAGATCATTCTCGGCGTCGTGATCGGCTCACTGCTGGGTTTTGGGTTCCGACACCTCATGAAGTTTTGCGAGCGCAACGATCTAATTGACAGACAGTCTTACATCGCGCAGTACGTCTCGCTTGCCATGCTCACGATCGGCGTAACGACGCTCCTTGGGTCTGACGACCTACTTGCTGCCTTTGCGTGCGGCACCGCTTTCGCGTGGGATGGGTTCTTCAACAGGCAGACAGAGGAGTCCGTGTTCTCGTCCGTCATCGATCTTCTGTTCAATATTGCGGCCTTCGTCTATGTTGGCGCATGGATGCCTTTTAGCGATTTCTCAAACCCACAACTCACACTGTCCGTCTGGCGCCTCATCGTAATTGCAATCTTGGTTCTACTTGTCAGGAGATTGCCGATCATGGTCGTACTATACAAATGGATTCCCGATGTCAAGACTTTCCGCGAAGCGGTGTTTAGCGGTCACTTCGGACCCATGGGTATCGGTGCGGCATTTTCACTATACGTGTATGCTGCGCTTCAAACTCACGCTGCTGGCTGAATAGGTGCCGTCTTCATCTCGACCCTTGCCGCCGGACAGCTTCCTGCTCCCTCGACACCGCCACAGGGACAGACAGAACTGCTCGCGGCATCTATCCAGCCGATCGTTGCGTTCATGGTTCTCTGCTCGATTGCCGTACACGGCCTGTCCATCCCGTTCTTCTCCCTCGGGCGACGCGTACACTCGGTTTCACGCACGTGGTCGCGGCACGATACGTTCGGGACATTGGGACGGCGGTCGTCGCTCTCGTTGCCCGAATGGACGACGCACACGAGGCGTGTCGTGCGTGGCGAGGACATTGTCATCAACCGCGATGTCAACGATTTGGAGCGCGGAGCGCTGTCATCGGACGAGAAGCGCGATAGGCCCCCTAGTGGTACGCCAACGCCGCCCAATGATCGGCCTATTGTCGACGAGAAGCATTCTGGGACATCGTCCTCGACAGGACGTGACGAGGTCACCAGAGAGGATGGTACAGACGTGAGAGAGGAGTTCCCGCCAGATGGAGATGAGATCGTGGCCGAGTGGAACGAAGGCCCTGACAGGATCATTGAAAGACGCGCCGGACCTGGGGAAGATGTGAGTTTGGCTTTCACCACTTCAGTCCGTATCACTGAAGATGCTTTTTGTTAGGTTCAAGTAGAGGTGCAGAAAAATGCCTCGTCTCCTGAGGAGACTACAACGGAGACGTTCCGTGTCGCAGAGGATGCAGCGGAACATGTTGTTGGCGAAATTAGAGACAAGATTCATAATGCGCCTAATTTCGGGGAGATCGTCCACAAAGCCCAGGATAATTTTCATCATAATTCGCAAGATCTGGTAGACATGGCTCACGAAGTTGAGCACAAAGCGAAGCAAGCCTTCGGTATGCGCGATGAGCGGAGGCAAAACGGTCATAACGGAGACCATCACGACGAAGATGACGAAGGATGGGTCTCTGATGCTAGCAACGGGCAGCCACACGCGTCTACCTCTGCTGCGGAGGAGGAGAGGCGCTCCAAGTCCCCGAAGTCGAAGAGCCCCAAGCTCCCGAAAGCGCCATCTGTGCGGCCATCTACCGGTCGCAGGAGAACTTCTATCCGACGCGGCCTACTTGGTGGACGACCCGTGTCGAGCATCGCCCGCTCCTACAGTGACAACTTGCTCGGTAGACATCGCGAAGAGCCGGAACAAGACCAAAATGGTTACGATGCCGGCACAGAAAGTCCCGGCGACGCTCGCGGTAGGCAGCCTGCACTCCGTGCAGACACTGCACGGACGGCGTCAAGCCTTCGTCTGCCTCGCCACGCACGCGTGGACTCTCTACGGGCGCTCGAGTCACCGCGGCCCTCCCGGGATCAGTCTCCCACGCGTTCCGTGCGCTTCGCGGACACCCCCGAGCGTAGCGGATTCGCCACCCCACGCATCTTGTCGCCAACGTCTGCCCTCTCACCTACGTCCTCGAGCGAAGTTTCGTCTGATGTCGAAGGCGAAACGGGTGTCGACTCTCCTCGGAATGTCCGCTTCTCCCTACCCGCCGATCCTCGCGGCTAAATTCACATTTCTACGTGCATCACTCGCTGGCTGCTGGATCAGTCGGATCCTGCATGCCAGGAACTTCCAGATCCTCTTTACTACTATTTACCCTCGCCCATAGCATACCTAGTTTCTTGACTGACTGACTTCGTCTTGCATTTGCACTGCATCTTGGTGGACTGTATTTTACAAGGCATGGTATCTGCACATATCCACATGTATATACATCATATCTCTCTCATGCATCGCATTTTCGGTACCAACAAAACGTCGAGTTTGCAGGACATGAGGAGTTGTGCCCGAGCGGGAATAATTGCGAGAGGCAGTCCAGCCACAGACGCGTTCGGTGCGCACGTGTGATGACGTCGCGCGCACGCTGCGCTTGCAGGCAGGTGGGGTGGATGCGCCTGGTGCTATACACTGCACTGGCAGCTAGAGATAAGTATGGCACTCAACTAAAGATGACTATCATTAGCACCCCTGTTGCGACATCCCGTCACCAGCTACCTACAGCTCCCCCGCAGAATGAGTCCTAACTTCATGTCGAATCACGACGAGGCACCACACACGCGCGTCTCGCACCCGGGAGACCCTCGAGATACCCATGTAGCAAGCGACAAGGCCGACTACAGAGAGGAAAACCTGCCGGATGGCGAGGAAGTGTTGCAAGAGTGGAAGGAGGGCCCTGACAAGGTGATCGAGAAACGGTCTGCTCCGGGGGAAGATGTACGTAACTAGACCGTCCGCTCAGCGAACACCATGGTTAGTGATATTAATGATTTTCACGCTGTATCAAGGTCGAAGTCGAAGTGCAGAAGAACGCATATCCTAATGGCAAGAGCCCTGTGCGTCTGTTTAGTCCCGATGCCCACCGCATGGAGGAGTTGGTCGAGCAAGCAGGACGGAAAGTCAAAGCAAAGTGTACGGGAAAAGGTTCTACGCATCGCGAGAAAGATAGTGAGCACCACTGAGTCTCAGCACTAAGTGAGTCTGTTCGCGCCGTTCCTATATTTATTTACTCAGCTGATACGAACTTTGATTTGAGCTTCGACAGGGGCTTGCTATTTAGAAGATACCTTCGTGATACGTGATACACTATATCCTCTAAGGTTACCCACTCTCCGTGGCTGTCTCGCTTTCAATTTCATTGGTAGCCTATCAGATCGTGACATTTCGCTGAAAATAACTGTTGAACATCGTCATCGATCTTTGAACGGAGCGCGCTTGCGTGACAGCCACATAGTAGTAGCATCGCAAAATTGGACAGCCGTGTTGGTGTCTTGTGTGCTATCACTCAATCGTGAGATGTGGCGAACGACAGTAGACGCGATGCTGTGCGGCCCACCCTGAGATACTTACCGATCTCTAGGCCGGAAGTTAGTCCAATGCAATCGCGGGATATCCTGGTGTGCCTCGCATATTCCTCAATGCATTATTACGGATTCGCCCACCTTAAGACAACTGCTGCGAAGCCGTTGATGTTCTCACTGGTTGTGCTTGCTGGTTACATTTATCTGCGACCCATACGCTATGAGTCCCGTCCCCCATCTCGATTACGATGTCATTCTCGAGATCTGTCAATCCATCGCCGAGTTGCAGAATATTCTACCATTGGTCAAACTTCTTTCGGTATCAGAGGAAGAGTGGCAATATCATGAAGGCGTGTTCAAGCAGGCGGACGCGGTGGTAAAACTCATGCGACTGCCCCAAAGTTCAGCTGTGTGGTACGCAAACCGCTTTCTCCTGCCTCAATCATACTCACAGGTTGTCAGACTGTAAGTTCTCGATGAGCCCATAGCAGCTGCGCAATGGGCGCGGATTCAGGTCTATGCATATCGCGTGCGCACGCTTGTGCATAAGGCGGACAAACCATTCATAGCTCCTTCCATCATCTACGCGTTGAGCCACTATGCTCAACCTAATGTCATATTCCCTAAGCCACGCAAACTGATTCTACATCGCGAGCGCGTGTACGGGGAAGAAGTTCTATACTTGTATCAATACCAGAGACATTTAAGAGCATCTACTTCGGCTCCAGACGCAAGCTTTCGAAAACGGCGTGTCAAGCCACGCCGTTTCTTAGAGAAGAAAAAGAATTCGATTTATACCAACTTCTATCCGCAATACACGCTCGAGCTCCGCACATTCAGCACATATACCTTTGCAAACCACCAGAGATGGAGATATTTCTAGAGGGTTCCGCTCTCTTCCGAAGTCTGCGATCGCTGAAGTAGAGCAAAGGCTTTCGCCCGAATCGTAACATTCTGTCGGATTTAGCCCCCTGCAATATCTAGAAGACCTGTTAATTCAGTTGCCAAATGTTGCACACCACACCCCAAGCTCGAGATCTGGCTTTGGTGCATTGACCCACTTGAACATAATAGGGTGGAAGCAGAACGGATGACACGCACTCCATTCTTTTCTGGCAGCAGTATCCTCCGTACAGTTAAGCAAGATCGTTATCTACTGCGTCTTCCATGAAGATAGGCGCTGCGAACCATGCCCATGCGAGCCAGCCCTGTCGCACATCTTGTGGCGATGGCGCTCGTCAATGTACTTGCTCGACTTCTCCGTCCATTTTCCCGACTTCGCGCGCACCATCGCACCGTTCCTGCCGTGGTCAGAACTACGCGTTGTCACTATGCGCCTCACAAGGGGAAAGTTGTTCCTTTCTGATGACACGCTATTTGCGCTTGCGGATTACTGGCCAAAGCTGGATGCTCTCAAGGTCCAGCTCGGCCACAGTGTCACCTTTCCCTTGGGCACACTTGAACTCTCTATCAACGGCATCGCACGCTTCACCCTGAGATGTCCGAGCCTGCGCTCGCTATGTCTCCCTGACGTGGTGGTACATGGGGAGGACTTTTGGGCATGCATTCCGACGGGCGCACGGCATGGCTTGGAGTCGCTGGAGATCAAGGGGATTATAGGCAACAACGAAAGCCTTGCCATCTACAGGGTTATAAGGCCCTCCTGGAAAAGATCAATACCTTCTTGACAACCATCTTTCCCTTCGCGATCATCGAGGGCCCGGACAGTGAGCATTGAGTGATTAGTAGATTAGCTTGAGCTTGCGTCAGGGCACATGGGCATGAAACAAACAGCGTAGTCGTAGAAGTGTATTCAGGATTGCACCTGGTTCAGATGAGGCTCAGCTTTGCCTTCGCCATGCCTCGGCACACACCGGTAGATATACACCATACGAGTCAAAATCCCCTAACGTAAAGTGTTACACCGAGACCGAGACATGTACATGAGCGGACGAGCCCGCGCTGTCTTCAATGGTTCAATAATCACTGGGAACCCGAATGCTGCGAAATACGTGGCCCACGTGTGGGGCTGGACCGAGCGAGCGCCAGCCCAAGTCATTCTCTTGGCACTGGCGCTACACTTGAGTCTGCAAGCTCTGACATATTCTAAACTTTCTCGACTCACAATGCTTCCTACCCATTCTCTCAACTACGATGTCATCCTTGAAATATGCGAATATGTTCGTCTAAGCGAATTTTGGTCATGGCATGGGAATGCAGACTTGAAGAATCTGGCACTCGTCAACAAATCATTTTGCGAGCCAGCTCTGGATGTCCTGTGGCGAGAGCTACACGACATTTCACCCGTGGTGAAATTGCTTTACACCTCGCAACAGGAAAGAGAATACCCGGAGCATATCATCAATTATGATTACATTTTCGCTGAAGATGAGGTGCCTGCGACATACAAGCTATGGGTATGTACGGCTGCTCAATCACAAAGAATTGCTCGGGGTGCGATTGATGGGTGACAGGTTCTAGACAGCCCCATTACAATTGGTCAATGGGCGCGTGTGCAATTCTACGCAACTCGCGTGCGTGAACTCAGGCATAATGCAAACTTTCCGGCGATAGACCCCTCCATCATATACGCAATCGGCTATTACGCGCTACCTCAAGCCATATTTCCCCAGTTACAAACGCTTTCAATAGATCAACAATGGCTGTACGGAGGGGAGATTTTGTGCTTCGTCTCGTAAAGTCTCAGAGCCATCGAACTCGACGTCGGGAAAGATAATGAAATCATCCTATCTACACTGTTCCCTCGTAACGATGACTCCAACTCGCATCACCTTCTAGCAGCAATTCATTCTCGAGCACCACTTGTCCACGACATCACCTTGCGTGGATACAGCCTCCGCATCTCACCAGAAGATCTCACCCTTTTCCAGGATCTACAGACACTATCGTGGGACGGCCGATACTCTTCGGATCCGAGCATCATTTCGCTGCTCGCTACTTCTCGGAGTTTACGAAAGTTGACATTCGACCTGCCTTACATCGCACATCCTAATGCAGTATCAGATCTCGGCTTTCCTGTGCTGGAACAACTGTCCGTACATAGTGGCCAGCAAGACGGATGGCACGGGCTCCATTCGCTGCTTACAGTCATACAATCCGGTCACCTCAATAGTCTTTCTATTCACTTCACAATCCAGGGACACTCGCTGCGCCCTGATCCATGTCCGTGCAAACCGCCTGTAGATCAGCTGCTACGGCAATGGCAATCATCGATGCGCAAGCTCTCCTTCTGCGTCCGTCCTGTGAAGCTTTTCCCGCCTCCCCTCACGGGGCGGATCACTAGTTTCGTTGATATAATCCGGCCTTTTTTTGTCCTATCCAGGCTCCGGTCCATTCATCTTCGGATTACACATTATGACAGGGCCACCTCGCCTCTGGGCGAAGATGAACTGTTTGCTCTCGCAGATGCCTGGCCGGAGGTGGAGGTTCTGCGGCTGGAATTAGGCAAACCATTGTGGTCCGACCCGGACTATCGAAACAGACCCCCCATTAGGCCGTCTGTCAACTGCATTGCCCGATTCGCTCTCAAGTGTCGTGATTTGAAGTCTTTGTCTTTACCAGCAGTGGAGCTGCAGGACCGGAATTTGTGGGTCGACATACCGCTTGGAAGCCAGCACGGATTGAGATGGCTTCAACTGGGGTGCGTTTTACCCCTCAACTACAGTCATGAATCTCTCGATGCATCCACACAATTCCTGCAACATATCTTTCCGTCGGCGTCGATCAATGGCCTGCCAGATATATAAGCAGTAATTAGCCAATGTCACCGTGCATATGACGCGTCCATTGTTCCGAGCCTTTGTGTACTACTTGGAAGATCACCTCGATATACCATATTCCCTACAATGCGTCTTTAGTACGAATGTCCTGGGATACGCTCTTTCGCCCCGGAGACACGCTGCTGTTCTTGGGAATGGATACCGCTGCTATGGTATTGACCTTTTCCATAACCTTTGCCAATAAAGCTTCACGAAAGTAGTTGACCCGAACACAATCAACCATAATATATATCACCCCAGGAGGCATACCACTGATCAGTAGGCAAAGGCGATACCCCCAGCATGTACGACGTGACTAAAAGGACTAGACCAAGAATCATCAGGAATATCTTATGACAGATGGGTACTAAATTGAGGTGGCGAAACCGATGGCACTTGTTGATGCATGAGACAGTGTGCAAGATGTAGATATCCGGTCATCGAGGGAACGCCCACCGGGTAGGTACCATCCTAAGCTCCACCTCAAACCGCACACTAGCTGGGCGTGTGGCAGTGGAGTCGAGGGAGGACGCGACTGCCGTAGCTTGCCGTATCGCTGGTGTCCAGTTTATAAGCGCATATCCGGTGTGTCCCTCTCGCCGAGCACAGGAGGTATGCTGAAGGTCAAGAATGGCAGTATCAACGTCCAGAGCGTCCGTGGTGAGATGCAATTCTCTGGGCATCACCTACGCTCTCTGACATCTTCATGGATGACTCACGAGCTTCTCGAAAGTGTATTTTCCAGAGATACAGTCATCGAAGCATAAAGTCACACCAGGACCAGGGTAAAAATAGTTGCAAGGCACCCTCAGAGCCACTGCAAAGTACGCAGAGCATCGATCGGAGAAAACAGAGGCTCCACGAGATAGTGATATACGCCCTTGTCATTGAAATGCTTCCCAGAACTTGTGCCACTGGATCTTGATCATGAGCGTAGCAATGCGCGCATAGATCCAGGCAGTGTCTCCGTACTCCAGCCATATTGCGCCGAAGCATGCACCGCCCAAGTGCACGAAGTGGTTGACATACAATGGCCAATATGACGTCCTGTGACGCTTAAGCATGGTTCAGGTACAGGTAAGGTCTATTAATGCTCACCACATGGCAAAGGTCACCCCCACGAGTGTAGGTGCCATGACAGCATGGAAGATCCACATTGGGTTTATCTGGAACAGACCAAAGACGTCGAAGTTGACGTCTGGAAAGGCCAGGATGGAGTATGTGAGCGCAGCACACGCAGCGCCTGACATCCCCATCAGAGGCTTGAGCGAAGTAGGCCCTGCAGTCTTCACTGGCTTTACTCCGGCCTTCATAAGTGCTGATGCGTTACGTTCAAGGACAGCAGACGACGTCAGGCGTGAAAGCAGCCGGGGATATTGATGACGCAGCGCGGCAAAGTGCGCATACGCGGTGCTGAATAGACCAGCTGCGGTATTGCACGTCAGAACGCCGCATGAATAGAGCTAAGGGTGGGATCTCACCGGATATGAGGAACGCAAGCAGCTTCCACTTGATAGTGGCTTCCACGGGAAAGTCATGGGGATAGCGGATCAGCTGCTCCTGAAAGTGGAAGGCAGTCATAGCACCTACAGCAGAAGTTCAGACATTGATGATTTTCAACCGAAGTCAGACATACCAAAACTGGTCAAAGTCATGGATGTCAACGCAAAGTGTAAAAAACTCTTGTAGCTGAGGCGCAGATTAGCGTATTCATCAACGAGACTATGGAAAACGACTCACCTGAGCAGACTTGTAAGCATTGTATAGGACTTGCCAGACAGAGGATCATGGGCAAAATGGCGACTGAGAAAGGGTCTAATTGGTGGAATCTTCCAGAGTAGCAGCATCGCTGCGCTGGCCGCGCCAATAGTCCAGCAGGTCCTCCGGCCCTCACTTGTCTCGACAAGAGGCTGCGCCAGCTGGTAGTATGCTATCAGTAGCTGATGCGCAGTGTATCTTGGTAGTGACTCGGCAACTTCATGTAGCTGGTTCATGATTGCCAATAGGGACTGTACGCGTACCAAAGCGTCAGTGTGGCATGAGATCAGTGTCCCATATATCTTACCTGGTCGAACGTTCTCTTACGATGTGACATAAGCTCGTAGCTAGTGGTAGGCTTGATGGCCCATACCCCCCCAAGCATCTTGATCGACTCCTGCTCGTCGATGGTCTCGTCAATAGTCTGACTAGCGGCGAAGCCGAAAACACCGAGTGATACGAAGACAGCAAACTGCAATGCAAGCGACAGTGAGTTCATCGCGCCCGCAACTGCCCATGTCCTGTGCGCACCAGCATTTGTCTCCGACTGCGCGGGCGCTCCAGTCGGTCTACGAACGATTTGACCTCGCTCGTGGCGGTCAACCTGGGTACGACCGATGGTGGCGGAAACGCTTTAAGCTCGCCATGCTGAGCAATTGAAGTTGAATAACAGACAATGGATGATGAGAGTCGACGACACGGGGAACGAGGAAAACGGTGGGTAAGGAGAGGATGGTACGAACTCGGGAGTCGAGTCCGCCGCGCACAAGTCCAGAGCATTGCACTGGCAGTCGCTCGCCGGCGGCGGCTCGCTCGGCAACGTTCCAATGGCGCCAAATCTCGCCAAATGCACGTGCACTAGAGGGCGCCTATATACCGCCGGCTGTCATAAGCTGTCATAACGGTAGCACCTAGCGCCCAAGCGGTCCAACATTCCAGCCGAGTGCCTCTTGGAGTACCTCTCCTTACACCTCTTGTCACTTCAGAAATGGTTTTACAGCCTCGGAGAAGACTTTCAGGATGTGGGTAAGACATAGGATGATCATTCCTGAGTTCCTTGAAACCAGAGCAAGTAGCGGAGTACGAGATGTGAGTTGCATCGGAGCGCGACGAATCGCTGGCAAGGGCCTGACGCATTAATTCTATACGTCAATATTAGCCAGGTCCACATGTGACATGAAATGTCGAATTCGTGAAACTCTTCGTGGCCTTCCTGCACACTTTGGTCGTTTGTAGTGCTATGAAACTCGTTGGCTCAGGATGAGCAGGAACCAAACAACGCGTCAACAACACGATCATGTATCGCGTCGCATTAGACGCGTCAACAAGCACAAACAGAATTAGGCGCGTCGCATGGTACATTAGTCGTCCTCGTCACCACGTTCTCCCCACATCCCGCCGCCCCCTTCGTCCCCCTGACTCTCTATCATCCTGTCTGGCGCGCCAAAAATTGCGTTGCTCAGGATGAGTCTCCCGACGCCACCCGGAACTACACACAAGCACACCGGGAAGGAGAATCGGACGCGTCGACTGTCGGTGGTCTGGTCAGAAGAACATCAATACCATACAATTACATCTAGCCCAAGCCCTATTTCGCGCTCCGGCATTGACTTCAGCGTGCCAAAGGGGGTACCGACGAAGTCTATACTCAAGAAGACCTCATACGATGCGTTGCCACTTCTTGACGCGACACAGAAAGAAGCTACTCCAGAGCCAGCAGACCCTCTTGTCGACCTACGATACTTGGAGGGACCGGTAAACACCATCATAAACGAAGATGCATCGCTACGCGACCTCATAGAAGCATATTCCATCCTCGGCGCGCGTCTGAGGGCAAGCGTCGTTGGCAGTACTGATGCCGACGCGTCGTGGCCGCTCTTTCAGCCATTGCGTGTAAATCGCAAAGCATTTGTCCGGGCAGTGGCAAGGGATCTCGGACGTGCGTTGATTGATCCCGAAGCTACGGGACCTGACGCGCAAGCTGCCGAAGCACGAGAGGAGGCCGCGTGCAGCCTACCGTCACCCAAAGGCAGTCCGAGAAAGAAGAAAGGTGTGTCGGGAGAGCAGGTCAAATACGCGCGAGATCTCTGCACGACGAGCCATGCAGTGATCAAGTTGCTCTATACTGTGTTCGGATTGCCGGCAGTATATCAGGTCTTCACAGGTTCGCTAAGTCAGCGACAAGAACTTCTATGCATATACTCACCACGATTGCAGATGAACAACTGCGATTCATGCTGACACAAGTACTGGCCATTCCGCTGGCGAATGAGCTGCCGACACCAAATGCGCGCAAAACATGTGCCCTCGCGATCTGGCTCATCCAGAGCTTACGTCTTCCAAGCGAGGTCCTTGAACCTGCGGCCGATCGTATCGCATACGCGTTGCAACGTGCCGTTGAGGGGGAACTCGGCAAGGAGGGCAAGAAGGGGTCAACTAGTGATGGCTTGAAGGTAAGCGCATATAGCCATGTATCTCTTGGCATTTTAACATCAGTACCGCAGGCGGTTCATGACCTAGCCACTGCATACCCGTCGGTCTTCGTACCAGCATTCGGCCCTCTTCTCGAGTCTATCCTCTCTAACCTTCTGGCGCCTACATTGGCGCTTCGTTCGCAAGCATGTCATGCACTGGGCGGGTTGGCACTCGGTTTGTCGACTCTCACCGCACCCTCCGCGGTACACTTGCAGTATTCGGAGACCATTGCGATGCACATACAAACATCTGATGAGAAGTCTAATGCGTCCCCCAACAAGCGTTCTCCCGGATCTGTGCAGAACAACTCGCCGCTATACCGCACGCTCCGCACCACGTTGCAAGCCACCGAACCGAAGCACGCAGCGCAAGGGCCCGTGTGGGCTTGGTGTGTCCTGGCGAGCTTTGTCGTCATGCTCGGCACGTCACTATTCGTCGAAGAACAGGTAACGCGGGCGATGATCGCCCTTCTGAAGGTCGGTATGCGGCATCGGCGCTCGTCGGTGCGCGCGCTCGGGAGCGTTGTCTGGCGGAGCATCGCATGGGCATACTTCCAGCCGCTACCATGCGAGTACGTGAAGGAGCCCGAGGACAACGACGAGGAGATGCGCATGTGGTACGAGGAGCAGATGCGTCGTTCATATACGCTCGTCCCGTCCGTCGTCGACATGGGCGCGGGTATGGCCACAATCGCGGTTTTGCTCGCGGGCGAACGGACGAGCGATGAGGCACTCAAGCGCGCCCTCGCGGTCCTCGGCACGATGAGCCGCAAAGGCGGGCAGAGCTGCAAGGATGCGCTGGACATTGCGTGCCAGCTTGTCGGCCTGAACAACGCGAATGAGTGGAACATGCAGAAGCTCCTCCCTGTCGGTCTCTTCGACGCGAATCCGGGCTTGTTGACGGCAGAATACAAAAGCCTGCCGGCGATGGTCAGGCAAATCATCGAGCAGTGTCCCCAGCTGGATGATGTCCGGTCTTTGACGATTGAAGAGATGTCGACTGAGTGGGTTCTCGAGGATATGCTCGCAGTCTGGAGAGAAGGGCTGAATAACCTACGACTGGCCTGGGATTGCGAAATCCCGGTAAGTGCGACCATACGTGCGTATATTTCAACTACTCACTTAACATGCATTCTAGAGCGAGATCATTGATATTTGGTATGGTTTACTGAGGGCCAACGTCTCGGTTTTGCAAGGTTCGACTCCTCTGACCACCATTGTGTTGGAAAACTCATCACAATCTACAGACGGGGAAAACGAAGATGGAGTGGTCCGCTTCGCACATCAAGCTGTCGAGGTCCTGATTGACCTCTTGTGCGACTTCACGCTTGACATTAGCATGGTGCGCGGCAATCCAGATGAGAGTACCTCTGCAAGCCCTCTCAGGCCGACCCCGAAGGCGAGCCGCAAACCAGAGAGCTCCCGGTGCAATTTAGGCTTGAAGCTTGTCCTCGCGCGGGACCTGTGGACGGTGATGAAGACCGCTTTCTCCCGCGAAGCGCTGGAAAGCCCTGCACAAAAGCTTCTGGCATTCCTTGTTGAGCAAGACAAGGAGCTTGTTGGCAATGGACATCATGCAGATGAGGTACGGAGGCAGTGGGCATGCCTTTGTGCAGAGGTGGTCTCCTATTGCGATGTTGAGTCACTGCAAGCATTCTGGGGTGGAAAAGGAGAACGTCAGATGGAACTTCGTGCGCGGTCGTGGTCCGACCCTGTGCGGTGCGTTGTGTGGCGTACATTCGTAGACCAATGGACCACATGCGCAGGGACCTGGGAGACGGCAGTCGTGATCTTGGGTGCGCCATTTATGTGGGTATTTGTCTTTTTGGTCTGGATATTGGCTGACGATGCCCATAGTGACAGGAATAGTTGGGAGATGTCGAACAATGACCTAGAGGTTTGGGATACTTTCCTCCGATCAACGATGGATCGCGCACTCGACTTTGGCATCGACTCGGTCGCCGTCATCGACCAAGTTGCCTGTATCCTGTCTGCCAACCACTCGCCCACAGCGTCGATGACCACGCGGATCGCCGACCTGCTCTTGTCCCACCTGGATATCAACGATGCGCGAGAAATCCCGACGGGCGTCTTGGGGTTCGTCAATGACACCCTCGTCGCGACGTATCCTCCCGAACCGCGCAACATCATCACGTCTACGTGGCTCATGCGCTCGCTCACCCGCGTTATCGATGCCTGCCCCATCGAGCTGGCGCTCAGTATGTTCGAGCTTGTCCAAGAAGGCCTCTCGCTCTGGATCTCCGACCAGTACAAGACCTTCTCTGAAGAGGAATACGGGATGGATGTGAGCACCGTTCTCCAATCTCCGATTACAGCTCTCAAGCTCACCAATCTTCATCAGATTCTCCCCGTGTATCAGACAGTGTTGCTTGGCATCTCTTCTTTGGACCGATCGGCATCGGTGTTGGACGCACTCACGACAATAATTGAGTCAGGCTTTCGCGGCCGCCCAGACAAGCCGACGGCCGTGGCCGACGCATTCGCGGATTTCTGGCAAGAAAATTATGCGGCTGTGGAAGCTCCGTCCGAGGGATGGCCAGACCAGATTCTGAACTGTCTTCGTGCTATCCGTGTGGGTCAAGAGGCGGTCGAGCTGGGAACGTCCCCAGAGATCTCGGAATGCGGCTCAGACTCGACCGCGGTTGGGACCCACTACGCTGATGACACCACTGACGATGCATGCGATGAGGAGGAGGAAGAGGTTTGCAAGGTCTTACTCTCGCCCACCGAGTCACCGCTCCTAGAGCCCGCGTTCACGTTCTCTGTTCCGACATCCCCTCTGGTGAGGCCTACAGAACCAGAGATCATCCGCCCCCAAACACCAGAACGCAGGTCGACCCGCGAGCCGGAGAGACCTCGTAAACCATGTGTTGCGCCTTTCCTTCTTCCGCCGTCCTCCGTTTCGCCACCTTCCTCACCCCTTCGACCACCTCGCACCCCACAACGGACACCTCGTCGACACGAGTCCTCCTCTGCGCGCCGTCGGAGTCTGGACAATAAGGAGAACCAGTCGCCCCTCCCGGTTATCGCCAGCGTAGCCGAGCGCATCGCTGCATCCGCGTCGCCGTCAGGTCTTCTATCTCTGTCACCGGTCTTGGGCAAGCGTTCTCTAGACGAGTGGGACCAGGATGAGCAACCTGCCAAGAGGCATAGGCCCAACGTGTCGCCTGCATTCAGTAGGGGTGTGCTGCAGACCCTTTCTGGTGGGTCCCCAGAAGACCCACATAGTGACCCAGACCTGGATGCGACCCCGACTCCGTCGACGATTAGGCCGGAGAAGCGGAAGGGCAACTTCGTGGAAGCGGTCGAGGTGCCTACTCTCCGTGAGGTACTGCGCATGGAACGCGAGGAATCGCAGTCTACTCCACCGCCAGTTCATGGGAAACGGCCTCGCAAGAGTCTAAGGCGCACAAGGTCATCCGCGAAATCTATGGGTGAACCTGAGCCAAGCGAACAACTAGAGACTCCTACCAAGCGCCGCAAGAGCAGCCCTCCTCAACAGAAGGTAGAGCTGCCGGAGGCTTGCTTTGAAGCGCGGCGTGAGTCGTCGTCCCCTCTGCGGGCACTGCGGCAGCATCCAGTCATTGACAGTGGTGAGTGCCTCCCCTCTAACGTTCATGATGCTGCGTCTGACCTCAACTTGCAGATGACTCCGTAATGCTCGCATCGCCACACGACGATGTTCTCAGCGATCTTCCGCCCTCGGATGATGATCCCCACTACGGCCAAGTGACTCCGCGCCGTATCATCTCGCCGGCGATGCGAAGGGTCAAGGACGGTGACTTCGATGTCGCAGACAGCGATGATTCGAATGTGCCGTCGAGTCCGCTGAGGGACCATGTAGCCCGCCGGCTTGCACGGCAGCCCAGTCTGCCGAAAATGACCCCATTGACATTGGTATGAGTTCCCGCTGTCGTTGCTATCTTCGCTTTCGCATAGGTTCTGTCACACCATAAGTAGTAATTCCCCTTGATTTGTACAATACTGTATACCTTCTATGCTCTAGCTATGTCAACAATATGGTCTTTTGGCAATGGAACGATGTCAAGTATTGCAGTTCACCTGTTGGCAGTCTTGTTCGAGTTTGCATCAGCCCAAGGCGCTCGACCTCATGCTCGTCAGAAGCGCCTAATGCAATGTAGTCGTTGCGCGCGAGTGGCCGCGCGACACAATTTTGGACACACAACATGCCTTCACTGCCAGCTCTGCACTACGATGTTCTGCGCGAAATATGCGAACACTTGCGACTGGACATACAAGGACGGGTCGGACTTGCGCGCGCCGCCCAGGCCAATAAGGTTTTGTCTGAAGCTGCTCTCGACGTCCTATGGCAAAACTTGGACACTGGCCTTCTGCCATTAGTGAGGTTGCTCTCAACTTCCTCTGAGGAGCGCGAGTATCCAGATAGCAGCGCTTACGCCAATCAGTCACTTTCATGGGATAACTTCCCAAAGACATTCCACGTTGTCGTCAGTACTGTTAACTCCATTGCAATGTCCTGAACACTGACGGCTGGTACTCACATCTATACATAGGTGCTAGATACGCCTATCCTACCGGATCAATGGCGACGTTTTCAATTCTATGCAAGACGTGTGCGCTCTATGAGCTATCGGGAGAACACCGCGTTTATCGATCCGTCAGTTCTATATGCCCTAGGCCACCATGCACTACCAGAACCCATCATCCCACATCTGCGCGCACTGTCCTGGACACAGCATCTGCTACATGGCGGGGAGCTACTTCAGTTCATTTCACCAAACCTGTACGACATCTCTTTAACCGTTCATGACAACTTCGGGCCTCGAGAAGCTCCTGTCGCAATGGGTCTCTTCGCCAGAAGTGACGACTCAAATGATCATCTTCTCTTGTCTGCTATCCATTCCCGAGCTCCGCACATCCGCAGGATCGAACTTTTCGGATGGCCGATACAGGCGCCTCTCGAGGATCTTTCAGATTTTCAGCATCTCCGCGAGGTCACGCTCGGGCGGTATTACAACGACACAAACCAATATCTGTTGCTACTATCTACCTTTCCCAACCTCAAGGCACTCACACTTGATCTGCCCGTTGCTAGACACCCTGGGTTGGTTGTTACGGAAGGTTTTTCAGCGTTGAATGACTTGACAATACGTTGCCCTCGAACGCACCAATGGTGTAGCATCTCATCGATACTTGCAGCAATATCTTGCTCGAGTCTCAGCCAGCTATCCATACAGTGTACATTACATCAACATCCTCGTACGCCAGACTTTGGGAGTGGGAGTTGCTGTGACCCACCTCTGTCTCTCCTCAAGCAACGGTGGATGTCTTCAATGCGAGAGCTCTTCCTCTCGCTCAGCGCGCCGAATTCGCCCGTGATCGATCATCACTTCTCCGATTTCAATCACGTTCTCATCCACCTGTTGCCTCTTTCACGCCTCCGTAAAGTCCACATAGACCTCCGCCACGTTGAGACACTTGCTCCTCTCACCGACGACGTAATCGCCATAGCGTCTGCATGGCCGGAACTAGAAGAGTTGGCCATGTTGGTCAAGTTCGTTGATAGCAGAGGCAATCGTCGTCGTTGTGTGTTTGCACCGTCCATCTATTCCTTGATACCCCTCGCCCTCAAATGTCCTCGCTTAAGATCTCTCGCATTGTCTTGCGTCGATCTACGCCCGCAGGGTCTGCCGACCGATATCCTAGCCGGCCTGCAGCATCGCTTGACATCCTTGGAAGTGGAAGAGGTCATTCCTAAGGGACATGCAGCACTCATAGATCCTGCTGCTCAGTTCCTGCGGAACCTGTTTCCCGATGCGCGCCTCCTGTCTTCGGGGCATGATGAATTTGGAAGGGTTGTAAAGGCCTGGAAACGTGCCCGAGCGCAGACGCTAATTGGCGGCAAGTAACTCCATGCATTCCGTATTAATCTGGCCGTGGAGCATGGACGCTCTAGAAGCATCGGTTCCTCGTAGTTGCTTCAATTCGGGTCGACCCCACAAATATCAAATTCGTCGATAGGAAGCGAAGCAGACACCTGAGTCGGCGCGGGTGGTATTTACGCAGAACTACGGAGGTAGATGCGATGGAACGGACGCCCATTTCAAGTGAGAGCGTGCGCCTTATCTATCGAGTCAACACTGGGTCGTCACCGACGAACAGGCAGCGAGGCGGACTGAGAAGAAGCATGGATACGCGGTCTAGTAGCTATCTTTCCCGCTACAAAACCGTGTCAAAGTCCGAATCACCCGCAATTTCAGACTAATAGTAACTTACACGGGCGACCTTATATTCTCCCGGACGATGGAATATCTCAGATGGCGGGGTATGTGTTTTCATTGACAACAGATCGCATTGGTTCCCAGACACGCAGACAATTGCACATCACAGCTTATCAATAGCATCCCACTTCACTCACGACCCTGAAATCCCGGCGTCGTATGGCTCAATTCTTCGCAGGGCGAATGGCCTCGGCTAAGGGCCAGTGATCGAAGTGACCTGCCGTCAGGGCAATACGCGAATATCTGGTACCATCGCCCTACCCAGTCATGTTAGGAAATTGTCCAGCTTCGACGAGGAACTGCCACTCACATTGAGGTCACTCGGGAAGCCCGGGTTGAACGGGATGATGCTCTCTAGATACTTAATCTGCTCATCGCTCAGCGAAACATCGAGGGACTCGATGTTCTGCATGAGCTGCTCGACCTTGCGGCAACCGATGATGGGGAAGCGTAGGGCAGCTTCTGCATGAGGTACGCGATTGCGACTAAGTTGTTTGATCTCAGCCCCTGTACAACAATAGGGAGCCGATGGGTGTGCTTACCGGCTCTGATGTTACTCGCTCCGACTTGCTTGGCAACCGCTTCCAGTGCAGCGCACACCTTACGCTCATCTTCGGTACGCTCCTTTCCCGGGCTGCCGTGGAACCACATGCGACCTGCGAAGGGATGTCATATTTACGTATGATATATCTGTAGTCCGGATATACTTACCCTGCTCATTGGATTGCTTCCTTGCCTCTTCTTCCGCGTCCGTACGGATCTTACCGCCTGCGACGACGTTCCAGGGTGCGAGCGCAAGGCCGTGTGCCCGGGCCATCGGAATGATCTCACGTTCGAAGTCGCGGTGGAAGATGTTCCACGCACCCTGGTAGATGGAGAAAGGCGTCTTCCCAGTCAATTTGGCATAAGTGTTACACTCAGCGACGACCCATGCAGGAGCGTCGGTTATTCCCTACCTCATTGTTAGCAAAGAGACGACAAGAGGGCGATAGAGGGACGTACCAAGTACAGAACCTTGCGAGAGACCACCAAGTTATGAAGACCGTTCATCACTTCGGGAATGCTCGTCGTGTAGTCCCACTAGGAACGTCGATCTATTGGTGAGTAATTTGTGAGACCCTTAGGCAATCAGAACTCACGAAGTGAACGTAGAAAATATCGATATACGAGGTACGCAATTTCTGGAGGGACGCCTCGAACGAAATGTGCATGGACTCCAAACTGTTACCGACATAGTGCGTCTTCTGCGGGATATCTGCCATATTCTTGAAATTCGCGACGTACTGTTTACAGTTCGGCGTCAGAATTAACAACTAGGACCAAGAGCAAGAGCACAGGCACTTGACATCCCGCGAACGCGTCCGTACACATGCACTCACCTTGGTGGCGATGACCATTTGATCACGATTGCCTCGCGCCTCCATCCATTCGCCGATGATGTTCTCGGACTCCTCTTCTTGGTACGCATTAGCGGTGTCGATGAAGTTTCCACCTGCGGCGTAATATGCGTCAAGCACCGCGATGGCGCGCTCGCGCGTCATCTCGCCCATCGCGACTCCCGACCATTTTTCGCCCGGCGCCGCGCCGCCGAGCGCAAGTGGAGAGACGTGCACTCCCGCGAGCGGAGAGAGCAAGCGGTGCCGTCCAAGCTTCGTCGCGGGCTCAGGGGGAGGCTTGAAGAGGTTGGACATTATGGTTGCTTGGTTCACTGGTGGTCGCACTCTCAGTTGAGGAACTACGTCTGGAGGATGTGGGCTCTAGATCTCGCTTTTATACGACTGAGAGTCGCGTATTTCAAGTGTTTGTGTATGCATCTCTGGAGAAGCGGCTCATGCGTGTTTCTGACCTGTGCCTAAGGCTCCAACCATTTACTTTACGTTTACAAATTTTTTGTAAACAAACAGTAAAGAGTAAATACAAAGTAATTAGACTATAATAGACGGTTTACAATGTGAATTTCTTCTTCATAGTGAGAAGCATTTCTAGCAAGCCCACCGTGTTATATGTACTGTGTTTTGCAGAATTGAGAGCCATATTGAGCCTAAACAACAGATACAGACCATGCAGCTGACTTTGAGTGTGCGTGCTGCAAAGATATATGGTCATGTGACAGGTACTGTATCTTTTCGACCGATCCGGCGCGGGGTGTGACCCGTGACCAAAAGTTACAGAGCGGCGACAGCGGCGGGCTCAGTTGTTACCCAATGACACTTGCCTAAAGCGGACGGCGGACTACGGCGGGCGGCGGGGTGGGCGCATCTATCACTGCCCTGGGGAGCGCATAGTGCGCCGTGAGCACTGGCAAAGGTTAACGAGCGATAACAACCTGTATCTATGCCATTTCTAAGTTTTCTGCGCCGCAGGCGCGATTTTTATATTTGTCCCAACCGTTTGTCACGACCGGTGGGGATGGCTGTGACACCGTTACATGGTCCGAAATCCGGCGAGGATGACCCCTGTGTTATGCGTGACCGCCGGATCGGTCGAAAAGATACAGTATTATGATGCACATGAGGCATATGATGACCTCATGTTTGCTTTAACTGAGGACCACGACCTGTGCTGGTGTTTACAGCGAGTTCCATTTCAATGGAGACTTTTAGAAATTTTACCTTCAGGCACACCTGTTTACTTTCGGAGCAAACCAAACATCAGGTGACAAGATTGTGCGAAGGATCTCTCGATGTGCTAGGATGTGCTTCGCAACCCCACATTGATACGCCTAGACACCCAGAGCGACCGCTTGCCTCACTGGCCTTGTCCCTCATCTATGCTCTCGATATACGGCCCACGGGTAGTCTCCATGACCTCTAACAGTACTTTCAAAAAGCGCATTTCAGAAACTGAGCCCTGAGTAGAAATATGGTCGCAACAGTGCGACATGGCTGGGAATCGGGAATCTGAATATTTGGTGGAGCTGTGACGATCACATCTCCTCCAATGGTTTCCTGTGTAGGTTAGAGCGTGCTGCAGAATCAGCACGTGACATGAAGCCGTTTTTTCCAAAGTTCTCTATTAAAATGGAACTCGCTGTATGTGAGGTGTCTTGTAGTCTTGTGCTGTATTGAATATCACACAATCGTCCTGTAGTAGCTCAGCATACAATATAAGAAGTTTCAATGTAAAACATTTTTTAACTTTGTTATTACTTTGTACAGCTGAGAATTAAATACAAAGTAATTTTAGAGGGTTTAAACAGTTTATAAACATAAACTAAAGAAAATGGTTGGAGCCTTACCTGTGCCTACCGTCTGCCGTCATTCTACAGCGCTTTTTTCAACGACAGGCCGGACCGAAGGACATTATAGTGAAGTACAGGCTACACCATCGTTATACCCTGTATAAGCAAGTTGCGAAACCACAACCGGAGTCGAATTGTGGTCGGACTGATCACCGGCTGCAGAATAGCATTCGAGTGCGTGTAGTGTTGTACAGGGCCGGACTTTGAAGCCCAAGCCGGCCCGAGCGGGCCCTCAAGAGCCGAGCCTGCAGGCCCGGGGCTTTCGGGTATGTGTTTAGATCTCATAATGTGGGTTTTTGAAGAGTTTTTGACGTGAATTTCATGTTTGTCAACCTTCTATATCATTCCAGCTCAACAGTTGAGCCGCTCCGGAGTCGTCATCGACTCGTCGAGCATTGTTGCAGGCCTCCGCGAGCGTTCAGTCAGTCACGTGCTACATAGTATTCGACAGCACCTGTGTCAACATTATCCTAGATGTCTTCCAGTAGAGCTGGGACCACTTACGTGGTATGTTATAAGCATTACAAACATTATGACTGACGATTTGACTACATTAGGTCTCGTAGTACTACAAGTTGGCTTAACTCGTACCGGATGTACAAAGCCCGGGCTCAGGCCCGAGCCGAGCCCTGCGGGGCCAAGCCCTCAGTGTAGGGCTCGGCTTGTGATCTCAGAAGCCTGAGCCGCTCAAAGCCGAGCCCAAGCCCGGGGCTTGGGGCCGAGCCGAGCCCTGTACAACACTAAGTGCGTGGCACTGACACATGCGGCGACTCCTTAACGTTCGTCTCACCTCGGTCCAGGCATCTATCGCTTACATAAGCCACGTCTTAGGCCCTTATTTGTATAGGACAGCATGGCCCTAAGTTGTCCCATCCCCTTAATTATCTTATACCTTATCCGTCGGCTTATCCGAGGGATAGCTTTGTGTATAGTGTATTCTTAACCCGGTCGCCTTGCGATATCACTGATATAGTCGCACGCGCAGAGCTCCTCCCTGCGTCATCCCCATGGCCTCAATACATCCTGCGACAAACAGTGCGCAATGCCGCCTTGTCCTCCCGTCAATGCCCTACCCTCGTAATACTAGACAGTGATTGTATTGTAAAAGCACGAGAATGCGTACACATAATCGCTAAAGCAAACACGAGAATGACGAGATGCAGTCAAGATACAAATATCGGGCGGTAAATATGTCAACATGGTCGAAAGATATCGGAGCGTGGATGGAACACTACGTGAGTATCAAGGTGTTCGAACACACAGTGGCCGCTCATTGAGGCGGGGTTTCAGGCAAGAATGGGCACATGCTCGTTGAGGCAGAGCCCGGGATAGACAGCCCAAGATGACAATATGAGAGCGAGGATTACGGATTGTTGGGGGAGAGCCCGGGGATACGGTCCAAGATGGCGATACATAAGCGAAGATAAACGAGGAAACTGACACGTCGAGTGTACCAAGAATGTGAATAGCGGGGTGAGTCGCACGCTCAAGAGTCTAGGGTGCTGGACCTCCCTGAGCCGGGTTACCACTGTATCCCTGTCGCATCTGCTGCTGCTGCCAATGCTGCATGAACTGCATGAAGTTCATGAGCATCTCCGGCGTCATACTACCATTGGGCGCCGCCATAGGTTGGCCTTGCGGCGCAGGAGCAAACGGCATCGGAGAAGCGGCGGATGGCATCGGAAGATGGCCGAATGGCATCGGCATGAAGGGCGGCACAAAGGATGGTGCTGCTGGTGTTGGGGCAGGATGGAGAGTGGAGGATTGGGCGGCGATAGTCGCCGGAGGTATGTTTCACAGATGTTCACCGGCATCTCCGACACCTTTGTAGTAAGGCCCCAAGTACTCTCCATTGTGCACACCCGGCGGAGCTTGTCCCCTCATGGTAGGACGAGGGCAAGGCCCGGGGCGTCACTGGGGTGCATTCGATCCCTGCTGCTGCATGTCAGGGACATCTCTAAGGGTGCCCTCGCCATGATCCACACCCTTCCCTTTGTCACGCTTCACTGGCGAGCCATCGGAGGGACCGGCAGCAGGTGTCATCATCCGGATTGCAGGATGCTTGCTGCAAGCCGCAGCTGTTGGCTTCTTGGCCTTCTTGTCGACGGGGGCAGCATCCCTGTCATCCTCCGAACTCTCTTCCGGTCTCCCTCGCTTCGGCAGCGCGGGAACATCGACATAAGGCTGCATGCGCCCCTTTGAGACCGGAGTGGACGCTTTCTGGATGGCTTCCTGAGTCCTGCGAGTCATACGTTTTGATGGCGACTCGACAGGAGTGAACAGATCCACCGGTGAGATCGTGGCAGCGCTTGCGCGGGTAATTCGCCTTGGGAATTCTGCAGGTGTTGCCATTGTGTCCTTCGCGGATGGATTGATCTGCTTCTTCACGCCCGTATCTCGTGCTTGATTGCCTGTGAGCTGCGAAGGCTTAGGCTTCGGGAGCGCAGCCATAGATCTTGCATCATGGACTGCATCTTTCCCTCCAGCGGGCGCGAGACGGCGGATGTCAAGGAATTTGATCGAGGGATCATCGGTGTCATTTGATGGTGTCAGATCATCCTTGCTAAACTTTGCGGGTGGCGCGCGGGTGAGGTACCGGGTGTCTCTGTCGCTCGGAGGAATCGCGGATGTGGCCTTGGATGTTCCCATGAGAGATTGCGGTTGTGCGACTGGTGCCTTCGCAGCTGGCACCTTCGCTATTGAGGGGCCTGGTGGGTCCCTGCGAGGGCGTTTGGCCTCTGGTGCCTCATTCTCCAGCTCGAGCTCGTCCACATCTTCTGATGGCTGACCGGACTTATTGTCCTCGCTCTCGATAGCTGCCCAAATACGCCTGAGTCTCGGGGGTCTCGGCTCGTCACTAGAGATGTTGATGACATTGTGATAGTGCCCCTGTTGGGCCTCCTGACGCGGAGGTCCTTCACGGTTGGTCCAGATACGCTTCGGTACCTTCGAGAACCAGACGCGTAGCGCAAACTTCTGCGATGAGGATGGCGCCGGAGGGGTGGTGATAATCGCAAGGTAACGACGACGTGTAGCTAAGAGGATCATCAGCTTTCCATCTCTGATAGCTGGCGCATATCGGCTTACCATTAGCGTTCAGGGGATGGTTCTTGATGCACTTGAGCGGGTACACGGGATTATCGAATGCACGCATGAGGCTTTCACGTTGGTCCTGGCGAAGCCCTGCTATCCCTTTGCTATCCTTGAATGTCGGGTAAGGAACATCTTCAGGCCAATTCTCCAGCACAAGATTGTGGATGAAGAGGAGAACGTATATGGTCGTCCACGGAGTGTGCCCACCCGATGGCATCTTCTCACCAATGGCGGCATCTACGAGCAATGTTTTTGAGATTAGGTAATCATGGCGGATGCGGATGCAGGGTAACGAAATGACATACAGATCAGCATCACAAGACGAATTCGGTTGTACTTGAGAACCTCATCAGGAGATGCTCCGGGCCCTGGCAACTTCATCTCCTGCACGACTACAAATGGGGAACCCGCCTTAGAGCCTGCCTTGGGCGACATCGCATCATCCTCAGCCGTATTGTATGCAGCAGCAGGCCTGCCACGTCCTTTCGACATGGTCGACTTAGTAGATGGAGCGGAGTTATCAGTGGGGCCATCTGTCCTGCATGATGGTCCTGCCACAGGGGATTGGCCTGAGGCATCCATCGCTGCACCAAACACACGAAGAATGTTGGAATTCTTCCTGGCTTGTTCACTGTTGTACATCCTGACATCATCAGGATTAGTATTTTTCGAGCAGAGCTTGCTGCGGCAATGTACATGGCTTGTGCATGAACATGTCCCAAGACTAAGCCCTTCCAGTCATCGCCGAACATGCGTTACAGGACCTACAGAAGGTCAGATGGTCTGCTGCATGTTTGCAAGACGGAACTTCACTCACACCTTCCGCTCCAGGACTCTCCCAAACAAACGAGAGGGGATCATCCTGAAATGTTCCGCTACCGACGCAAACCACTGCTGATTCAAAGCCATGGCATTTGTGCCCCGTCAGCAGCCGGAACATTGTATCTTGAGTCCAGTCAGCGAATACGCGCTTGCGTGATCCCACGGTCCGCCCTCTACTAGTAAGCAGGACGTGGATATCGTAGGATGTGCCGAGGATGTCGCACATTACTTGCTCGCTGCCCTTGTAATGAGCCTTGAACGCCTCAAAGCACAATGATACGATTTCCTTCTGACTCGATCTCTCTGTGAACAGATAGTTAGACGGTCTCATCCTGCGGATCTGTAGCCAATTATCCTTACCGATGATATCAGGCGAGATTCTTTGCCTTTCTTCCTCCTCGTTGTAGCTGAAGTGGATCTCGTACTGAGCCCATTGGCTAACCTTGTGACGTGGATGACGATGAGAACTCCCCCATATGCTGAGTACTTGATCGGGCCGAACACCATTCTCCTCCGCAATCTTGTTGACGAGCTCATCAATTGCTAGAACCTCTAGGAGGAGATGCTTCCGCTTCTCTCCAGCAATGCGATGAGCCGCTGCTTTAGCCTTGTCTGGCTGTGTCTGATCCAGATCACCAGCCTCATTCTCAGCGAGCGGTACCACGGGCTCAAGTCCCGCAAGCTCGTTGACGTCAAACCTTACATCGTCATCGCCAACAATGTTCGTTGTCCCTTGCTCGACAGAGGCTGAGCCACCTCGATCACTTTGGATGGCGTCTTGTTCGGGAAGTAAGGGTGATGCGTTCTGGTTAATGCTGGCTGGCGACCATCGCATCGGGGATGACGGCGGGAGAGCAGCAATCATTGCCAGCTTCTCCTCATGTGTAAGCTGGCACACTGGCGCACGATCCCCAGGGGCGGACTGCAGAGCATGCAAGGGATAGACACCCTTGACTGGGTCTGGGAACTGGAAGTCGAGCGATGGTCCTGCGGTACTGCCTTTGTGGCCGGTACTGCCTTCACGGCCATGTGATGACGGAGGCTGTACGTTGATGTGGGGATGTGTGGGCAGAGGAGTTGCAGGATGCCCTGTCCCATCCGAACGAGACGAACGCGAAGGCAAAGTCGTAGACGACGGGTGATGGGGCATTGAAACGGTGGGTACCTTCATCCCTACAAAGGATGGTAGTACTGGGAGGCTCGGAAGCGCTCCGCGATGTATCCCAATCCCAACTGTAGTCGCAGAGTGACCGGAGAGTGGCGTGTAGCCCACGGATCGAGACGATATGTCTGGGTCTGCGATATGCTCATGACCATGGTCTGGTATTGGCGAGACGCTATGTGCTGGATCTACAGCAGTGGATGCACCAGGGATGAGAATTGCTGCCGGCGATTGACCCCAGATAGGACCGGGTACTGGTGAGAGTTGTTGGAGTGGTAGACTGGGAGGGGATGCACGATCCAACTGCTCACGAAGAGTGGAAGGATCAGCAGCCGGGGACAAGCGACTGGTTCTCTCCCTGCCTCCCAAAAGATTAACATTGGGTAACAGCCAATCAGTCCTGTCGTGCACGGGATCAGCAATAGGCGACTGGTGGTTGCCTCTCTCGTGTGCGGGATCGCTGATGGGTGACAGGCGGTCAATCCTCTCGTGTGCGAGATCGGTGAGAGGTGACAAGTGGTTGACCGTCTCATGAGCGGGATTGGTGACGGGCGACAAACGATTGACTCTCTTGTGCGCAGGATCAGTGATCGGGGATAGCCGGTCGATCCTCCCTCGTGCAGGATCAGCAATAGGGAGACGATGATTGATCTCTGGGCGTCGCTCTAAGCCTGCTGCCAAGAACAATGAGGATGCACCTAATTCTCCATCGTCCTGTCGCGATGGGTTTTCAGAATGCTCTTGAGAATGGTGAGCATTAGAGTTGCTCGCAGATGGCACCTCAACGAAGGACGCATCGAGGAACAACATGTCATCATTAGTTGACATATCCGCAACCTGTGGTGTAATGTCTGTCAGCAAACCTCCGCGTCGCAATACCACAGATGAAAATACTCACATATCTGAGAGTGAGTCGACGACTTTGGGCAGGGGAAGACTCATCATTTGAGGTATTAGCTGCAGACTGTTCGCGGACAGCACGATCAATCCGCTCAAAGTAGTCCAGCTCCACTTCATCAGGCATGTGCGAAGCGTAAGGATCATCATCAGAAAGGGTAGCTATGGGAGGCTGTTCAAGAACAGGATGCATGGCCGGACCACGCGGAGACAGAGGCTGCATTTGGCGTTCCGCCAAAGGGCGGCGAACTTGAGTAGGGTGAAGGTAGGAAGGATGTTCGGACAAGATACCCAACGTGTGCTGTAGTTGGGGCAGCTGCGTTAGCAATGGTCCGGATGTGTCCGGACGGAAGGGAATGTGCTGGGAAGGATGTAAAAACGCGTCCGACACGTGCTGTAGCTGGGCCGGATGACCTAGTGACGGTCCAAATGCATCTGGGCGCAACAAGACGCGCTGAGTGGGATGCAACTGAGTGGGCACTTGTTGTGACGCGTCAGACGCATGCTGTAGGTGAGGCAGATGCGTAGCCAACGTACCAAACATATCTGGATGTGAGGGTACGCATCGCGACGCGCGATCTGCATCGCCGTCCTGAGAGGATGGCATTCTGTGTATAATGGAGTGGTCAGCACGCCATTGGATTGATCTCACTGGTGAGAGAGTCTTACTTTTGGAACGGCTGGTACGCCGCGGAGGATACGCTGCAGGGAGATTGGGGATGGGGAAAATTTTCAAGATGAGAGAACGGTCGTATCCCAGGAGAATCCAGGATGCGTCCTCTCTATATACATGCGACATGCACGCGTCCTTTTCGAGGTGAGCGACGATCACTTCACCAAAAGGGGGATGTGATGACTGCCTCGGGTGGTAAGAATCATCTGAACTGACGTTGAGTATACGATCCACATGCCTCATGGTGTACCTGGGTAGCCAATGACATGTGGAATAAACCTGGTGAATATTCAAGTTTTTCCTTTGGAAAGACATGAAGGACTTGTACCTCATCTTTGTGTGCTGTATTGCACCAAATGCATGCTGCCCCAGATGATGTAGTAGTCCCGGATGATAGTGTTGCAAATATGAGTATGCGACAGCATTTGGTGACGACTATCAGTAGGGTGTGCATGGTAGCGCTAGACAATGTCCAGCCTGCCAGTGAAATTGGCTCGACTCTCCTGTCCTCCATCTTGTAAATGGGAAGACGAGCAAAATTCCTGACGTCCGAGGCTGCCAGGACAGCCCAGAGAGAGGCTGAAAGAGCTTATGAAGCCTCGCCGCGGTATGTCGCATAGTCACACAGCCCAACGCGGCCTGATGTCGGCTATCCTGACTATCTCACCAGAGGCAAACTCCGGCATGAAAGGTACAATGCACGGAAGTCTGCTGCTGCAATCCAAATACCAGCAACGTGAACAGATCGGCAACACAAGCACAGTGATACAGAGCAATCCAATCAGTGGGGGTGTAGAGCACATGAATCAATCAGTACCACTATGTCTGCCGAGGACATTGTTTCTACCTGTCGAAGATACTGTCTCAAGCTCAGTATGTATCTGTGCTTGTACCGTGCATTCTCTAACTCTAATATCGACACAGATTCAATCTCACCGGAAGAGATTTGCATCTCAAGGTGAATGGCCGAAGGAATTGCCCGATGAGATTGTGACTCTAGCATGTTGGCCAGTCGTAAGTGAGAAGGTACGTATCTGGAACACCTTTATTGGTGCACAACATCACGACAAGATATCTGCTTATAGATAAACACTGTAAATACACTCGAGAGCCAACTGTGCAGAGTGATCAGGCAGGAGGGCCGTGATCGTGCAGAAGAATGTCGGAGAGGTGATGGACCGAGCAGATGCCCCAAATGGGCCAATCTGTTCTTCGACTTGATGACAGAATGGCGAGCCCCATCAGAGCTAGAGAGAGCCCTCAATTATAATGATCGAATGCTGTATCGCAAATGGCTGGCGCGGCGGATTCTGTGTACATGGGAGGATGTTTCTCTGATGTAATTGCCACCAGAGGACTTCGCTCAACTTGACGACGACGTTCAGTTGCGATGGCAGCGACTCACAAACATGCATATGTGGCCGTTTTGCTTGGACAAAATTGGTTAGATTTGGTACAGTAGGGCTACAGAGACTCTGGTAGCTGTGTAACAAGAAAACAAAGATATCTCCGAAATTGTGGAATATCATCCTCTCGTAGAGAACTCGCGTCAAACCCATGCAGCTGTGCAGCCATGGTAGCAAGGACCCAGACCCCACAATCCACAGCGTTATGTTGCACGGCAGACGTCTACGGTGATGAATACACATCCAAGCAGAGGGGCTGGTAAGACCTACCAACAGCGGAACAGCGCGCCAAGAGCGTATCGCTGGCACTGTAGCCAGAGTACAGAGGTGCTGTATCAGGGTGTGCGCGCACTTGAGAACTAATTAGCAACCAATGCCTCCATCAGGACGGCAAAGATACGCACCTTGATATCTCGTTGCCACTCTGTCTTGGATGCAAAGCTGTCAAATTGAAATAGAGTTTGCTGTGGAATGTTGGCGACCATTAAGGTCCAATGCCCGATGCCATCAGGCCGATGAATAGGAATAAGCCAGATAGGGCGCTCCCAATATGGTGTCCATCTTACAGAACGCATCAGCGCTCCTCCGTCATTGTCTCTCAAGGCGGAAACACTATCAAACGTGGAGAAGATCGCAAACCTGTTCACATCCGCAGCGAGCACTCGCTGAAGGAGCATAGCACATCCATTGATGCAATCTGAGTTTAGAAGGCCGTCAGGATCTGCTAGTCGTGTATAGTCCTCGGGGGAAATGACAACAGAAGCCGTGTTCCGTGATCCAGGGAGAATGCGAGCACACGGGATATGGGCACAGTGCGCGAGGAATTGAAATGATGAAAGGTGGGAGAACGAATCGACACGAAGTGAATCCGGGGCCTCCCAGAGATAGTCGATTGTTATATCAGGTACCCGTTCAGAGTCGACAGGTGTTTTCACCTTGCTTTTGGTAAATGTCTCGGCCCAAACGGCATCCTCCAGAACAGTGTACTCAATTGGAAGTACATTTCTGTGGGTGTGGCCGTCATGACCTGAGACACAACATCGTTTTAGACAGTGATGAAGGTTCCGTATGCCAGAGAGAGCGTACCAGATAGATTGCCGTCCTCTAAGGACATTGGCCCCTCAAGATCTGGGATTAGATCTTTGACGGGGAGAACATCACTGTGGGTGTTCTCGTCATGACCTAAGGGACCAAACTACGTTTAGATGACGATGGAGGCTCTGTACGCAAGAAGAAACATACCAGATACATCGCTGTTGTCCAGGGTTATAAGTCCTTCGAAGATATCAATCATCTCTACCTCCTCGATGCTCTGAGTCAAGGCATCACTGTCACAGTTCTCTGAGGACTGCACCAGCTCCTCAACAGCATCGATCATTTCCACATCCTCAATGTCCTGAGTTGGGAAAGGACTATCGACATCATCGATGTCGCCATCCTCTTTGTCAATGACGTCGAGGAAGGCCAGATCGTGTGGCGAAGGGGAGGCAAATAGATCAGAGGCGACTATATTGCCAGCAGCCAATATCTGGGATACTGTTTCATCTGCCCACACCGCACGGAGCCTTAGCGACTCCGCAGATATGAGCGGCGAGACCCAGTGACATTGCAGGATGGCCACGTCATCATGCCGCTGTTGCAAGAGCGGTAGGATAAGAGCATCTGAGAGGATCCTGAGTACTGAGATGCAGGGTAACCTGAGGTTTACGTACTTTCGGATGTTTGTGTTGCTAACTGTGTCGCCGCGAGTTCCAAACCAAACCATTGGCACATGTTTTGTGCTTCGCGGTACAAACGAGCCTCCTCCTCTACACACCAATCCAATTTGTGCAAGGCACGTATAGCCCGGTGTAAATCAGCATCTTCGAGCCATTGAGGCCTGTCAGAAGAGGATGGTGGCACAATCCAAACATCCTCAAACAGCATCGGATCATCTCGCAGGACTGCAAGGTTCGTTAATAACGGCTGTGGGATGGGCAGATGGGGTGGGACTTGATGCTTGGCAGCCAGCTGGCCGACCTTCACGCAGTACCTGTTGAACTTGCGTATTGCACTGAGAATGGCGGGCTGGCGTCTCGAGATTGCCTTGCGAGTCTGCTGATGTAGCTTTGTGCCTACAGCGATCATAAGCAAGGGTGTTGCGGTGAAAGGATAGAAGACATACCTAGAGGATTGTCCTTACCCCCAGCGGCACGATCTATCCGATCGAACTCTAACAGCTGAGCCACAACGCGCTTCCGTATATAAATCTTGAGGTCATGAGCGAGCATGATGACTCGAACAACCTCGGCGTCAACATTCTTCAGCTCTGGGAACATCTGCGATATATTCAAAGAGATGTATAAAGTCTCCGCATGTGTATTGAGGTCTCCCAAAGCTCGTCGTAAAGCTGCTATATGTCCGCAGTATTTGGGGATAGCTGAGCACAATCTGCTCCATCCTGAAACTGTGCCTCGATTGCTCAGATGGAGGAAGATATGGATTCAATTTGTTCTTGAAGTGTCAGGACGGCATCCGTCTCCTTCCTCAACCGCTTTGGCGCATCTGAATCACGAACATAGTGAGCATATGGTACAGTGATGGTCATGTGAGGACAGAGCGTACGGGCACGGATCGAGAGCTGAGCATTGAACTGAAGCTTCCACTGTTCCCGAAGCTTCTCTACTGCAAACTTGGCCGGTACGACAATATTCTGAGCCTCAGTGTACTGCTCATGCACTCCATGCTTGAGTTTGCAAGCGATCCAATTGCCAAGGTTATCACGCATCTCAGATCCAATAGCATGTAGTTGACGATCCAGAATCCAGATCCGACGCGATTTCTACAGCGAGATAGATGTATGAGCACAAGTCCGAGCAAGGTGTGATGGTACAGATATATCCAGGATGCTTACTGCAGATGTTCGTGTGACGGGGATGAAGACTCGGAGTCGTGACCACAGTTGTTCGACACCTTCTCCATCACGTAGCCCAAGCCCAGGCTGTAGTCGAGGATTATAGACAAGATGGCATGACCATTCATTCCCGTATGCGTGCATGGCCGAAAGGGCCCACATAAGCCGACTTGCGACCTCTGGAGGAAGTAGATCGTACTACGTCGCATTAACGTGGATTCAAGCAGCGGATAATGCGCAAAGGACGTACCCGTCCAAAACTGCGGTCTACAACGCAGCCGATGTCGTAGAGGCCGACGACAGTTGCATTATCCGGGATGAGCGAGAAAAGATGAATGAAAAGAGTCAATACTTGCTTTTGTTGCTCGCCGAATAACGGGATATCATGGGAGCAAACAAGGGCCATCATGCCTGTGTCATCGAACCTATCGGCATTCGTCTTGGCCTTTTGCTCATCCGCCGCTTCGTGACCGGATTTACAGCTGTCAACAGCCTCATCGGGCACCTTAGGGACCCAAGACTTGTTTGGTGCCTTCTTGTGCTGCTGGTCGATGAATGCACCAATGCGATCAACGTCTTCTTTTGGGATAAAGTATTCAGGATCGTAGAAGGAGGGGATATCACCAGCATTGCGCATGTGACGATGGCTGAAGTTGCCATCTGCTGCGACAATCATGTCGGCACCCCTGTTGTGGTAGGAACAAATCAGAACATTACAGCAAAGGATCTCACAAAGGACTTACTCTCCGAATCGCCGTCCAAAAGTATCGCCGCCGAAACACGCTGGACAGCGCTGCTGTAGGATCGGTGAACATGTGCGACGTGTGCGACAGTCGTCGGTGGGTGGAGAGCTCGGATGCAGATGTGTAGGGGTCGAGGATGGTTCTGTAGGATGATCCATACAGGTGCTATCCGTGGACGTCTGCAAGGGTTCTGTCTGCTGCTCAGATGAGGCGGGATCGGCAGGTGCAGCAGCGGGTGCACACAAGCCGGGTGAGTCCAGTGATGGATCCGGAGAGCAGCCATCCACTGTAGCGGAAATTGATGCTGCCGGACCGCTCTGGTGATGACCAATGATGTTGGAGCGTGCGGCCTCGATAGCTGCATTGATCCGTCGCTCAATAACAATCCGAAGACTGTTATACCACTGAACTGCGTGTCCGAGTGGCTTCCGGAATGGATCGGCAATGGGAGAGCCCTGGTTGATGAAGATGAAAAAGAGTGCTATACTATTCAGGGAGTAATCACCTATGGAGCTATCTAACACGCGCCATCCGCGTCTCGTATAAAACTTGCAAAGAGCGCGTGCAAGCGCAGTGATGGCGTCGCCCGAATGTTCGAATAGAGCAGAATAGAAGTCCAGGAGGTCGATCGATACAGCGGTACAGGGCTGGGAAGGTGCAGTTGGGAACATCCCGGACGCAATGAGAACATGGGGGAGAGGAATGCACTCGCAGAAAGGTACTGAAACGTTCTCATAGTCTGCAAACGATGATATCAATATAATAGACGCGCAGTTCACAGACGTACTCACAATCCCAGAACAACAGGAGCACATCCTGAGCCTTCGCATTGCAGCCAACAGTCTTGCAGCAGTAGACCAGGAAAAAGCAGGTGCCGACCGGATGACCTGCGCTGCGCTGCATATATCCTAGCATAGGGTCTACCAGATTCGGGAGTAAATCCTTCCACCAATCGTAGAGGGATCTCATGACGCGCTCGGGAGCTGGTCGCCAACGCTTGGCGCGTGGCGGTGGTGAGTCGCGCGAAGTAGACGTCGCTTTCGAGGGGCTGGAGTGTAGGCTCGTTTCCAACCCATCGGGGAAATCAGAGGAGCTAGAGATATCGGCGGCAGATGCGGATGGTTCACTGGAAGCATCGGGAAGGTCATCCAAGAGGTTGGATGTGGGTTGAGACGGCCCGCCTGAACTAGAGCCCTGTAACGGGGCTTGTCGAAGGGAGTCCAGTCGTTGTCGCAAGTGTGCAAGCTGCGCAGAGCGTCCGATAAATTGTACGGGCTGCTGGTTGCTAGGATGTTGTCTGGATTTTTTCTTCGGTGTCTGGAATGGTCTACCAAGGCCAGCAACATGTGGCTGCTGGTCGCGCAAAGACGGTGCCATCTCTGACTGGATACAGAACACAAGCCACGAATGCACAGCAGTGCAAGGTAGGAGAGGCTTTCATGACGATGAAAAGAGCCTGCCGGGATTGCCATTGGGATGCGCGACTTATCTCGAGAACATAGACCAGTATGGCGTCGAGGGATGCGTGCAGTAGCATGTGCGACTATATTAGCGATATCGCAAGGCGACCGGGTTAGGAATACGCTACACACAAAGTTATCCCTCGGATAAGCCGACAGATAAAGTATAAGATAATTAAGGGGATGGGACAACTTAGGGCCATGCTGTCCTATACAAATACACTAGTGGGCTCCAGTATTGTACCACAATACACCCATAACCGTGGTACAAGTGTTGTGCCTTTTCTGCTGCACAGAGAGACAATTGTACAAGGTGGGAGAGGCTTGTTAAGTGTAGTAGTACAATGTGATGGGATTGTCAAATGTCAAGTGTACACAATGTGATCTTCATTGTTAACATTGTCAAGCATTGCAAGTAGGATTGTATGGTGACAATTTGGCCATATTGTTATTATAGGGGTACAATGTCCTCTGGGTTGTCAAAATGTGCAAACAATATGCATTACATTGTAGGGATGTTATTGAGCAATTTGGATCAGATTGTCAAAAGTGCAGAAACAAGTCAGGGCGCATTGTAGCCATGATATGGACAAATCGGACGAGATTGTACAAATACAGAGACAATCCGCAGCTCATTGTAGCCGGGATATAGACAAATCAGACCAGATTGTTGGAATGCGGAAACAATCTGCAGCTCATTGTGGCTGCATTTGAGACCGTGTGGTCTAGCTTGTCAGGCGTGAGGGCAACGTGCGCCGCATTGTAATACTTCCTCCTCGGACAATGCCATCTGGGTTGTTAGAACCCAGCGACAATGTGCACGCGTTGTGGCGTCTCCCGACACAAGCGGTCCGGTTTATCAGGCGCGCAAACAATGCGCGCCGCATTGTGACCCTCCCTCTTCGGACAATGTCATCTGGGTTGTTAGAACTCCAAGACAACGTGCACGCGTTGTAGCGCGCCTCGAGACAAGGTGGTCAGTGTTGTATGGCACGATGACAATACACACCAGATTGTGGTCCAAGCTCTCAGACAACGTCGTCCAGCTTGTTGCGACACGGTGGCTGGGTTCGAGACAATATGAGCTGATTGTCCGGGTAGGAAAGAGTGTAGAAAACGTAGGCATGGGTAGTCCGAGGGACGAAACAAGGGAATGTGAGAGAATATCATGGAAATGAGAGTACTTCGAGGGTAAATTAGTAACAACATTAATATCAGAGATGGTATTGTAAGCAGTCCAATGAGTAAAGAAGCGGATGAAATGAGATATCTATTAACCGGTCCTAGAACGCTTTGAAGGGGAGACCGACGTCGTTGTTCTCAGCCGCTTCCGGCTTGACCGAGAAGCCGACGATGTCGAGATGGGGCGCATATGGCTTGTGTGCATATCTGCAGACCTCGTGCTGTCAGCTAATGTACCCAGTACCCACAGTGCATCGTCTATTGCCGATGCCACGTCATCCTTGTCGACGTGCGATTCGCAAGCGTTGATCCACCAGGAGATCAACATGAGAATGATGAAAAAACCATTCCATCCTCCTCGTTCTAATGCCGACCAATCAAGCTCGCTGGGCAAGTTGCTTGTGACGAGCGGCCACGTGTCAGGGTCGTTGGGTATGCGCTCCTCGGGTTGCATGTTCCGGTACCAAACCTTCCATTGTTTCGCATACCCAGGTAACTTGCACGGGACGGCGTTGATCTTGTAGCTGCGATGTTCTTGCATCCACTTGCCAATAACAGGAGGGCGCCCCTTCGTCGGTTGCCACTGACTTCGATGATCACATCGAGGATACTCGAGTCGAGCCTCAAATTCCAACCACCCCTCTACAAGCTCCTCCCAGAGACCCACGGACGGTACGCTACGCAGATATCCCTCCGCCTCTCGCACCCAGCTCGGGACTGAGCACTTGGTTCCAGCAGGTACACCTTTGGACGGCGAAGTGTCGGGGGGCTGCATGCAAGATTCGCTGGATGGAGAGACGGTCGCACCACCATCGTTCTGGGGGCTAGGAATATTCTGACGAGTTGGTGTAGTGTCCTCAGCGGTCCCGTCGGCAGCGTGCCGTGTACTAGGTGTCTTGGGAGTAGAGCCATCCTTCTGAGGGCTAGGCACAGTCCGATCGGTAGGCGTGGTGTCCTCAGCTACGCCGCCGTCCTTCTCGGGGCTAGGAATACTCCGACGGATCGGTGTAACGTCCTCAGCGGTCCCGTCAGCAGCGCGCCGTGTACCCGGTGTCTTGGGAGTAGAGCCGGCCTTCTGAGTGCTAGGCACAGTCCGATTGGTAGGTGTGGTGTCCTTAGCTACGCCGCCGTCCTTCTTGGGGCTAGGAATGCTCCGGCGGATTGGTGTAACGTCCTCAGCGGTCCCGTCAGCAGCGCGCCGTGTGCCGGGTGTCTTGGGAGTAGAGCCGGCCTTCTGAGTGCTAGGAACAGTCCGACGGGTAGGTGTGGCACTCTCAGCGGTCTCGTCCACAGGGCGCTGCCGTGTGTTAGGTGTCTTGCTAGCAGAGGGGTGCACCACAACAGTGTCGATCGAGCCTCTGGTCACATTTGCGTCGCCGCTTGATTTATTCTTTCCAGCTGGAGTCCTTTTGGAAACCCTGCTTATAAACTTCGGTGTAGACTGGGATGGTTCTAACCTATGAGAAGATCAGCAAACTGTTCAGTTCAGCAACGAAGACGTTGAATCACTCCCTCACTCCCTGGAAGACCGAAGCTGTCGTCAGCTTGAGATCTCGACTACCGGGATCCCTCTCTGGCGACCATCTCCCTTGCCCTTTGTCCCGGAGCTCCCTGGATGGCTCGTATGCTTCCTAGCACTGCTTGTGGACTTAGCCTTTGATGTCTTCGGCTTCCGGAACCTATCCAAGATCTCCCGGTTTGTCGGCAGGCTCGCATTGATGGCCTGATTGCGCTTGATGCTCCGTTCCCGGATTGTCTCGATATCTGTACTTGAAGGATCGCTTTCTTCGTCAGAGCTCTCAGATTCTTCTTCTCTGTTGTGGTATATCTTGTGACAGTTGCTCTTGCCTGCATCGGAGTCATCATCGTCTTTGTCGCTGTTGCTATTGTGGGCGTCAAGATCTTCTTCATGGCTTGAACCCCATTGGCTAGGAGTCCTGGCCCGTCTAGATGACTCGGAAGAGCTTTCAGAAGACGATTCAGGAGTACGTCGCTTGGATTTGGTCTTTGAGCGCGAGCTTGTAGACTTATGGCGGGAGCTCTTTGCTTTTGCTTTGTCAGCTGGTTGACGAGGATGGTCTTTGACACGCTTGTCACCCTCGTTAGGTATCTCTATGCTACCAGACTCCCAGCCAGCTATGCAGAGGTCAGTCCAGCGTCCCTTCATGATAGAGACACACTCACGGAAAACTTTCTCGAGAAAGCTAAGGAAATATGTGCCCAACACCCTATCCCACAACGACCCAACGTACTCAGGAAAGGTGTGTTTGAGTTGTTTCGTCCTACCCGTGGAATACCTAATATTCAATAGCATGATTAGTTGATCTCTGTCAGTTGTGAGCAGACATACGTGAGGACGCGGAGGGACCCGAATCTTGGGTGAGGACCCCCGCATACTATTGCTGCTTTCCACCCGGTCTGCAGCTCAATACTCTCCAAGACGTCTGTTAGAGTTTGCGGTATGGCGTCAATCGCCCTTCTAGGAGTCAGTATTCCGGTGAAGATGTCATACACAGCAGACTTACTCCTGAAGTTTCTTAGCCTTTTCAACATCGACGCCCTGAAGTGCCTCCTCCGAGAAGATCACGTCGGTTGTCGAGTGCCGGTACTCGCTGACCTCGGCCCTCACCTCGTCCGTCTCATCCTTCAACAACTCTCTCGCCACATTATTGCTAAATGCCCACTCGTTCATCGGAGTCTCACCCTCGTCCAGCGTCTTCAGGTAGTTTGCATATCGAAGTTGTGATTCTTCCTGGACCTTGTCCTTGTACAGGTGATAGTAAGCTTGATATGGATGGATTATTTTACGGCGCTTTGATAGCTTGAGACTCTTCTGTGTCTTCTTATGTCTAGATGATCCACGGCTGTTGTTGTAGATCCACCAGTATATGCGCTAGGTAAGCAATCAGTCCCTGGACATATCAATGAGCTCGGAATATACTAACATTACGCTGTGCTTCTTGTTTAGCCTCTGACACCGCTTCCTCATCCCCGGAGTATTCAGCTATCTCCTCTGCTGTGGGGGCTGACAGTGGCCAACGCTCATCGTAGTCCTCATACACAGGCGGCCAAAATGAGCCAAGGTCATCTTTTTTCCTCACCTCCATGAATTCTGCTAATTTCTTCTCTAGCCATTCTTTCCTCTCAGCGTCTACCCACGAGGTTCGGGAGCGTCTCTTCTTAGTCTTCACGAACTTTGAAGATTTCTTTGTGGGCATGCCAGATGGAACAATAGAAGTGTGACAACGAGTGGGATTCTGTTGTTGGCACGAAGTAGGGATGTCCCTTTTTTACGTGGTATGCATGGTCGGCTAAGCACACGTGGAACCTTTAGTCGGATACAAAACCCCGCCCGCTCATTCTTGCAAGATCTCGCCCACTCCCTCCCATGACTCATTACACGGACAGCACGCCTCTTTCCCCTTCTCCCTCACGCATGCGTGGGCCACATTCTCCAGTCCCGCCCTCAGCCCCGGCGAGTCCGACGCCGCAGAGGAAGCTTCGTCCCCTGCCCATTTACCTTGGCCAACCTAAAAAGCCGATCCTGCCAGTCACGCCGCCGCTTCAGGATTCACTCGTCACACGTGTGGGTGTCTTTCCGGATGCACCCCCCCTTCCTCCTAGACACACCCGCCCGACCATCGGAGCCTCTGCCACAGTTAGATCGCCTTCTGCTATCCGCCCTAGCACACCTCCCCGGGACTCTAGGTCACGTTTGAGAGGCCCGGTAACCCCTGGAGCAATGTGGGGCGCTGAGAATATCGTCCGGAGGACCGAGCATGCCACCAACATTGCCACATTCTCTGCACCTGGCAGGGAATCGACATATCACGGGGCAGCTCCCAACATCCAGACAAACATTCAGGTGTCTATCAACACGGAGCCGGTCGGTGCCACTTACACTCCAACTGCGTCCCCTGTAGAGGGCAGACAGGCTCAGTTGCAGCGCCCTCAGCTCAGTCTCGACACTCGCCGTTCTCTGGCGCCGATCGCTCAACCTGCGCAGGCTCAAGATCTTCCTGATTACTCGACACCGTTCCTTTCGGCGCCATACACTCAGGTTCCTAACATTCCGGATTCCGTGCCCTCGTCTCCGGAGCTGGAGTCTCCGACTCCAGCTAACCACAGTCCATCCAGGTCTCACCGCCCCCAGTCCCCCCCAAATTGTGTGCTGAGCTATGAGGACATCCGGCGGGCGCTCCAGGACGCCCGAGGCATTTCGCGCGCACCCTCACGTGCCTACTCCGCCCAGGGTCGCAGCCTAGAGACACACCGGCTTCCATTTGAGCCATCCCGTTCCTCCTCCCCAGCACCTTGTGGTCAGCAGAAGTCGGGCAGCCCGGCCAAGGGCAAGGCAAAGTCAGTGGCTCCCATTCATTTTCTGTCACGTGGAGAGATACCGGACAGCTCGACAAGTATGCAGAGGACATCTGTTCTCCCAAACAATGGCCACACGACGCCCGCATTCTTGGCACCGGTGCACGAGTCCGACGAGTACATTCCCACCCTAGAGGCTACTGCCGATGAACTTGGTGCGATGCTTGAAGCGGACTTGTCCTTTGAAGGTACGTCACTTTTCTTGAGCTTCGGCCGCACGGCTTAATTTTACATCTTCAAGATCCCGAGAAGATGTCTGAAATTGAGGAGGTGCCCAAGCAGATACGCAGGCCCAAGGTTTGGTACGTTGTTTTCAAGGGTCTTCGGACTGGTGTCTACCACTCCTGGTAAGCTTCTTCTTACTCTTACTCTGGTGCTCACGACTGACGAGTTTTCTACAGGAATCGAGTTAGCGAGTACACCAAGGGAGTGTCAGGCAACCTTCAGAACAAATACGACAGCCGCCACGCAGCGATCACAGTGTACAACAAGGCAAAGTCGGATGGGATCGTCGAGAGGCTTTACCTGTAGTGCCGAGATAGTTAGTTCCGCTAGTCTACGCTAGTCTGATATCATCTATATGTCATGTTTGCTTGTGTGCCGATACATGGTGGCACTGAATCATATGCGTCTTACTCCCTCTTGACTGAATGGCGTGCCGGTCGAGTATTCTGTAGGAAGGTTGAGGCAATCTGTTGCATGCTGGTTAATGCCATCGGAATGGTGAAATGTTGTCGCGACTCGCAAACGTCATCCAATATGTCCTTTAGCTTCACCAGACGGCTGCAGACTTGTCAATGATCTGCCGTGCATGGGGATAGGGCAGTTTAGCAATATATATCTAGCCCAAAGAAAAAAGAATAAGAATCTCTGGAGATTAAATGTTTACACACGAATAACAGTCACCCGAATGTCATTATAACATTCACACTCGATGCTCGTACTACGACATCATTGAGTGCAACTGACCTTCAACCTCTGAGCTGGACTCCCATAAATACATGGATGAGAGGGACTTGTGCTGGAAATCCAGTGCCAAATAATAAAATATATTTTCTCATAGAGTGATGGACAGGGGACTTGAGGACGAACTATTAGATCTACTGACTTAGAGCCCAGGCGGCAGTGTGGCCAACGCGCGGATAGGATAGTCGCTAGCGCTGGTCTTGCGCTTATCTCTTGCCCTCATCACATCTGCTTTCTGCTACTTCCCTCTCTCCCTCCATGGACGTTGTTCTCGTCTAGAACAAGATGGCCGACCGTAATGGAAGAAAACGAGCTTTTGGAACTGGGAAGACGGCAACAAGAGCAAAAAAGGCGCGGCTCACCATTCAGGATCATACTGCCAACGCTGCTCCCTCTACTGTAGGATCCGTGGCCGTCGAGCGGACGTATCACCTTCATCTCACGAAGAATGGCCGTATTGGACAGACCACGACAAAGACAGTGAAACCTGTGGAGAGGGAGGTTCAGCATCGTGAGTTGCCATCACCAGAGTCTGAGAGTATGCACGTCGCAAGACTCTCTCGGAGGCGACCTACGCGTGAACGCCCAGAGTTGCGTTCCTCGGTATGTACAATCTTCTTCTCTCATTAATGTTTCTCTCACTATGCTTAAGTCGAAGGTTGACGACTGGAAGAAAAACTATCGGCAGCTCTTCCTCGATGAGCTTGTACGACAAGACGGCTTCTCGGGCTCCAGCAATGAGCTCACGTGTTCAGAGTGCAGCTCTCCGGCATCTTTACGGTGTCTCCATTGCTTCTCAAGTCCAGCAATGTGCGGGGAGTGTATGTTGGAGAGACATGCACTACAGCCCCTGCACCGTATCGAGGTAAGTGGTATTCCTGAAGTTGTAGCTTGCCCAAATATTGATATTTGAACAGTCCTGGAATGGCGAGTTCTTTGAGAAGACGACCCTTAACGCCATCGGCTTCACATTACAACTCGGACACACACACGATAAGTGTCCGCATGCCTCCAAAGAGGCGAAGATATGCGTGGTAGATACATCCGGTCTTCATTACATCTCCATCCGCTACTGCGAGTGCGCTCAAGGTCGGGACGTTCCACCATGGCAACAACTACTCCGCGCACAGTTGTTCCCCGCGACCAACAAACGACCCCGGACGGTCTTCACCTTTAGCGTCCTCGACCTTTTCCATGAGCTCACCCTACAAAGCAAGATCAATCTGTACGACTTCTATGTAACGCTGGAGCGGATCACTGACAACACGAACAGCGAGGCCTCGATGGTGAGTACGATACGATTGGTCTCTGCTTGGGCTGACAATGGTGTTGTAGCATCGCCGGAAGCACTTCATGTATGCCATGCGCTTGTGAAGGCATTTGAAGATGCTGAAACGGGCAGCCCGTGGTCATGATCCTCGAAGCGTCATTGCCACGACGGAGGGGGAACTCGCGGTAGAGTGCCCAGCCTGTGCCCATCCCAAGCGCAATCTACCCGAGGGATGGGAAAGTTTGCCGCAAAAAACGGGGTAAGCATCATACCTTATCATCATTATTCATATGCTGATTGTAGTCTAAGGTGGATCTACACGCTCTTCCTCATGCTTGATGCCAACTTCCGAATCCGGTGCAAGGATCGTGGTCTGCAGGACTCCAATCTGACATCAGGTTGGGCTTACTTCGTGGAGCAAGACAAGTACCTCAAGCATGTCGCGAAGCATGCAGACATTGAAAACGTAAGTCGTACTATCACTTCATCTGGCGTCCGCTAAATCTAATGGTACAAGGTGAATGCGTGTTCTGCCGAACATAATGCAATTATCAAAGCTAACCTCCACAAGAAGGGCTACATCGCCTCCGGCGTCGGTGCCGTGCTATGCGGACGCCACGCACTTGTACGGAAAACTGGTGTGGGGGATCTCCAGAAAGGCGAGAAGTAAGTCCGCACGATTTGCGGTCTGTGGGCATGTAGCTGACATATCTTAGATTCTGCAATATGGACTACCTTCTGCTATCGACCCTCATCAACGTCTTTGCCTACTGGCTCCTTATCACGTACGACATCGCCTGCTCATTTTACAAGAATTTTAACCGGCGCAACCGCCACTATCGCGCTGACCTACAAACTGATCTCGACCATGTAAATATTCGCTGGGCTATCCCGAAGGAACACCTTGCCGTTCATGGCCCCAATCACTCTCAATTCTCGCTCAACTTTCTTCCTTTTGTCGGCCGCACTTACGGTGAAGGTATCGAATCGAGCTGGGCGCACATCAATCCTGTCGCCCTCAGCGCTCAGGAAATGGGCCCTGGGATGCGGCATGAGGTTTTGGACGATCACTGGGGTGCCTGGAATTGGCGCAAAGTCGCCGGAATGGGTATGTTCCCTTGACACTCAACATTCTCTTAGTGCTGATCTACTTGATAGGCGCACACCTCGTCAAAAGCCATGCAGAGGCTCTCGACATGCACGAGCAACAGTACGATGCCTTCATCGAGTACTCCGACATGTTTGATCCCGCGGTCGTCGAGGGCTGGCAGGACATCTATGATGCATGGATAAAGGACCCTTATGTGAAGCCGGATCCCTTCGAGGAACCAATGTCTGGTAAGTCCTCGGCGGCCCTTTTCAACTGTGTCTCATGTTATCACAGCAATGACAATGTCTAGCCTTCGGCGCCAGCTGGCTGAAGAAGATGCTGCCGAAGAAGCCCGAGGACAAGTCAATGCTCACGAGATATCTACCAGAGTCTTCATGCAGCTTGGGCTTGACCTTGAAGAACAGATGTATGTGTCTTTCTGCGTATCATCATCATTACTAACGAGTCGTTTTCAGATGTTCCTTACCCTCAAACTCTGCGCGCAGTGACACAAAACGCGCTGAGGTGCAAGAAAAAAGGAATGCGCTTTCCTATCGTATTCGCATATGGCGCAAGATCCAGAACATATACATGCCAGTGGTTACTCGTCTACGGGAGGATGAAGACAGCGAAGGGGACGATGAGGATGGTGATGAGGATGGTGCTGTGGACTCCGACTCCCTCTTCCTCCCTTCTAGCCTCCCTGCCAACATCCGCACTCAGCCATCCATCCAATCACTACTCACCCTTGAGCGTCATCTTCGGATCGCACAAGCAGATGACGCTCTGGACGAGATCCGGCGCCTTCGGTGGATCCTCCAGCGAGTCCTCCAGTTCCGGAAGCTCAACATCGCTGGCTCCGGTGCAAAGCCAACAACACATGTCCGATCGCTCTACGACAAGTTCCAGCGGCGAGTTGATCGTGCCGCCGCTACTTACAGAGCTGCACATGCTGCACTCCTCGCTATGAATGCCGAGGATCCGGAGCTTCGCCACTTCAAGTCACTCCATTCGGATGATATATCTGGCCCAGGCCGTGATGCAGACGGTCCGGGCGAAGGAAGGTACGAAATGTCATGGATATGGCATGTCCAGCGACGAGAGCCCCGTGATGTGGCACCGGATGACATGGTCAGTGCACGAGTGGAGTGGGCCCGTGCAAAGGCCCGCGCAGAACGTTGGCCCGAGGAGACCATTCTACTGGAGGAGGAGATGCGGCGCATTGTTGAGTTCCTCCGTTGGAAAGCATGTTGGTGGCGTGGCCAACGTGATCGCCGAGTGGTTGACGCAGTTCTCTTGCGCGGACTGAACGCCTATGCTGAGAAACAGGCAGCTGTATTCGAAGGACTTGCATTGACATTTGCGCGGCGGTGGATGCCTTACTTGCACAGCCTCGGTCGGAGCCCGAAGTGGTTCGAGTACTTTCCCGATGTAGATTGTAGTTCCGGTTTGTCCTCTGACTCGAGTGATCATAGCATCTCGGAGTAGTTATGTTGGGCCTCTCGCATTCTGTAGTCCCTGTAGTTCATGACTTGTTGATGAGGACAAGACTTAGGATTATAGCAAGCATTATGGACCAATTTGTGGACTTGTGCAAGTGTGACAATGTGCTGATACAATGTGCGCCAACTAGATGACAATGCTACAATCCGGCCAATGTTGTCCACAAAAAAGGATTACAATGTGCCCTAGGTGTTGTACAATCCTACAATGTGAGCAGGATTGTCCACACGTACTTGTTACAATGTGCTCCCAAGGCGGTACAAGTGTACAATCTGGCCAGCATTGTCTACAAATACTAATTACAATGTACCCTAGGTGTTGTACAATTTTACAATGTGAGCAGGATTGTCCACACGTACCTGTTAGGATATGCTTCCTAAGGCGGTACAAGTACTGCTTTGCACAGGTCTACCCCTGGGTGCCAGTGCTATGACCTGTGCCTGTACTTGCAGAGGCTAGAGACCTGCAAGCATGGGTACGGGTACGTAAAGTGCTAGTCTAGGGTGGCCAAGTGCCCTCCAGGACACTCCTGTGGCGTAAGAAATGGTATGGAAAGTATGCGGGAGCCCTGGTATGGCTCCCACAGGCTCGAGTTTGTTCCCCAAGCACTTTTTTGGGCACTTTGGGTATATCCCCGGGTTCACAGGTACTAGCACAATGACCCATAGCCGTACTCTCATGGGTAAGGGTATTCAACCTATGTGGGTTACCCTTACCCGTGCAAAGCACTAGGTACAAGCATATAATCTGGCCAGCATTGTTCACAAATAATTATTACAGTGTGCCCTAGGTGCTGTACAATCCTACAACGTGAGCAGAATTGTCCACACGTAGCTGTTACAATGTGCCCCAGATGGATTACAGCCTCACAATCTGGCCAGCATTGTCCACAAATAATTATTACAGTGTGCCCTAGGTGCTGTACAATCCTACAACGTGAGCAGAATTGTCCACACGTAGCTATTACAATGTGCCCCAGATGGATTACAGCCTCACAATCTGGCCAGCATTGTCCACAAATAATTATTACA
>KB445794.1:0-152105 GCA_000320605.2 Gelatoporia subvermispora B
GGACTTCACACCCCCGCGGAAGGTAAGGGACTGGTCTATTTCGCGCCGTTAATCCACTCTAGGTTCTAGGACTTGCGACCTACTGCTAGAGCGGACACTTCGAAGCGTACGCTGAAACCCGTGGGGCAAACGTAACGTAGGCGCCAAGAAGTTGTTCGGCTAACTCCTCGGATCTTTCCGTGGGCGGTCGGCTCCCGGCATTGCCGGAAAGCCGGTCCATGGGGTTTCCCTGGGGTTTCCCCGCTTAAGCCATTTGAAATTCCGAAACAACGGGCCGAACCAGCCCTCGGATCAAATGATGGCGCTGTTAACGCCATTGGAGGATAAGTAGTGATTGGTAAGGGCGTTTGTAATTGTGCTTACACCTCGGCCTCCGGCCTCCGGCCGTCGGCGCCCGCTGACGCAATTGAGTCGACTAACGTGGTCCTGATGAGTCTATATAAGACGAAACGGGTTTGCTGGGTGGTTCCCCAGCCTGTTGACCCAGTCGACAACTCTAACACAGGTAGTCCTCAAGACTAGGATAAGTATCCATCGCACCCCTCGCTTCGCTCGGGGTGCCACCTAACCCTAACCCTAACCTAGCCCTCCGGCATATGAGATGATCCCCATGCCCACCGTGCCTGTAACGTCATGAGATGCCCCGTAACAGCACAATGTATAGTTCGACGACCTACCTTTGCCAGCTTGCGGAGGCAGCGCCGTCCATTTAGCTACTTCAACTCCCTCGAGATCGATAGGCTTCTTAGCAGGACCAGGAACGCTGCAGGGTGTTGATACTTTGTGAGACGAGAGTGTGTAAACATGAGCGTGGCTGCATACTTCGTGAGAATTACCGGGACTATTGGCAGCATCTCATAAGCACTGGCAGGCTATAGGATCACGCTGAGGCACTCACACGCTTGCATGAACATGTCGATCAATGGCTTGCGCACGCGGTCTCGCACAGACGCTCCCAGCCGACGTGTCGAGTTCGGCAACAATGGGCGTAGGAAGATCGGGGCCTGGCCGGTCAGTTGGATGATATGGAAGAGAAGCCGAGGCAACAGACTGTGCTTGAGAAGCGATAGCTCGCCACGACACCGGTGGATGTGTGTGTAGATAGCTTGTACAGAGATGCTGGACGTAAGTTCGTTGGAAGGATACAGGTATACTAGAGATCCAGTAGAGAGATTCCGCATGGAGAAATCTCCCGGCGAGCGGACACTGATAGGGCTGTTACATTTCGATGAGAATACATCAATAGAACGTGAAAAGGATATAAACTTACATGAAGAATCCAATCGGCGACGGTAGGAGACGACCAAACAACCTCTTGATATTTGCCCAACGTCCCGTCTCCGGCGGATACCTACGAAGTTCCGTGGCGATGACGTCCACCATGATTGAACATACAACGTCATTCAACGTAACGTGTCCAGCACGTTTCTTCCCGTCCTTAGCTGCGCCGGGATATGCGCCAGAGAACGCGCGCTGACAGAGTCTCACATCTTGCATATCAAACGTGCGCGAGCTTGCGAACTCTCGCTCATGTACTCGTGGACCTCGTTGTAGCCCGGTGAGCATCTCTATGCGCCAGCACGTAGCGAAGAATAGGGTGCCTTGATGTATGGCGTGGTATATACTCCATCCAAGGGCGACGACCGTCGAGACGACGTAGGTGATCCAGAACAACGCAGCGAGCAGTGCACGAACGATTGGCGCCGTCAAAGAGTAGGCAGCGAGAGGATCGAGCGGGCGTAGATAGTGATGCAGCTGGGAAGGCCGCAATGATCCTTGTCTCGCAGACCTGAGCTTCGACGCAGAAGACGACATGAGTTGAACAAGTTCATCCTTGTAAGAGGTGATCCACAGCTGGCTCAGCACGAAGCCTTGGCCATCTGCGAGAGAGTGGTGCCTACAACCATCAGAGAGGGAGTGACGGGAACACAGAGCACGTACCCTCGAGTGATAACTGCGCACTGTGCACCGTCTTCGTCGTGGTGATTCTCTACAAGAACCATCTCCCACAGAGGGCGTCGTAGATCCCAGTCCTGAGCAATGAACTTTCCCATCTGGCGTCACTGGTAAAGATAGCATGATACGAATAATGCGAGAACGTACTCACCAAGTCGTTCAGTTCTAGTTTTCCTGCCGGCTCAGGCAATGTCACCGCATGTATGTGGTTGGACATGTCAAATTCTGGGTCGCCTTCGAAGCGTGCGCCATGGAACCTGCGCCCCACAGACGTTAGCCTTTGCTTGTACTTGGGAAATTTGTCTGTCTGACGGGATGCGGCCTGCGCGCGAAGTAGATGAGACTCGAGGTACGACAGAAACCTAGGAACAGACTTGCATTCTTCAGAGACTCCACAGAGAGCTTCCCTCGAAGGGTATATGTGCTTGCGCAGACCTGTTGGCCAGAAAAGGACATTCAATTCATAGCACAGAATGGCACACGACGTGCTACGACGTACGGGGTTGAAGTCCGTCGCTTCCGTGAGCAATAGCCACATGTTGTCTATGCCTCCGATCATCCGCTTGCGTTCCGCAAGTTCTCGTTCTACCCAGTCACCGGCCGACAGCAAGTACTTGGCGGCCCAGCCGGTGAGACCTCCAGTGCGCTCGAGCTCGAGCAGCGACCACTGCAACCTCTCCTCGACATTCTCGGGGATCCCAGGTTCACCTTCTTCACAAGGGTATTCTCCGGGCATCGGTAGGTAGTCGTCGATCGACATGGTGGGTATCGCGTGAGGCGTCCGGGTGTCACCTCCGTGAGATGAGTGCAAGACCAAGAGTGACGTCTGCTTCATTCAGACGCCCTGCACGTCGCTGCAGGAGCGTGCACCACCAGATCGAGCGGGCAATTCAATAAATTCAATTCACTCAGATATCACCTTGCAAAACAATTTTGATTGTATATGGACACTTGAACAAGACTGCACATGTAGATGTTGAAACATTACGCACGAAAACGATGAGGAAGAGATGACAGGAAAGCGAGAACTACGATGGCATGAAATCCGACAATCATGAGATGTTGAGAGCAAGCCCTGAACGTTACTGGAGGTGATTCGAGAACAAATGGCGTACAAATGGCGTCACAAACTAAACAAACGAGTCACCGGCGGACATTCCGGGACTCTCTATGAACCGGGCACGAACGGCGCAAGGCCGGCGGCCTGCACCATCGCAGGGTTCTCGTTATTCAGGAGGCCAATCAGGTTTATGAGCTCCGCACGGATCTCGTCGGTAAGCATGTCAGCGCCGTTGGGGTCGAGCACGAATGCGAACACCTGGAGGAGCTTCTCCATGTATGGCGCGAGCAGGCCCGCGTTCGTACGGAAGAGGTGGAAGATGGCGCGGAAGACGGGGACGTTCTCCTGGTAGTCGTTCTTGAGCGGAAGCGCGTCCATGAACGTGGGGATGACCTGGTCCAAGGGTACAGCGGCGGTATTCTTCAAAATCATCCGCGCAACGGAACCCATGGCGTTATCCCGCGCGTTGAATTTGGCTGGCGGCGCATCCGGAGTAACAACGAACAGCGGGCGGAACGAGGCAAGGAGATTGAGGTAGTGCGAGGAGAGGTCGACGTTGGAGTGCTCGATGAGGAGACCGGAGGCGAACGCGGCGTTGCACTGCACTTCAGGCTCATCGTCGCTGAGGGCGGTGTAGAAGAGCTGGAGGAGATCGTTGGTGAAGGGAGTGACTGCACCCTTCATGCCGGAGATGATCTCGGACAGACAGCCGATAGCAGACGAGCGGTCGCTCAGCGACCGGTTCTTTTTCTGTCAAGAGATCAGACCGTGCGGACATACGAAGTCGCATACGAGGGTACTCACATAGTACTTGGACACCAGCGGGAAGAACGTCTGGAACGCGGGCTCGAAGTTCGGGCCCATCGCGGCGGCGAGTGCGGTGACGATGTCGCCAGCGGCGGAAATGAGCATCGAGTCGTACTCGGCTTGGTCCTCGGGGGCCTCGTCACTCTCGTCCTGATCAGGGTCCTGCTGGCAGATCGACTTCTGGTCAAGGATCTGTATCGCCATGTTGGCGATCTGCTCGAGACCTGCAAACACATCAAGACGCAATTCTATAATGATCAAGTGTATAGTTACTTACGTCCATCCAGGAAGGCCGGGCCGACCTTCTGAATCGTCTCCGCCAGGCCAACGCACATGCTCGCAACTACTTTCCTGCGGGCACAATGTGTTAGCGGGAGCATCACACACGGGAACATACAAGATCAGAGGGTTAATATGGACGGTTCGTTTCACACACCCGCATAGGTGTCAAACAGCAGTTGGACAGCGTCTTTTGTCTCATCTTACTTCGCTACCACCAAACAAAACGGCGCACTCACTTGTTGTCCTCCGACTCGTACATCTCAAAGAGCGGACCGACGACATGGTTGATAAGCTCCTTGACCTGGTTGTCGATGGGCACCTTCGGGGGGAGGCCCGCGACCCACTCCTGGGGGTTGCTCAGTTCATGGAAAGTCTTGATAATCTCCAGCAACGAGTCAATCGCGGCTTTGCGGATGCCATCGTAGTAGTGGGGGAGGAGCCCGACGAGCTTGATCGTGCACTGCTCGACGTAGGGTAGGAAGTGCGTGCGCGTCGCAGCGAAGAGCGCGCCGAACGTGTCCGCCGCGATCTCCTTCTCGATACAGATCGTGCTGTTCACGTCGAGCATCTTGTCCACGTCGATGTCCTCGATGTCGAGTTCTGCGTTCCCGTTCACGTCGTCCGTGATTGTGATCGCGTTCGCGGGGGACGAGCCTGTCGCAAAGCTCGCCGCGAGCTCTGGGTTCGCGACTACGAAAGCGGCAACACATCAGCACCTACTCCATTTACTCGTAAAAACCGGGCCGGGCCACTCACTCGTGAACGCCTCGTCGCCGTGCTCAGGCTGGTCACAGCTCTGGATGAGCGCGGGGACAACGCTGGGGAGGTACGGCGCAAACTCGTCCTCAAACACGCGCGCCATCACGCCAAAGAACAGGAAGCTGCACTCGCGCAGCCTCGCGCTCCCGCTCTGCAGCCCGTCAAACGCCTGCTTCATCATATCTGCAAAGTACGGCCTGAACACGTCCTTGCCGACTGCGTCCGCGAACGTGCCGACCGCGTCCATCGTGATACCGCGGAGCTCCTGCTCCTCGCCCTCGCCGGTGAGGACAAGGAAGTGCTTGAAGCGCTCCATGATCGGCTGGAAGTACGGTAGGAACTTGTCACGCGACGCATGGGCGGCGGAGCCGATTGCGCCGATAATAACGCTCTTGACAGGGACGGGCGCGGTCTCGAGCAGGCCGGAGAGGCGCTCCATGATGAGGTGGAGGTACAGGTGGATCTCATCCTGGAGGATCTCGAGCAGGGCGTCGAGCGCCCCGCACGCCGAGCGCTGGGTGACGGGGTCCTCAATGAGTTGCATGATGGTCTGCACACTCTATGAGCTACCGCCTCTACTTTGTGAGTCATAGCAAACACTCACGGGAACGAGCACGGCGTGCTTCGCGGTGCACTGCTCCTCGAGCCACTCACAGAGGCAGCTAACCGCAACGCAGCTCGCCTTGCGGACGGTCGCGTCCTGGTCGTGAAGGCCGGTCTCAATGACGGGCCAGACGTGGGGCATGAGCGGGGTCATGAATTCGGAGCATCCCTCGACCGAGACGCCGAGCGCGAGCATGGCGGCACGGCGGTTAGCGGCATCGGGCGAGCTGAAGTACTGCTGAATCAGCTCGCGCAGCGGGGGGAACACCTGTGTCGGGGGCAGGCTCGTTGCGAGGCAGTCGATGATGCGCAGCGCAGACTACACAGTCGTCAAAATGTAGTCATGTGAGAAGAGATTAGTCGATACTCACGCGAGAAGGCGCATCGTCGTCGACGTCCTCGGGCTCCTCCTCGCTGGCGATGGGCATGAGGCCCTGAAGGATGGCAGGTGCAAGACCATGTGACATGATCCGCTGTTTTTTGCTGATTATGTGCATGGCGTCAATATCAGACCCAGGCAGTAACGGCCACAGTACGTACTATTGCACGGTCCAGTTGAGAGCGTTGAGAGCAAGGACACGGAGTTCGCTGTCGTAGTTCCTGTTGGCACCGCACCGGAGGAGGAACTCGACGAGCTGGGGGACATGCTGGCCGAGAAGAGGAATCTCGAGAATGAGGAGCGTCTCGAGGACGTCAAAGAGCTGACGAGAGCCGGTCTCGTTGCCCATCTCGAGACACTGGCCAATCGCGTTAATCATTGCCGGGAGGAGCTGTTGAAAAGATTTCTGTAGCAAGCGTTAGCAGACAGAATACGCCCCACAGGAGAGATACGCACGATGTCCTGCTTGTCATCGACGTCGATGTACTGCGCAATGACGCCCAGCGCCCTGATTCCTAGTCAGACGCAAAGCGCGGCGTGACGGGTGTAAGTAACATACCTGACAGTAGTGATCCTGACCTCCGCGCTCTCAGGATCATTGAGGAGCGCCTCGAAGAGACGGAAGAACTCTTGGAGGTGGTTCTCGAAGCCCTCGACGATGTTTTCGAGGACGGTATAGAGGATATAGATGCCGACCTCGCGGTGTACGGCGTTGGGGGACTGGCATGTCTGGAGGAGGAAGGGGAGGAGCTCGGACCACTGGTTGAGCGGGATCTCGATCGAAGCAATCGCGGCAATGACGCGCGCAGTCGAATGGCGGACGAGGTTACTGCGGGCAGTGACACAGACTGTCAGATACAAGGAAAAGTGAGCCTAGCTGGGAGGGGGGACGCACCTGGGGTCGTTGAGGACGAGCTCGGGGAGCTTGGACCTGATCTCCTGGCGCTGATCGGAGCTGACGGTGATCCACAGCTCGCCGCTGCCTTGCGATATCCGCTTGCGCAGCTCGACAGCAGCAAGCTGGCGGATCTATATTGCAATCGAGGCGGGGCTCAATACGAGCGTTGGGCAGGTCAAGACTGAGGACTCACCGCTTGGTCGGGGGAGCTCGCGATGATGCTGGTCAATGCAGGAATACACAGCGGATTTTTGTAGAATTCGCGGTTCAGCTGAGCCGTAGCCTGTGGTGCATCACTCCTGTCAACTTTCTGTCTGGAGCTGGGCTCGGAGATAACTTACAGCCTTGAGTTGGACGGTGTCATTGGAGGTGGACTGCGCGAGCAGATTGTGGAGGCCCTGCACGAAATTGGGCTGGATCGCGGAGCGTGAGACGTGAAAAGGATGTGTGGAAGGTGTGTATATAGCTTACATCCATTGCTGCAGGTCGGAGGGGAGGGAGGAGGAGGAACAGGAAGGATGGACGACCTGGACGATGGCGGGTCTAATAAACAGACGCCCTCTCAAATTTTTGGCTGAGTTGGATTCCTCTGTATTTAGACGCTCATAATACCACGTGCTCCGATCATTCGCGGCGCTACCAACCCTCCTGCCATTCTTGGCGACCCCCCTCCACGATCTGTTGTTTCCCTCCCTTGTACTTGTCTTCGGGCGTCGCATCGCACCCTTGGAGACGTTCTCATCGCATCTGGCGTACCCGTATTAGCATTTGAAATAATCCGCACAAATATCGATACCCAGTTCGGCGTGTTAGCCGGCTGCACGTGCAGGGCGGATAAACGCATTCGGGGTTGAGGGCATGAGATTCTGGCGACCACTTGTTCTATGTGGTAATCGACGAGTCATACTCACGACCTGTGATGCGCATGCTGCTGGCTACGAAATACGCCACCCCGCACGGGCAGGATAAGGACGTCACCGATACCGAGCTCTTGCATTGAGCAAGACACCTCATGCCGTACTTCGCAGTTCACATCATGGTGTGCAGTATGCACACACGTTACTATTAGAATTTAATATAACACTCTGTGCGCACAGCGAAGCACGGAAGTTGCGTATTCCAAGGCATGTGAGCACTTTGTATTGCAAAAACAAGACGGTGGCTACGCCATCTCCTGGTTGGCAAAATATGACGAGAGTGGGATTCGAACCCACGCCCTTTCGGACCAGATACCAAGTTAGAGGCTAACCTTAGTCTGGCGCCTTAGACCGCTCGGCCATCTCGCCATGTAGATTTTCTGCCATCGCAAGATACAATCAGTGGAGTGACTCAGGTTCTTTGCTCGCCTTTCTGAACGCTTACTCTTGCAAGATTTCAGTGGGAGCACGAATGTGAAAGACGATTGTATTCTGTACTTCGCGACGTCTCATCTCGGGTTTCCTTGGTGCGTACTTCAATTCATTAAATCCTCGACCATCTCAATTTGGAAGTACGACGCACTAGCATGGATCTGCGTACCTACAGACTCATAGAGCCCTGCGCAGTGCCGACTCTAAACGGATTATAAGCGTAAACTAAAGAAAAGGGTTGGAGCCTTACGCCGAGTACAGGCTTACAGCCTCTGACAGCTCGAGAGCGAGCGAGCAGAGTGTACAACGTAACGTCGCCTGTAGAACATTCCATAGGGAATAGGAAATCCCTGACCTCCTCCGTATCATGCGTGATAGTGTGTCGCGCTACTAGAATTATGACGATAGACCAATTTATTTTCTCCAGGGTATCATCCCTTGTCCTGGTCCCGCTCTAAATGCCAATCAGAGCGCGACCAACCATGTTGAGAACGCAAGAATGCGCAGTTTTGTATCGCCCAAAGCAGTGAGATATTACACACTGCCAACGTCATGCGCCGCGGGTCCAGCAGCAATCCTCTCCCCAAGTCCATCCACCAACTTCTTCAATTCCTCCGCCTCCTCCACCAACCTACCCACCGTCAGCGCCTCCTTCCCTGCCTCTCTTCCTTTCTCGCCCTTCCACGCGAGCTCCTCCACCGCCCGCCTGCTCACCTCGCGCCACGTCGTGCCCTCCGCACGAAGCGCCTCGACGAGCTCGTCCTTGATCCTTCTGCACGCGCCGACACCGTCGTATCCGAATCCGGTGTACACCTGCACCGCGCTCGCGCCCGCACGCGCAAACTCGAGCGCGTCCGCCCCGCTCGAGATGCCGCCGCAGCCGATGATCGGCACCGTCGCCGGGAGTTGCGCACGCAGCGTTCGTAGTGTCGCAAGTGCATACGGCTTCAGCGGGGGACCGGAGAGGCCGCCGGCCTCGTACCGGTTCGCTGACAAACATCGACTTAGCGGAGGCTGATTGCGGCATCGTCGCTGAGGGGACTCACGATCATGGAGGTTACTCGGCCGGCGGATAGTCGTGTTGCTGACAATGACGCCATCAACGCCGCTAGTCCGCACGACTGACGCTATGTCCGCAACCTCTGCTTCCTCGAGGTCCGGCGCGATCTTGAGCACGAGCTTCGGTCTGTGCGACGTGCCCTGTGCCCTCACGGCCTCATCCCGCGCCTTCTTTGCTCCCGCGAGGAGCTCCTCGAGCAGTGTCCGTGTCTGCATACCTCTGTAATACAGCACACATTGTGTAATCAGCCAGACTACGCCATAAATTGCAGCTCCACTGGTGAAAACGTAGCGTACCTGAGACCAGGCGTGTTTGGACTAGACACGTTGATAACTAGGACATCCGCATACGCTCCAAACGCCCTGACGCCCTCCACAAAGTCGTCAATAGAATCCGGCGGAGACGACTTGTTCTTGCCCAAGTTCACAGCGAGGAATGCACCGGGCCTGAGTGAGGCGGGGCGGGCCGCACCTTCACCTTCGGACTGGAAGCGCGGCAAGCGGGCTTCAAGCCGGGAGAGGACGAGCTTGTGTCCGTCAGAGGGGAAACCGTAGCGGTTTATCATCGCAGCATCACTGACGAGGTGAAACACGCGGGGTTGTGGGTTCCCAGGCTGACGCACGAGCAAGCGAGTCAGCACTTGCGTCTTACGAATTGCACGCCGTTCGGCGCAGGGCCCGCACGACGCCCCTCGAGTAACTTACTTGAGGCTTCGGCGTGACGCTCCCGATCTCTACCCAGCTGAACCCAAGGTTGAGAAGCCCTGACGCAGCCCGTTCTCGCTCCGCACGTTTCCAATGCACAGAGGCACTCACCGTCGACCGCCTCGCCGTGCTTGTCGAACCCTGCTGCGACGCCCACAGGATTGTTCAGCTGCTCGCCCCAGATCTCCGTACGGAGCACCTCGTCGTCCTGCACGACGTCCCTTGGTGCGAGCCCGCTCCTGAGGACCTGCACCGCGAACTTATGGCTCGCCTCGGGGTCGAGAGTGTGTCGTAACAGTGGTGTGAAGACATAGCGATGAAGAGCCGAGCGTGAGTCAAAGTAATATGCCGCAAATAGACCAGTAGAAAGGACTAGGACAGTAGCGTAAATGCCAGTCTTGAGTGCAGAGCCAGAGCCAGCGGTGGAAGTAGTGGAAGCAGAGCGGCGAGCCAGTGGGACGGCTAGAGATGAACGGAGCAGAGACGACCTCGCTACCAGTCGCAACATGGTTGCCTGTAACTCTCCTTCGCACACTACAGTGCTATAGAGAGAACCTTATGGTCGGAACTAGATGGAGGTTTGGGTATGAAGCTGCTACGCTGGACCCTGGACTCACCAGCGCGGACGGCCGCATCTCGGGTTAGGGTTATTATGCATCCACTTTCGGAACCGCGCGTTTGATCTCGCATTGCAACTGACTGCCTCGCACAAGTCAGTGAGTGCATTCCTACATCGCCATATTGAGACTCTACCAACTAAGTGAGATTGCATGATCTATAGTGTCTGGCCAGCTCGGCCGAGTATCCTTGTCCAACGTAACTTGAGGCGCTAGAATCAAGCTACATCAAGTCTGTGGCATCGGTGCCTCGGAGTAAACGGTGAGAAGATGCAGGAACATCAAATCGCTGATTACGTATCGATTGAGATGGATTTTCAAGAGCAACCACTGCAGGAAACATAACACTGATCGTGAATCCGCGCTGAGATGCATAGACCACTTGTCCACAAACTCCCAGTACCCGGCGGAGAGGCGTGTGTCCACGACCTCAGCTGCCTCTCGACCGTAGTATATAGGGAAGACCCCAATCGCTCTCAAGACCTCCTGTGATGCATTTCTTTGCGTCCACTTCAGGAGAGCGTGAACTAACACCCAGCAGAATGGTTCGACGTCATCGCATGGTGTGTATCCGGGTTCATCGTTGCACATACGACGCTGGGTTGCGAATTGAAAGGGTGCGTAAAAATTCAAAATGTGATAACTGTTTTCTAGTCCGTCGATGTACGACTTGGTGCGACACGGGGGCTCGAACCCGATCAGGAACCCCTTCGCGCGTTCGAGAGGTTGATCATTGCGGTTCCGTTCGATATCGCCAACAGCAACGTCACAATGTTGGATTCCGTTCCACGAGAGCAGGGCACGCACTGCGCACCCATTCAGTCAGCACTAAGGAAATTCATAGATTCGAATTGACTCACCGATTATTGCTGCCTTGACTGCCTGTACTATCTGAAGATCTGTGCATTTTCTGTGCAATGGGCCAGCCAAAGGGCAGCTGAGAATACAGCAGGATATGCCACGTTCCCCTGAACGCTTTCGATAAGACTCGTCTACCATGTTCATGATCATAGCAATGTATGGCCCTCTGCGGCCCACATCACTTGCTTGACCCGTAGTATTGTCGACCACCCTGAGATGCTCCCTTCGTGTTATCCCTAACCTCCAAGCACGTTTCAATACGCTGATCTCGCGTGTATCCCTGTCAAGGTGGGCCCATAAGAGAGTTGCGCGACCCAAGCTAGACTGCGAGAACTTGATCCAGCTGCCAATCCGATGATCGCAGTGCGCTTGCTCGTCCATGTTCGTGCCTTGAGTATGGAATCTTATGCCTGGTTGTGCAGGATCTAGCAAGTCGTCATCTCAAGGGTGCGATAACCACGAGGCTTCTCAAATTTATGCGATCCAGGTACACACGTGCGCTCAACCCGCCCAAAGACGTCTAGACTGTACGTTCGACTTCGCTTTTTACCCGACTGGCTCAAGCACACACACCATTCAGCGAGCGTATGCACAAATACCAGTAGTGAATGTTTGCAACTGACCTGGACTACATACAGACTGTCTTTCTACTTTAGCCGGATATCATCTGGAGGAGCTGTATGCTAATGAACGAGAATTGAAGATATCAAGCCCGTAACATCATAGCAATGCAAAAGTCAAGAAGAGCCAAAAGCGCGCGATTATCAATTAGAGACCCATCGAAGTAGTACTTCACGTACAGTGACCTGAGCAGATGCAATAGTATTCTTGTATTTACGTCGAGCTCCGGAAATATGTCGCCCACAAAATCCCAATATTTCGAACGCGTCTCCACAACCTCGGCTCCGTCCCGGCCGTGGTACACAGGGAAATCGCCGATTGCTTGCAAAGTCTCCCGTGATGCGTTCCTTCGCACCCACCCCATCAGGGCATGAATCAACACCCAACAAAATGATTAGGCGTCGTTGCACGGTGTGTACCCGGACTCATGGTAACCGTCGCATGTGTATCTGAATTCATGGTCACATATGCGACGCCGGGCTGCAAATTGAAGGTGTCCGTAAAGAGTCAAGATATGGTGATCATCCTCTTTCCCATCGGCTGCAGTTGTCAGCATATTTCCTTCACGAGCATTACACGCTGTTTTGAGCGCACTTTGTGCGGACTGCGATTGAGTGCAACGAGACGACTCGAACCCGATGAGGAATCCCTTCTCGCGAGTAAGAGGGTTGGTTTCGCAGCACTGTCCGATCTCGCTGATAGCAACATCGCCGTAGCAGATTCCACTTCGAATGAGAAGGAAACGCGCTGCGCATGAACGTCAGGGATGGAGGAGGACATATGTTAAATCGAAGTAACCAAATAACGCCGCGCGCACTGCCACGATTATCTGGAGCTCTGTGCGAGCTCTGTATAATCGCCAGCCCAAAGGGAGATTGATAGCACAGCGGAAAATCCTATGCTCCCCAGAACGTCCGTGATAAGGCTTGTGTACCATGCCCATGGTGACGGTTAGGCCCACCTTTTGCTACCTGTGTCCCCCGCTCGACCGCTGACCGCTGTGAGAGGATCCTTCCGTGACTTCACACCATTCCAAGTACGTTTGATTACGCCGATTTCATATGTTTCTTGGTCAACATAGGCCCATAGGAGTACTGCACGACCTCCATTTGACTGTGAATACTTGATCCAGCTCCCGATCTGGTGATCACTGTAATTTTTCCTGTCCATGTCTGCGCCTTAGGATCAGATTTGGGGCTGCGGTGTACAGGAAACTGTTGTCGTCTCGAAGGTGCGATAACTATAAGGCTATTTGGATACGTGGGGCTGTGTCAGACACGTGTTTCTAGACCGTCCGATTATAGCGCTTTGCGTGTATCGCATAATTCCAGGACAACGTATTATTACTTTAATACAAGTACAAATGTGTCTCGTATGCATTAAGGGAAGATGCTCACATATCGAACGCTCGTAATGTCGACCTCCGCAATACCGGACAACTTTTCAGAAATCACTTACTGTGACCGCGCTTCCCGACTTTAGATAGATTGTCCTACTAAATCTAGATATTGAAAGTATTCTTTTTCTTCTCTAGTCATAATCAAGAATGGGATGCAATCAACGGATCAATCATCGGAACAGGTTTGTGTGCCAATGTGCCATCATCTAAGTACTATATGAGTATGATGTTGATCTGGTTACATATCTTCCGAGTTCCGAGAGGATTTTAAGAACAAATGACACAGTATGAGGTTCGAGAAATCCGTCGATAACAGACAACAACATTGTGTGGGTAAGTGGTCTGGCGTTGGAAACATACCCAGTGACTATATATCGTAGAAGATCCATAAACGCGTGGACTTCTCCGTTGATCTGCGACGAATAGTGTCCTCCGGGAATTCGCCACTCTCGAGAACAACACGACGTGATTTGTTTTGGCCTAAATCCCTGTCAAGGTCTTCCTTTGACCGCCGCAAAATCTCCGACTCAATGACCTCACGAGCGAGCGCCCGTCTGAGGACAGCGTAGACGAGCACCTAACCGAAAGCATCGACGTCGTTTTCGAGCTTGTGTCCATCTAGTTGTCTCGCAAGGTCATCGTTTGCCGCAAATTGCATCGATACATAGGATGTTATTTGATGACTACCGTTATAGTACAAATGTTGCTCGTTCTCCGGTAGCTGTGTGCAGTTCTTCGTTTGGAGCTGGTGATCAAGGGGGGGCTCCAAGTCGACTAGGAGACCATCAGCCTTCTGGAGAGGGCGACCTTCACAGAATAGTGTTACATCACTGGTAGTGATAAATCGATGCATCGCTGCTACATTAGGGGCGGTCAGAGCTAGCGATTCTACGACGATTCTGCGGCCGATTCATAAGCGATTCTGTGCTGCTGAATCGTGTTAGAATCGAGCAACGCTCTGACTGCCCCACGATTCTGGTCCGATTCTGGGGTTCGATTCTGCGAGCGGCGGGCAGTAGACTTAGAAATAGGCACAAATTCTTTACGAAAACATGCTACGTTTTATTATAATCACAGGCACAAAAAGTACTGGTGCAACCAGAATCGAGCCCGCGATTCTGAGGTCAGTTGCGCCTCGCGAGGCGCAACTGGAAAACGATGCGATTCTGGCTTTCCCACGATTCTGGGCTCCGAATCGCGTTGAGAACCGTTGCTCAGAATCGACCCAGAATCCGCGCAGAATCGCTACTCTGACCGCCCCTATTACTAGCGTCCTGGTGCGCTGCGCGTAGAATGTGAGCAAGTAAAATCTAAGACAAAATTGAACAAACCTCGCAATGCTGCGCGCACACCCCTGACTAGTTCTTGAGCTGTACCAGCCGTGTAAAGGACATTGCCAACAGGAGAGGGTAGTATGTAGTGTGAAGCTGAATGATGGCTTGTCTTGGCAGACTCTTGTTCCTCGGTTGTCCTGGCCGTTCTTTTGTCCGGTTCAGCGCGGCTAATGTACAAATTCCATATCCTTTTGCCGCCTTCAGTGCCGAAATGCATGCCTTGATTGCACGCGTCTTTCCAGGAATTCTTGAATACCACCAACGAGAGAGATTGCTTGTCGAAACCAGTCCGCAGAAGTGTCCCACGTTCAAATCGATGGTATGAAGTCCAAACTCAGCTCTTGTTCCACCGCTCACTCATGAGTTGTCCAGACATGATATGTCGATGGTGTTTGCTTTTGACTGCCTTGAACTCGTTGATGAGGCTCTCAGCTTTTCAGATGGTGTTGGCCGACAGATACATAGCTCTCGTGTTATCCGCATGTGATCGACTAGTCGTGGACCACTTGACAAGCACCAGGCTCCATGCAATAAGGCGCACGGCCTGTTTACGTTGGAATGATACACAATGATCTATAGCATCATACGCTCACAAGTTTCGATGTGGTATAAATGCTTCAGCCGCCGGAAAGACAACCTGCAGGGGTATGAATTGATACTGAACTCTATTGATGCATACATGAGATGTGCTGTCTAAGTACGAGGACTACCGCTACAACGAGCAGCCGCACCAGTTAGTTGATATATCGTGAGCGTCGTTCAACATTAGAGCATAATGAGGATCGCTTCCGTCGCACGCAGATCCACTCCTGCAGCCAAAGAGATAGTTTCCAACTCAAGTTCCCCTGTCGGCGCAATGTCTACATTTTCCCAGCTCTGCCCTGCCCACGTCAGGTTTGCTACGTCATCTGCGTGTTGAATGACGAGCCGACGCGCTGATGCCGTTTGACCTAGAAATAGGCCGACATCGAGCTCCGACGAGTCATCTTCTCCCAAGCCAAGCATCACTTGTAGGTCAAGGTGCACAGAGGGGCGGGATCCTGTGCTATCCTGTACCCAGGGACGGAGATTGACGAACACAGCGCGAACGAGGAGACCGCCTTCATAAGCGGCATAGCCGCTCACGTTGTCGTCGTCGACGGTGAGCTCAATTATCTCCGCAGTACCCGTACCGCCGATGAAAGTGTTGACAACGAGACCACCGTAATAGATTGGCTGAATGTGCGGCAGCTCAGGAGGATCAAGCGGTGATCCATCAATGGTCGAGAAATTGAGGGTGATTGGCTGGATCTAGAGATGCCGTCAGCAATCTCGCGCCGGACCATCAGAGCTAGGATCACTGACAAAGTTATATTTATAGCCGATACCCTGGTGGAAGTACGCCTCCGAGATGCCCTTGGTCGCTGCCTGTAGAGTGTAGTCGATCACCCATAGCGCCATCCCTGCTGTGTTGCTGACACCGGGTGCGCCATGGCATGCGACACTGTTAGTCTCTCTGCAATGCCAGCCTTCAGACATGTTATCAGTAAAGGGTGATAGGCGATGTCGTACCCTAAAATGTATTCCAGCCCTTGCGCTTGCGTCGCGGCAATATCGGCTTCAAACATTGATATGTTACCGCGCACGGAGGTCTTGCTCATGAATGAGATCAGTCCGAGTTTTCCACCGTTGCAGAAATTCGCAGAGTATCGATGTTGCGAAATACTGGAATGTAAACGGTTCAGTCACCAGCCACGTTACTGTTAACTTTGTGACATACGTGGAGATCGTCTGGCCTGCCTGGCTTCCTAGAATGCCCAGAGCAAAGATCTCGCGAGGAGTGTATCCTTGCCCGGAAAACGATGCGCCTTGCAGCGTGACGGGGCCAGTGTTGCTCGAAATCCCGACAGCCTCTACAACCGGGCCCGCGACAGACTCCCAGTCAGCGACATAGTCTTGCACTGGCCAGCCCTTCGGTCGAAGCATATGAGTGGGATTTTTGTACAGGTCAGGCTCGTTCCCTGCATCATGACTTTAGAAAGGAGATGACTTCGAACATAGAAAGCTCGGCATACCAACTTCGAGTCGAAGAAGCGAAATCCCAGCATTCTGTACCTCAGGCGTATTGAAGGCACCGACGATCGCCTTTGCCATGTTGACGGCATTGGTCACGTTGTCCGACCCCAGATTTACGCCCCAGATCATACGCGTGCCTTGATCAGCGATTGGTATCAGGACAAGTACAAGGAAAGACTAGCAAAGGTCCATATAAAGTAGACCACACTCACCTGACGGAAGGAATTGGGAGAGGGCATAATACTCGTCGCCTACAGTGAGGGTGGTGGCTTCTGGATAAGGCGTAACCGAGTCTGGCGCAGGGAAGACTTCGTCGCTGATAATCTGGAGGTTGCGATGTGTTAGCAAACAGCCGGGCAATTTTCATACATGACATTTTCATCGTACTTGAACATCAGGGGACCAGATGGTGTGGTCCGCGGAGTCGGCGCCCACTCGAATGTTCGGTGGCCGGCCAGTGAGCGCCTGGTAGTTTTGTAGGGCATTATAGGTGAACTCGTTGCGCGCCGAGACACCTGCCCAGTCTGGCCAGCGATCCTGCTCAATGGAAAAGGAGACTAAGGTGGGGGACATGAGGTACGAGCCGTACGGCGCAAAAAGAGGGATCGTAACGTTGATAGCCCATGCAAGTGGTACATTCCAGAGAACGAGCGCAGTGGCGAAGTGGGCCATTCGTGACAACACCATGATGGTACCCTTTCTGGCTCTCGCAGGTGAGGATCTGTGAGACGCAAGAGCGGGGGCGCGGTATCTCGTCAGTCTGCGACCGTCTTATGAATATTGCCCAACGATCGCGAACTCAACATTGGAGCGACTTTCGCGTCATATCCATGTTCCCAGACGTAACTGAAAATCTGATCTGCGCTGAGTAGAGATATCCAGCCGCTAAGTCAATGTGCATGCCGCGGCCTTCTATTGGTCTTCTCTACGCGTATTGAATTCGTTCGTAGATGCAAATGTCGAATCAGAAAATCACCCTGACACGAACTCAATGGACATACCAATGGCGGCAGGGCGAGTCATACAATGTCGCTGGCTTCTGCGTCATCTTGTATCATCCGGGGTTGTGCTGGTCCCGAGCTTTGGCACGTAATCTTCCCGACATTACCTCTGGTAAACTGACTGGCGCCTTCCTCTCACCGTAGCCGATGATAGCAAGCAAGCGTACCTTCAGCTCGGGTCATGGACTGCAGAAAAGGTATGAGTACTCACAGCGCTGGTGCGTAATTCTGAAACCTCACAACAGGGGGACGGTCGGAGACATCGAAGCGCTTTTCTGAGGATCACTACAGGCGCTCCCTCGAGACCTCGGTGTTCTTGCTTAGGAGCCACCAGATAACGATGAGCTCATACCGCGATATCCGTGCTCATCTGAGATACGCAGTCGACTCTCTTTCAAATTTGGCGGTGAAACGAAGGTTACAGACGTTATGTCCCAACTGGAATGCCGTAATGATCGCCTTGGAAGTGTCCCACGGATCTCAGGGCGGCGTCGATAGCCAAGAATAGCACACACTCGACGACCTTCTCCGAGGACGGGTTGCCATCATAGATATGAACGGCTTGCTCGGAATGTCCCAAGATCCTACGGTCGCGCCGCTGTTACCTCGGCATTTTCCCTGAACACAAGGAGGTACGCACCGATTCAACGGAAGCTGTTCGCTACGCTAGTCCCCTGGATTACGATAACTCCGGCGGCGCCGCTGGCCCGCATGATTGGGTCATGGACTGCCTCGGGTACTTCATCAGGCCAATAAAATCTTACCTTGGCTTTTCCCATTCTGACAGCTGTTCTGGTTCGCAAGCGTCCCGAAAGCGGTAAAATTAGGAATATTTCAGTCCCGAAGGGCTAGCATTCTCCCGCTTTTCCAGCTTTGCACCAGTGACCCGGTCTCTTGAGACGATCGTGAAGAAATGGAGCTCGGCGGACTCTGGCTCTCTTGGGATACACGTTGGATTCCATGACATCAAGTAATACAAGCGCAAGAATCCAACAGCAGTGCCGTAAGTGTCACAGCACGATAGTCCTGAAATTCTGACTCTTATGCTTGCCGTAAATACTCTTCATTGCATTACAGGTTGGTACAGATCTTGTGGATTCACGTAGCATGTCGCGGTCTCTACCAAACACTGCAAGGCGATGTGCTGACAATTCCCTCCCCGCGATTAGTCTCATTTTCGAGTCCAGGCATCGACATCACTGTGCTTGTACCACAGGTCCGAATGCAACTGGACGTCCCATTGAAGGCTCCAATGTACTGGGACGTTCTCGTCGTGAACTGCTGAGAAGAGCTATTGCCATTCGTTGGCGCCGATAATGCGGGGGATGTTCCAGTCCGCCCCGCTATGATGCGTATACAGGTATTGGCCTATATGTATCCACTTGAAAAGCGTGTTGGTGTTATTTGGTGTGATACCCATGAACACACGATACGGTTCTAATACTTGTTTCTATTACATTGGGATAGACCCGGGCTATAATTCGTGAGACTGCGTTCCAACGACACCTCGGTTGGTATCTTCATGGCATTCTGCCTCGTACTACCGAACCCCGATGGCTCTCAATTGATGCCGCTGAAGAGACCGGACGCAGATTTTCGTGTCCCATCCCTAGTCAAGATCGAGTACAAAAGAGAAAGCTACGGTATTCAGCCGCAGACGTGGCGTATGTATCAGGGTTTAGAAACTGTTCGAATGTTATACCACGATCATAGGATCGTCATCGCCCTCCTGCAAGCGAGCCCGGAGTTCTTTAAGGTCCATGAGATGCAGCTTATCTCTTTCGTTCTCCCAATGCCAGGTCTTCTTTGTGCAGAAGCCGAAATCAATGATGCGCATCTCATGAACTCTTTGATGGAAAGGACACATCATAGATGGCAGTCCAGGTGGAGACGGAGCGGCGTACAGGAAGTTGTGACGACGCATGTCCTGGTACCTGACGTGGAGCCGGCTGAGGTCGTTGAGTAGATCCTTCCATTCGCTCCTGAACTCGTACTTTCAGGCAACGTTCTGCATTGTCTTGAGTAAATGTACATACCAAGTCTCGGGTGGAAATGTATTCCTGAAATCCTCCAACTCACGAGGCATACCCAGCTCCTCCATTAGTAGGACCGAAAAGGTCACCTCCGCAGAGTCGCCTCCCAAATCATCTTGATCCCAGTCGAGAAGACACCGATCGCGGGAGACTGCTCCATTGAATAGCCCATAACATCGCGGAATAACTGAACCCTGCAAAATTTCTAACTCATTATACACCCGCTTCTCATGCACGACTTCGGAAACTGTGTCGAACCCGGGTTTGGAAACCTTGAGAACGAGCGGGGGCAATGCATTTATCGCCGGTATCGCCGCCAGAGGTGTGTTGGCAGATAGCAGCCGGTATGAGAGCGGTTGTACTGAATATACGGAGGCCGTCCGTCCTTTTCCGATGCATTTCTCTATCTTGAGATCCAGGATCCAGCCGCCATTACTGGGCAGAGCGAGTGTCGACGACCTTTGTCGTGCCGGAGGCGGATCATCTCTGGGTCTCATCCGCTTGCTATCAAAGCCGTGGTCTGAACGCTCGGGCATGAGGTCTGCAACATCTTCCAACCTCAGACGTACAGAAGTGATAGGGGAGCTGTGGATAAGCCCGAAGACTTCAAGAGCCGAGATAGCATTGAGAGGCTGAGTATCACGTCCGGATTTTGGCGTTAGCAACAGTCCGCGCGATAGTCTGAGAAGAACTACTGACCAGCTCAGAAATGTGCATCTGCTATATCTCACTTAGTTGCAGAACGGAAGGACGCGTGGCTTGAATCGGCGCTCGTTGAAGTCTGTGTCGCCTCATGGTCTCAGTCGTTCGTAATGAACTCGCTCATGTTCGGCGCTAATGTTGCGGCACGGTACGTCTATCAGGCGCTCGGGTGCGCTACATATCACCAAGTGCCAGATTATCGCTCCGCATGGCGGGGCCCCCTGATCTTTGTCGGTCCCTCTAACAACGCATTTGACATTGCTGTAAAAAGAGGAACACCTGTCATTGAGAGAACATATTGTGATCTCTCCGCAAATCGCTACCATCATTTGCTTAGGCCTGTTTATTTGAGGCGCTATAGCCAAGTGGTTACGGCGACAGATTAGAATTTCTTGTCTATCTGTTCTCCTTTGGAGGCGCAGGTTCGAATCCTGCTGGCGTCGCTGATGATTTTTAACGGTAGTTTTTACCCTGTCGTGAAACGTTCGAACTGGTGAGAGCATTACATGATATTCGTCTACATCCTCGTGGATTACATATGTCTCTACCTTCATCAGGGCAAGCGATAACAGCTGTTTAGCAATATACTGGTTCTACCATCTGATTTGAGGAATATGGGTTTTTTTCCTGCGACTATGCTTTCCTCAGCTAGGAGCCCAAGTCGCCCTACGGCTAGACAGCGCCGTGATTCTCAGATGTTCAGCTGACAACGGACCATCGAAGCACTCTCGCAGGCCGTGTTTCCATTTCCCCGTTAAATCCATGTCGACCAACAGAGGAGAAACACGCAATTCAGACCGGCCGACGAATTCACGGTCGCTGCACCAATGTGGTCCGCAACGGTGCACCAGTCCCACTGGACGACTGTCGTATCAAGCAGAAGAAACACGAAAACGCCAAAAATTGGGCACGACGGACGTGCTGAAGCTCGACAGCGCGTGTTCCCGACACGTCAAGCTGTTTCCTCGCGGCGTTCCTGTGGCCTAACAAGGCACGTTCCGCACTCGTCCATCCGGGAGATGATCCCATAGGATTATCATATAATGTACCCACGTGCCTGACAGGCATACGGATCAGCTACGACTTGTGTGATTCTGATTCTGCGTGCAGCAGACACGGCAAACGCACCGAATCGCATCCACCCCATTCACCAGTGGTGCACGGGCCGGTGCATTGCCTCCTAGGACGTACACCGTACACTACACGAGGCCCAGCTCCTACACCCTCCCCGCGGCCGGTACCACTCGTCATCAACGCAAATGAAGGAAGACACGCGGAACCAGGTCACATGTGCACCGCGCTGTATATGAAGAAGCGCACACATAGGCAATCGATCAGACATCGCGGGAGGACACGCTGCATTGGCAGGCAAGGTCGCGCAGAGACGCCTTCCTGGGGCGCATGGCACGGTCGCCGGCGCACCGTGGACGGGTGCACATACACGCGCCGCCGGAGCGTCCAGCGGGGCTGGGGCACGGGCAGGGCGATACGCGTGTCCACTTCCGAGCCGGCCACGGGCAAGTCCGCTCTCTCTGCCTCGGGTCCAGACGAGAGACCAACTGCGCTGCGCTGCGGGGCCGATCTAGACAGCCGTCGTGGTCCGTCCAGAAGGTGGTGCGGCCGGCGCAGCAGGTGGCGACCGGGGGTGTGGATAACGAGGCGTCAGAGAAGACACCGGTCGGGTCTGGTGGCAGGCATAATCGCTGCGGGCGGTCGTCGCTCGTTCAGCGAGAACCGTGCGCTGTGCACCGTGCTCGGCAGCAGAGGCGCCACTCCCCGTCGGCGCTGAAAGCTGGAGGGTCGACAGGCGTACTGGATCATAGCTAGAGACGTGCACATTTCGTTCTTGCCGAAGGCCTGCAAGACGGAGACTGCGGCACTGTCAACCACAGTGGATTCCGGGGAGTGGTCGGCTGCTGTACTGCCGAGAACTTGGTCTCCTGTGAGAGTAGCCCGGCGATGAGTAAACAAGATCGGTGGACGCAGTCATTGCCGGGTCATTAGCTAAAGAAACCCTGCATGAAGTGCGTTGCAAACATAGCAGCTCCGCGACCTCGATGGATTGGTCGGCCGGCGTGCTACACGTGTGCTGGATGGTAAGTTGGACGTGGACATCGGCGCGTCCGCTTCTCGCCGAGGGCCTCCCGGGAATAGACTGCGCTGCATCGTACGGCGAGACGCGAACAGAGCTAGACATCTAGAGACGCCAAAGACCAAGCGATGTGGCCTGCGCGGTGAGGCGCCAGCCGCACGATATGAGCATACATAAATATTGCTTTTGAGCCATTGGGGGAAGACACCGGTCGGGTCAGGCGGTACCCCCCTCCTTCGCTGTAGCTGGATCATCATTCGCAGGCTCTCACAGCGCAAATAGAACGAGCCTGCGTCGCGGGGACTTGGAAGCCTCGACGGCCGGCCGGCCGACGTGCCCTACCGAGCCATTGTAGAATTAGAGTAGGACCAGCCGGTGCCGTACCTGGGGTGTGGGACGGCGCACCCAAGGGGCGCCGCCCGATCTGCCGTGGAGCGACGACCATGCAAGCACCGCATGGGCCTGTCACCACTGCACGCAAAGAACCCCGCTGCGCTAGGACGCCGGGATGCACGCTCCGTCGTCGGAATCGAGGCTTGTGTGTGCCGTGGGATGACTTCAGGGCGGGGTGCCACAGGCACGGAGCACGGAGGGACGCCAAAATGGGATGAGCAACGCCGAGTGTGGGGTTTGTCAACGCCCAGTGTCACTCGTCGGATCGGGGCGATCGACAGGGCCGCGCGAGCACACAGTCGTCGAGCACCAGCCGAGTTCAGCAGGTGCTGCGGAAGACACGACCGAAAGAGATCTCTGGCCGACGAGAGGCGAGTGGGGCGCACCCCCAGAGCATCAGTGAACGATGTCATGGCCGAACGGGCAGGCTGCCCTCGGCGGCGCGCGAAAGGGGCAAGAGGCCGTGATGGCTCTCACCTTGAGCTTATTTCAGAGTAGCGTGGGGGCGATGCACATGGGTGCATGTCCTGGGAACGCAGGCTCGTCCGACCGGGGGTGTATGTATGTGTGTCATGCCGGCAGGGCCGCGGCGGGCACGGGCGTGCACACACTGCGCACAGCGGACGTGCGCACCCTCACGTAGGAAAGCTTGGTCGCATGGCGCAGGACGCAGCCCGGCGGGACGGAAGCGCAGAAAGAGGCTATCTCGGGGGATCTGCACGAGTGCGGGCGTCCCGCGCGTGTGGGGCCGAAGTACAGACGGCGCAGGGTGGGCTGGGTCCGCGCGAGATAGAGCCCGGGGCGGTTCCATTGCGTGGTCCTGGATGGGCGACAGGTCCAGCCTGAGCTTGAAGCTTGACTCGCCGCGCCGGAGTGCACGCTGCGTGCGGCCAGATAGGCGGGCGGCGATTGGGGATGCTGGGCAGAGGAGGCAGAGACACGCGGGAGAGCTTCTGGTGCATGTGGAGAAGCGGGGAGACGCAGAGCTATCGGATAGCAGAGAACATACGGACACAGCGTGGGCGCGGAGATGCTGCGCGCCAGACTCGATACATTTCGTTTGGCTGGCCTTTCAAAGGGTTCATGGCGAAGATGGCGAACGACCGGGCGCGTGGCCGGCGTGCACATGCTGAGATGCTCTCTGGCCATGCACGCCATCTGCACACGAGGGCAGTCGTATTCGGCGCTGGTGATCTATCTCCATCTGGTGTGTTGCGTGGGGTGGAACGAGACGGCGAGCAGGACGCTGCAACGGAGGGAGGAGACGCAGAGGGAGCGTGCGCGCACACGTGTCCGTGTCCGCACCCGCGTTTATATATCTCCCTCCGCCTCCCAACGACCACCCCATCCCGTCCTCACCGTCCTCGTTGTCCTTCTCATCCTCCACCTCCCTCTGCACGTCGCAGCCACCAGCCCCCACGCACCCTCGCACGATGGCAGAAAAGGTCGACGCGCTCACGCCCGCCTCCACCGACGCCGGCTCCGTGTCCAAGGACACCAACGGCGCCGGCCCCCGCGCGATCATCAAGAACGTCGACATGAGCGAGGACATGCAGCAGGAGAGCGTCGACATCGCCTCCGCCGCCCTCGAAAAGTACAACATCGAAAAGGACATCGCCGCACAGATCAAGAAGGAGTTTGACCGCCGCCACGGGCCCACCTGGCACGTCGTCGTCGGCAAGAACTTTGGCAGCTATGTCACACATGGTGAGCACCCCCTCGCTACGTTGGTCTGTTTCTGCCCTTCCGCCCCAGTGCGCGAGCTACGCGCCGGGGCGATGTGCTCGTTTCTGTCTTATTTTCCCCCCGAGCGCGCGGCATACGCGTCGAGAGGGCACCGCCCGGCCTATCCCTTGTTTGCCTCTTTCAACCCGCATTCGCGTCCCTGCTCCCTGCCTGCCCACCTGTCCGCCTCCTCGCGCACCCATCTAACTCACCCCTGCAGAAACCAAGCACTTCATCTACTTCTACATCGGCTCGCTCGCAATCCTCATCTGGAAGTCATGAGCCCCGCACCGCGCGCCCGATATCCAGACCCGGCGCACCACCTCTTGCCTCTCGACTCTCGACTCGTGCGACGCAGAGCCGAGCCCCGATTCCCCGCGCGCCCGCGGACAGTTCTCTGCAGTTGTATAGCCCGCGTCCGGCTCGTAATACATTGCTCTTCATCTTGGACCCTGGACTCCCCACTTTCGTCTCCCGTTTGCGCTCGCATGCCCGAACCACATGACACTTTCCCAAGGACAGACAGACAGACAGACACGTTCGTTCGTTGTATCGCGCGATGGTAATACCAACTTGCAGGGACACGGTCAAAATCAAGACGCGGGCTTGACAGTACTTGACACACGCGCTGTGCGCATTCCGTATGCGACCACAGACATCATCAGGACCAGGACGCCCGCGCCCGCGTGCCCATGCCGGCGGGTTCCTGCCCCTGCCCCCTGACTTCTGATCCGCGCACGCGCCCAGCGCGCACCGTACTCACCGCACGTCCACCTCACAGGACTCGCCGCACAGCGCATGCTCAGCTCGGCGACCGCGCACCGCGAAGGGGGCGTCACAGGCACGCCCTGCCCGCGCCTCCCCGCGCCGCCTCCTTCTCTCCCTGCTCGCCGCACGCCCACCTAAGGGAGCCCGCCCCGCAGGCTCGGTGCGCACCGCGCAGGGGGCGTGTCACAGGCACGCCCTGCGTCCGCCCGCGCCTGCTTCGCCTTCTCCCAGATCTCGTCTGCAGAGTGCGGGCCCCGGCCCATGTGCGCGCGCGCGCGCGGGGATACCTCGGAGCACACGCAGGCCAGGCTTGGGCAAGCGGTTCCTGCATGTGCGTATGTGCCCACGATGAACGGTGGGACAGGCACGGGGGCATGCTGCGCTGGCTGCACGCTGCAGGGATCTGCGCTGCGGGCGGCGCGCGCGGACTTGGCGGGCCATCGTGCTGGGGCGCCGTCGCAGCACGAGCAGAGCACGTTCCCTGTGCCGTGTGCATGCCTTGCTGCGTGCGGCGTGCTGCGTGCTGTCTTGTCTCTCCGCGGCGCGCGGACGTCGCGGGCGATCGTGCCGAGCTCGCGCATGATGGTTTCATCCCAGCGCGAGCAGAGCCAGCGCGAGCAGAGCACGTCCGCCCCGTGCGTGCTTGCGTGCTCGCAAATCCGTGGCGGACGTCCTCAGTTGACAGTGCTCACTATCGAAGTGGTGCCACGCGTGCAGCACATACGCACTCGCGGGCACGGGACAGCAGCGCGAGACAGCCGGCGGTGCGTCGCTTCGTCGTCGCACCCGTCAAGTCAAGGCTCTCCATCCAGGCTCCGATGTGCCCGTATCGCGACTCGCCCGCGTCACTCAGCACTCAATGCTGATTCAATACGTGGTGTTTGAGATCCATGCCGCGCGGTGAGAAGGGCCGCCGGGGCCATATGGTCGAACGCCATTAGACACATCTCCGCATGCCTTCTGCGGCGCGTGGCGGGCTTCTGCGTCTGCGCCTGCGTCTGTGGGCCGTCCGCGCAACAATGTCGGACCGCGTGGCATATGGCGTATGTCGGATCTGGAGAACGAATGCACGCTTGAGAACATTGGGGCAGCCGTCGCAAGGAGCCCTCGCGTCGCCAGAGCTTCCTGACAAGGCGAAATAGTGTCCAGGTCGAGCGTGATCCCGGTATACAGATGGAATGTATGAATACAGATGTGGGGCTATAGATACAATTACAATACATGAGTCGCGAAACAGTTACACGACACAGGGCATGATATGATTCCAGCGGACCTCAGGTCCGACCAGCACCCTTACTCTCCGTATGAGCGTTCGAGTCCGTGAGCACGTCTAGTACGCAGAATCTCCTCGCGGCCGGGGACCTGCCAGAGGCCCCGCCCGCACCTTACTCTCCCCCGCCGCTCAACTGCGCATCACAACCTCCACAATCACTCTCCCCACGCACGCCCCGCCCTCCTTCTCATAAACTCCCACATCCAGCTCCCCGACATCACGCGGCCCCGGCGTCCCCCACAGCTCGACGGCCCGCTTCCCCCCCGCCGCCGCGTCCAAGTCTGCCTTCATGTACCTCGGGAGCGGCGCGCCCGATACAAGGCGCACCTCGAGCGAGTTCGCGCTCCGGGGCGGCGTCGACGGCGCTGCAGACGGCGCGACGGGCACGCGGAAGCGGAACTGCTCGCCGGTGCGCGCGAGCATGCGCGGGACGGGCGGCGCCCGGTCTGCACTGCGCTCATGTCCATGATGCGACGACTCGACCGAGAACGAGGCCGAGGACGACCGCGCTGCAAGCACTCAGGTCAGCACCCGCCCGACACGAACATATGTCCGAGAACCATAGCCGGAGAAAGACTCACTGTGCGACCCCGCGCCCGCAGGCGGCACGCCCTGCTCGTCGCCCCCCAGCGCACGCACATACTCGATGCTCTCCCGCAGGTCCTCCCCGCCCTGCGCACCCTCACCCTCGTCAGCCAGCGCGCCATCCGCACCCCGGAACACCTTTGCCGTCTGACTCTGGATCCGCTTCTGCCCTGTGTTTGCGCTGGCGGTCCGCGCCGGCGGCTTCGCATTCGCACTCGCGGCCTTCTTCGTGTCCCCCGCAGACGGCGCCTTTGGCACCGGAACGCGGTTCGCGCTCGTGAACGGCACCAGGCGCGCCCGCGCGCCCGCCTCCGTCTCTGTCTGATTCTGGCCCGCCGCGGCGCCCAAGCTCAGCGTGCTGCGCGCGCTGCGGACGCTCGTCGCGCGCGTCGCGGTCTGCACGACCGCCTCGCGCTCGTGCGTGCGGCTGCTCGACGCGCTCCCGAGCGAGTCCGCCGCGGATACAGCCGACTCCGCCGAGACGGGCCGCGCGGCGTACGCGTGCGCGCCCTGCAGGTGCGCCTCGGGGGGCGTCTTGAGCGCGGGGGCGCGGGGCGGCGCAAAGTCCGGGCGGCGCCGCGGGATGGAGCGCGAGTTCGTCGAGGATGACGGCGAGTCGACGATGCTCGTGAGTGCGCTCGCCGCGTACTGGCCCAGGGAGGCGTCGTCAAAAGTTGGGAGCACTGCGATGTGCGTCTTCGTCGGTGGGAGCGGTGGAAGCAGCCCGTTCGCGAACGGGAGGTCGTCGGCCCCGCCCTGGCGCGCGCGCGAGCCCCCGGCGACGAGCCCGCTCACGCGCTGGTCCGACGCCATCAGGAGGACGGGCTTGCTGATCTGCGGGCGCGGCGCCACGCGCGGGCCGCGCCGATACTTGTCGCTCACCGTGCGGTACTTGTCACTGACCTTGCGCGCGGTCGCCCGGAGCGCGCTCATGAACTCAGCCTTGCGCATCATCCCGGGGCTCGACGGCGACCCAGGGCCCTGCGCCTGCGCCTGCATCGACGCGCCGCGCCGCAGTGCGCCGTACTTGCTCTCGGCCCCAGGAGTCCTTGGCTTCGCCGTGCCCGCCTCAGCCTCGGAGAGCGCCTCGCTCTGCTTCGTCAGCGCTGCGGCGCGATCCGCCCAGCCATAGCCTTCTTCGAGCTCGGGCCCGGCGTACTTTTCGTCCACGCCCTCGATGCCAATGCCGTACCACTTCATCTCGTCTGCTGTCCACGCGCGCTGGCCCGCCTCGCCCTCGAGCGCGGAGTCGGGAACGTGTGCACAGCGCCGGAACGCGGCGAGGCTCATGCCGAGCACAACGAGTCCGCTAATGATCCCAAACGCGATCTTCAGCCCAAGTAGCATCTTGGCCCGTGCCGCTGCGGAGAGCCCCGAGGACTTTGACGAGCTCTTGGTGAAGTCAGAGACAGAGAGCGAGACCGGAAGACTCGTGTGCGAGGTGGAATGTGTCAGGTGCGAGTAAGCGGTGAACGTGACCGTGAGGTGCGTCGAGTTCGGCTTGCTTGGGATCCAACCTGAGAGAACAGCAGAAGACGTGTTGAAGGTGAGGTAGGAAGCTGCGTCATCAGGATCAAATGCGGCACTGACGCCGATCTCATCCGTATCCCCAAGGACGGTCTTGTTCGAGAAGTATTGAGCGAGGTCATAACTGAGGAATTTTCCCGGCGTGGCGAGCACAGGTTGCAGTGTGGCGGTGGTAAAATACGATGGAACGACCGCTATAGAAACGTTGGTCGCCAGGCTTTGATTCACGACAGAGGTGAGCGTCACAGGTAGCAATACAGTTTGCTGGCCGTCTAATTCGCTAGGAGGGGTGCCACTAAGAACCCGACTATTCGAGTCATAGTCGAGCCAGCTGCGGTACTGAGCAGTGTCTATCGAGAGGCCTGCGATATCGGAGGGCTGTGCAGGATCATGGTCGATAAGCACACCAGCAAAGTCCACCGGAGACATCATGCTGAAATTGAAGGGCGTGTCCGCAGTTACGTTTATCGTCGGCAAAGAAGGCTGCGACAGCGAGAGCTCATGAGCCGTGATGACGATGTCGAATAGAGCCGAGGCAGCAGAAAACCCGGCGCGATCAGAGGCATGTAGTGCGACAGAAAGAGTCTGAGGAATACCATTCTGTATTGGAGGAGTGACGCCGTCGAAGGTTATTTCGTCCGGGTTGAAGCGAACCCAATGTGGCAATTGTGAACCGTTCGTCTGCAGAGCGCCGTAATAAACATCGCCGTCGCCGTCGGGATTCATGATGAAGGTGTTGTACTCGAAGCCAATGCTAAAGGACCACCTAGGAGGGACGCGCAGAGAGGGGTTCGGCTGATCAAGGGCAGAACCTGTCGACAGCAGAAAGACAGACGACAGAGATGGGTTGTGTTGGCTGAACTGCTGCGCGACGGATATGTTTAGCATCGGCGGAGGGTCCGAGGTCACGTAGAGCTTCATATGACATGACGCAGAAGCATCAGAATTAGGGTCTTTGGCTGTGATAGTCACAGATGGTTCCCCTTCGTCGTCTGTGGTCGGACTGCCGTTTAGGGTGCGGGACTGTCCGTCGAGGCTAAGCCAGGAAGGTCCAGACATCGTGTAAAGGAGGGCTGCATTATCGGAGGATGTAAAGGTCTCTTCAGAGAAAGTCCACGAGTAAAGAGTGTTGGTGCGTGCTACAAGAGGCAATTGTTGATCCAGAGGGTAGTTGACAGATACAGGTGATGCGCAAGCAAAGGCCGCGGCTGCGAGTAGGGCGAAAAGAGTGACGAGCATAGCTGTGAGCGAGCGGCGTCGACGTGCTAGTTGAGTCGACCAGCGACTTCACGATCAGAGACAGCGACGCTGAAAGAGAAAGTGAGGACGAGGCCGGTGACGAACGCGACGAAAGTTGGGAAACTCACAAGTCTCTCCGAAACTCAACACCTCCGTGGGCGCTAATTCCATGTGCATGGCACGTGGAGAGGTGCACGTGCATAAACGTCACGTGTTAAAATGCTCTCCTCCTTTTCCTCTTGCGCAAGCCGAGGAGAATTGGATGGGCAGTATAGAAGACGTTGTTGCAGTGGAATAAAATCTACGCGAAAATTTGCTACGAGTGGTGGATATAATGCGATGCATGGAAGTGCAAACTGCGAGCTGGCTAACTTAGCGCCTTATCCAACTTGATCAAGACGCTCGCGACACTGCTCTGCACGGCGACTCGCGAGCAAGCTATCTCCAAGCTTTGCTTTGTGGCGGTCATATCACTCGACCTCACAAACCTCCATGGCGACGACAGCACAACCGTCGCATCCATCACGACGAACCAACCAGTCCATCTCCTCGACGACCTCGGCATCCTCTTCCCGTTCTGGCACAGCTCGGGCGAATGGCGTCGTGCGTGGCCCCTCATGTTCTTAAGGAGTATTCCTGAAGACTCATGCACATTCTAGCCTGCCGTAGAGACAGCGGTCACCCGCCTACTCGTATCCATCAAGCAACTCTTGGAATCCCTCACACAATGGAGCAAACAGGAAGTGACCGAGAACGACGTTAGCGACGTCTATGTGCGGCTAGGGAACGACTTCAATGCAGCGGTATCGGCCTTTGCACAATACCGGATAACCATGGAGTACGTGGCCCTCTTTTTGCTGATCCTACTCTATCTTCAACATCCCTCAGCGAGTTGGAATCCGTCCCCGAAGACCTACGGCATATCCTGGAAACCTGCCTCTCCGAAGATGCCACGACAGAAACACTCGACATCTACCTCCCCGAGGTACGGCGGATCATCACCAGCCTCCTGCAGGGCCTCCGCAGCAAGCAATCCATCTACCGGCGCACCGTCTCCGACGCGCGGCACCGCTCGACCGCCTCCGAGAGCGCAGGCAGCGACCGAGAGCGGGACCGGGACCGGGACAGCCGCTCCTCGCGGTCCTCGCGGCGTGAGCGCCAATCCGCCCGCTCCATAGCGGACGCAGACCCTGCTGGACGGCGTAGCGCGACGCCGTCGTCGGGTCGGCGGCAGGCGTCGCAGGCGGAGCTCCCGCCGCTGCCCGACACAGCGGCGGATCACTTCGTGGGCGGGTTCGCGCCCGCAGTGCACGCGGCAGCCGAGGGGTACCCCGCGCACGCATTCCCGCAGCGGTCGTCCACGCCCGTGCAGCGCGCGCCGTCTGCACCGAGTGGTCCTGGGCTGACAGAGCTCAATGGGCACCCGCCCGCGCGGGCGCGCTCAGCGAATGCGGTGGACGTGGGTTATGCCCCCGGGCACACGCGCGAGCACTCTTCAGCATCGATGGCAGGATCGATGCACCAGTCGCACCCAAGTGCGGATGCGACGCCCCGGCCGCCGTCGCAGGTGCCGAGCCACGTGAAGCGCTACTCGCTCGTCGACCGCCCTGTGTCCAGCGCGACGCCCCCGCCGGCGGTCGTCATTGACGAGCCCGCACCGGCGTATGATGAGCCCCCCGCAGCCACAGCAGCCCCACGGATCGAGACCACAGAAGCGCCGCCACAGAGCCCGACGAGTCCTCCGCTGGAGACTGCTGCACTGGATGCACCTGCGGTGCAGACGTCGCTCGCGGCGCTGAAGAGCCGCGAGGCGCTCGAGCGGCGCGCGTCGAAGCGGTTCTCGACGTACAACATCTCAAAGATGACCGGCGGGTCGATCCGCGGGATGGGACTCGGCGCGGCGCACCCGAACCGCAAGAGCCTCGCGGCGGGGGCGGGGGCGCTTACGCCTGGCGACCTCGCGGTGCTCACAGAAGAGGAAGAGACGCCGTCGCCCAGCAGGAGGAGGGAGAGGGAGCGGAGCAGGCGGGAGCAAAGGAGCCGCGGCCCGTCCCCGATCGAAGAGGAAGAGCTTCCGCCCGTCCCGCCGCTCCCTTCCAAATCGCCCTCTCCCGCGCGCCCGGAAGCGGCAGAACCGCTGCCGGTGTTGAAGCCTCCGCAGGATGAGCCAGAGCGAGCGACAAGTACGATGGACGGTGCAAGTAGCACGGCGGGCACACCTGAACCGTCACAGTCTCCGACGCCTTCAGGGCCATTCCCAGTGTTCTTGCAGGTGGGACGGGAAGTGAAGAAGGTCACGATCGAGCCCGGCCTGTCGTTCTCCAGCCTGCGGGTGCTGTTCGTGGATAAATTTTCATACAACCCAGGACAAGACAATTTTCCTGCAATATATATCCGCGACCCATCGAGTGGGGTGCAATACGAACTGGAAGATATGGAGGAAGTAAAGGCCAGATGTCTCCTGTCTCTCAATATCGAGCGTGCGTGGCACCTTCTCGTGCATTGTATTGCATTTCAGTCTGGTCTGACTTTGGACTTCTTCAGCGCTCGATCAAATCAAGCAGCACATTGACTTGCAGATCGCATCGCTCTCGCAAGACATCAAGGACCTGCGTACGGCGGTCGCGAATAACCGCCGTAGCTCGCTGCACCCGCCTATGATCATCGCCCAACCACTGGTCGAGAGCTCGCCCTCGCGCCCAGCGCCAACAGACCGACAGCTGCGCGACGTTGCGCGGCGGTTGTCGCGCATCATGCCGACCGATGAGCACGAGCAAGCGACACTCGCAGAACCGGCACCGCAGCTGACGCCGTCTCTGACTGGGAGCACGCTACAGCCGCAGATGACTGGGATGTCGGTCATGTCCGAGTACTCGAACCGGGTGGTGACGGACCTGAAGACACAGTTCGACGAGGTGCAAAATTTGCGGCGGGACCTGGGTGTCATGCGGCAGTTGTACACAGATTTCATGAAGCAGACGAAGGAGAGCCTCGGCGCTTTGCGCGGGCAGACGCAGAGCGTGCGGCAGCTCGCGAGTGCGAAGGTCGGCGGCGCGCGCGCGTACATCGACGACGGCAAGACGAAGCTCGACGCGCGTAGCTCGCATGTGCTCACAAAGATGGAGGAGCTGCAGGACGCGGTGGAGAGCATCAAGGACGACGTGCTGAAGCGTAGCGTGTCGCCACGGCCGCAGGTGCTCAAGCAGCTCAAGGCGGACGTGGACGCGGTCGCAGCGGAGCTCACAGGTCTCAAGGAGCACATCCAGACGATCAAGCCAATGTGGAAGAAGACGTGGGAGGAGGAGCTTCAAAACATCGTCGAGGAGCAGCAGTTCCTGCAGCATCAGGAAGAGTTCCTAAGCGACCTGCTTGAAGATCAGAAGGCAGTCATGGAGGTTTACGGGCACGTCGAAAAGGTTATCTCGCTGCGCGGCGGGGGCAAGACTCGGCGCGCGTTCAAGCCGCCGCCGCTGGACGAGGGCCATACGGGCCTGGGCACGGTACTGCTCGAGATTCGCGGCGCGGCAGTGGATCAGGAGCGGCGGATGAAGGCGATCGCGGCGAACGAGAAGAACCGCGAAAAGGATCTTGCAAACCGCTCGGATGAGTTCCAGAATGAGCTCACTGGATTCGTCGTTGGCAAGAAGCTGCGCATGACAGGCGGTGCGGAGGAGGTGGAGCGCGTCAGGCAGAAGAGGAATGATCAAACTCTCAAGGCGATGTTTACTGGCGGGAGCGCACCGTCGGGCTCTGCGTTGAACTCGCCGGCGCCCCCAAGCGAGAGTGGCGAGTTACCTCCGCAAAGTGCGTGAGGGATGTGGAGAGGGTGGTGCGAGCACCATGTGTGGCGTCTGACGCGATGCAGGACGCTCACTGTTTGACGTAGTGTACATAGCGTGCCTGTTTGCCATGTGCACTGTGTTCATATTCGACGGTACTTTCGTGTATTCTTCTGTTTTGAAGTCGTAGACTATCTACGGACACGCATCGCGCTCAATTATACTGCACATAATTCTTGCTTGTACACCTTAGTCCGGATCAGTTTTCCGACTAATCCATTGTGGTGCGCCCCACGGTCACTGAAATGGCGCGATACGACATCGCACGCTTCCATTACGAGATGTGCTGCATAGGTCACCAAATGCGGAAGGTGTCGCTCCTGATTAGGAAGGTTACCAGAGAAGTTCGTCATCGGCGACATCATCGGTGCGCCTTACTCCGTCCTTGGCAGGATTTAGTGCGAGGGATAAAAGTGCTATAAAAGAGGGCCTCCGTCGACTGCAGCCTCAAAAGGTGCTCATACCTCAACCTCATCTCTAATCATCCTTCACACCCATCACATCCAACATGTCACTTGTCACTCGCCAGATCGGAGGCTACAAGGTCAGTTGCTAGCCGTCCGCTTCATGAATAATCCATGTCCTCATGCCCCTCAAAGGCTGCCATCAACAACCCGAACGTCTCTGATGAAGCCAAAGAGCGCTCGCGTCAGGCCATCGAGGAGCTTGGGGATCAGCCCGAGACCCAGCAAACCCGCCAGGGCTACCAGGAGGACAAGGACGAGACGCGCGTAAACGCTGGCTACAAGGCAACCATAAAGAGTCTGCGTCTCGCACAATTGGTACATGCGACTATGACTAACTTATGCTTTCTCAGACCCGAATGTCAGCGAGGAAGCCAAAGAACATGCATGCGAGATCCTCGAGGATAAGGGTGCGATCTAGTTCCTGGGCCCTGGTGGCTTAATCTTCAGCCCACGTTGTAATATAAATTCTTCGAGCTGTACCTTGTGTATTATTGCCATGGTTAGGATGGTCGGTGTAGTTCGGGAATGTTGCTAATTTACCAATTCATTCTCGAAGTCGAAGTAACATCCGTGAGTCTGCTCTGTTGTGTTAATTCGTGCGCTACCGACAGTGTCACGTCGAGTGGAAGGACCCGAGATATGTAAAGACCTGTGCGTGTAGGGAAGTCGGTGGATAGCGTGTGCAGGAGGGGCCGGGAAATGCCTCGCGTAGGATACCTCTGGTAAAATCAAACAGTAAGAGTTCTCATCAGGAAGATGTTATATTTACTTTGCTGCTGTGTTTCCTACTTTGTGTATTCCAGCCATTTCCAAACTCTTCATGTCGACGGGCGGGTTCTACGAAAGTCATATACAGGCAGGGTCTCGCGCGAGATGACAGGTACACTAGCTCATTGGTTACAGCCAGTTTCATATCAATGGGCGGGCCTTTTGAGAGAATCATGAGCAGAGGGAGTTCTGCAGGCTCTCAGAGCACGGTCCACTGGTGTCAACATAAACCCAAGCTTGGGGGGAGAACGTAGGGCCCTTCTCGTATGACGGCGGCGGCAGACACAAGCAGATGGTCGGGGACGAGGATTTGTTGGCCGAAAGGAAGAACGGGCGCAGCATACGCATATCAGAGAGCGTCCTCCGCCCTAAGGATTCCGCGGGAGATGAGCTGCCCGAGTGCACCCAGTCTTTTTGCACACGAGGCGGAGGCGGAAGATAATCGTATTTGATGTCTTCCATCGTCTCCGGTGGCTTTCAGCGGCCTCAAACTTTCGAGACTCAGTCAGAGAATCGCGGTCACCGCGCATGAAAAGCAGCCACCTCCGTCTCCCGTCAAACTGTGAAGGAAAGCACGTGACTCATTCATACCGCGTTTTTAGGACTCCTCCCAGGTCATCCCAGGTCGACCCTCGCATCTATCCACTCGAACTTCAGTAATTTCACAAGGGAAACATACGGCTTTACGGCTATGACCACACGGACGCAAACGATCAGCCCAGTGAGTCACTCCACATCCAGAGGTTGCATGATGGATCTATATGTCAGTGCCCGAAATTCCTAGTCCCTGAGAAGGTATCGATACATGATTCGGCCACGTAAGGCTACGAGAAAGAATCGTGACGGCGCGCATCACCGAGAATAACGTGGAGCAGCCCGACGAATAAGTAACAGGTCATGAAAGCGTCATGAAGATCTGACAAAATGCAACCTAAGTGTGAGATTCAGCCCACGTCAACGGGAAAGCCGCCGATCCAGGACAGGATGTGCGAGCTCACCAGATATATCTACGGCTTCAGTCTGAACCACCCCGGGATCGCCTTCCAGATCCGCTCGCGCTCCCGCGCCGCCCACGCCTCGAGCGCGCGCGCGCATGCTTTGCACTCCGAGAACTCCGCGCTCTTCAGCTGCCCGAGCTCCTCCGCGACATACAGCGGGTCGCAGCAGCCCGGCCCACGATCAAACAAGTAGTGCTGCGTCGCGAGCTCGACGAGCTCGGTAAAGTCCTTTCTGCACGCCGCGGCGCTCGTGCACACCGCGCCCGCGGACTTGCGGCGGTGGTGCACGTGCGCGGGGTGCGCAGCGTCGCGGTGCGGTGCCGCGCCCATGCTCTGGATCAACGCGGGCACCGCGTGCTGCAGCGCCTCCTTCCCGAGCGCGAGCCGCCGCGCGTCGTCTGCGCCGAGCGAGTCCGCGAGTGGGGGCTGCGCGAGCGGCTCGCCCTCGCCAGGCTCGTACATCTGGCTGACCTGGTACCGTGCGAGGTCGTAGAATGCGGCGGGGAGCAGCTCTGAGGTGTCGTTCTCGCGCGCGAGGTGGATAATGGCCTGCGGTGGGCTTATAAACTTATGGTGGTAGACAACATACGGAGGGAATGCTCACGACCGGGGACGGGTATCTGAGACCTCTATGCGTGGCGTTCTCGAGCTCGTATATTCGTGCGATGTCTTCGCGTGCATCCCACTCCTTGAGCGCCGATGGCCAGGCTATGCACAGATGTGCCAACGCGCGTTTGCGGAGCGAGTCGACGATGTACTTTGTGGCCAGGCGCAGGATGCCAGAGATGGCGCGGAAGTCGTCGCGGTCGTTATTGCCGAACCACCTATGTTGGGTTGCATCACGATACGGAGTGCGACGTCAATTTTGGAAATGCGACCTACGGACCGTCATATAGCGCGTGGAGGAGGTTTTCCCAGTCCTCCGCCGAGTCCTGCAGCGTGAGCACCGGGCAGCCGTCGATGATTGGGTCGATATCATCAACGCTCTCGCGCAACTCTGGGCTCGGGAGAGGCATGTCAAACATATTCCTAAAGAATATAGACTTGCGGGATAGCTGGGACATGTGCACGCGGAAGAGGGTGTGCTCTGCGCGCAGGATGATGGAGCCGTCCGAGAACCACAAGTCGCGATGGCGCTTTGGTTCCGGCCTCGTCGGTGGGTCGTCCGCCGCGGCCGACGCAGTCTGAAGCAACTCGACGAGCTCGTCGACAGCAGGCAGATTCGGAGTGGGAGCAAGAGGTGATGGCGACGACTCGATATCATTGGCATGATCGGAGAGGACAGAGGTGAAAGCAGACATCGACTACAGCATCAGAGCGAGCAATGGCGAGCATCCGGCAGCTGTACAGAAATGAAGCAGATCCTTCAGGATGATTGCCCTAGTACTATGGGGGACGGGGAGGACGTAGAACACGGCGGCAGCAACTTGAAGTCACATCGGGGGAATGCCCGATGAGCTCTCCAACGACGGAAACAGATAAGATAAGATCCTCAAAGCACCTACATACAGTGTCCGGTGTTCAAACCGACCTCCTGTCTCGCGCATTGAAATAATTGCGCTCGCAGATGTTGACCGATACATCAAATCGTGAATTTCGTACAGAAGACATCATTTGTAGATGAATATCCCAATAAAGTTCTGATCTGGGCACCTTTAATAAATCTCGCGAGACGAAAAGTAAATCTACCCTTTACGGGGGGTTGTGAGAATATGACTACCACACCAGAGTAGGTAATAGGGCGCTAAATCTACGCTCTCGCAGACGGAGCAGTCAGTCCTGAGTCGAATGATATGCTCACCGACGCTGAGATCGTGTAATTTGAGTTTCCTTTCTTGAGGACGCACTATGTTGTGAAAATAGTGTGTCTCTGCACCTGTTCCGAGGTAGTGCCATGTACTTCCGGTTTTTTGTTGACGAAAAGTAGAAGGGGACCACGTGATTTCAAGCCTCAAATTTACGCTCATTTACCCCACTTTCTGTCCTAAAACGCGAGGGTTTAGCTTGTACATATACCAAAATCACGCCTTCCCGATGGAGGTCAGCATTTGCCGCATAAGACTGTACCAATCTAATCTAATCTAATCTAATCTGAACGCGACGCGCACTCCGAGCAACCCAAAGCTGACCGTCTTTGTTCCTCCACCACTCGGGCTCTATTGTTCTCTTTTCCCAATTATCCTGGAATCTATGGGCACCGCATTCCCACTTGTTCTATTTTGACACGCGCACTTCAGCTGTGGCGTCTGCAATTGGCGGCGCGGGTGCCGCACGGGACCAGCGCCGCGGCGACGACAATGCGGGTGGATACGAACCACCACAAGGTTCATTCTTTAGCCGTGTAGGCAACGCGACCGGAAGCAGGGAAGCAACAGAGGTCATACCCAAACGCTTATGCACCGGGCCACACCCGCGACAGTCCATTCCGGGCGTATATAAAATGCCTGCCAGGTCGTCCATGGGGATTCTCCATCTTGCTCTTGCATCGCATCCTGATTCCGCGAGCTGCGCTCGTCTTTACTCTCCTTCAGCTCTCCTTCAGTCCTTTCTGTCTTGACGACCCTTCCCTGTCGCTCGCCTGTGGCCTTCATTCACCACTAAGTCTTACTTGACGACAAAATGGTTCACTTTGCATCGACCGTTGCTCTCGCTGTGGCCGCGCTCTCCATGCAGGCGCGCGGGCTGCCACTCAACAAGAGGATCGCCCAGGTCATTGCGGACTCGACGACCAAGTGGGAGGCCGCTTGTGTGAGTCCTTCGTGACCCCATCACTCTGTCCGCGTGGCCCTTACCGTGATCCGTACAGGACGCTGCCGGAGGAGGCGAACAGTGCAATCCGATCTCCGTGACCGCGTTCTCGACGCTGCTTGCGGCCGCGGGCCCATGCGACCAGCAGAACTCGGCCGACGCGATGGTCGACCTCGCCAAGCAGCTGAACAACGACGCCGACATGATCACGTTCGCGCAGATCTTCGCGCAGCAGCCGCGCAACTCCGTGCGTGCCTTTTTTTCCCTCCCTGCGGGCCACAATTGACACACCATGCGCAGCCCTCCTCCCAGGCGGTCCCGTACTGCCAAGAGGCGCCAAAGAACGCCGAACTGAACGGGCTCTTCCAGTGTCAGTTCCAGAGTGCGGATGAGCAGACGTTCGTCGGCGGCATCCCCGTCGGCGGCAACGGCACCATCCCCTTCGGCATGACCTCCCCCGTCTCCCCTGCCGGCTCCTGCCCCGCGAACCCTTCCGGCCCAATTACCGACGGCTCGCAGCTCACCGACATCACCTCGAACCCAGGGGTCCCCGGCGCTAGCAACAGCTCCTCATCCTCGTCTTCGGCGTCGACGGGTAGCAACAATGGCGCGTCGGGCTCGAGCGCCGTGTCCGCGTCGGCCGCACCTGCGTCTGCGTCTGCGACCGACTCTGCGACCGCCGCAGCGCCGTCTGCGTCTGACTCGGGCGATGACTCGGGTGACGATTCTGACTGCGACGATGGCGACGACGACGGCAGCGACGCGTCTTCTTCTGTCGCTTCTGCAACTGCTGCACCCATCGTGTCTACCGCTGCCGCGGCTATGCCCTCCGCCTCCGCCCCCGCCTCTAGCTCCTCGTCAACCTCCTCTGGCAGCTTCCAGCTGCAGAACGGCCAGGACGCTCAGGCGCAGAACGCCAAGTTCGCCACTCTCAGTACAACCTCCTCTTGCAACGGTACGTCCCCATGCTCCTCTCTCTCCGAACCAAGACGCTGACTAACAACACATGAGCAGAGGGCGACATGGCGTGCATCAACAACGGCTTCGCACAGTGCGTGAGCGGGCAGTTCGTCGTGGAGGGGTGCAGCTCAGGCACCATCTGCGCGGCACTCCCCCTCGTGAACAAGCCGGGCACGTCGATCGCGTGCACGACGCAGTCCGATGCGCTCTCGCGCATCGCCGCGACGGGCGCGCAGGGCGGGCTCACCGGCAGCAACTCGACAACTACCAGTGATTGATGACGCAGGCCGGGCCAGGCATCGTTTCGATTCGTTTCCGCATTTCCGCCTGAAGCGCAAAGCGCTTTGCCCCTTCTCAGATTATGTAGCGATAGCTGACCAGCTCTGCATCTTCCGCATGTTACCGTAGCTCGAACCTCAATTGAGCGTCTGGATTATTGGATACGACGTCCTGCGTGTCGCACCTAAGCACGAGCACCTGAGCGTGATGTTCTCTCTATGTGAAGGTTTCAAGGTTTTCAACCGCAGCAGTCGATTGCGTTCTCTGCGACTGCGCATGCTTGAGAGGCTGAGAGGGGCGCTGTGAAGTGGCCCTGCGGAGCCTGAAGGCGTCGGAAAAGGCAGGTACACATGGAAGGAAAGAGAGAAGCACACGGTGGCATGTGGTACAAAGCTGCTCCTCCTTGTGCTTCGTGGCTTCTGCGCTCCGTGATCGTTGCGACCGTTGCGGCTGACGACGCAGGTGGCTACCGACTACTACCTGGATCCACTCGAGACTTTCGGCATGTCCTCACGTCTTGATTGGTATTTTTGTCTGATCCCTCAGCACGGACCCAGAAAATATTCGTGCACGCATGCAGCATGCGCAGGCTTGAACGAAAGAGTATGGAGCACGAGAGCAGAGCAGAACACGGTCAACGGAGCCGTGCGTATGTATATCGTGTAGATGAAGCATCGTGGGCGCATCCCGCACAACTTCCAGTAATAACATCGCGCTTTATAGCGCATCACAGTCGCGATCATCGCCGCCGCCTTCCAGGACCCATGTCCGAGCACTTAGCCCGCCGCTCAGCTCGATCCCGCGCTCTGCGCAACCGCCGGTGCACCTCCTCCCGCGACTGCACCCTCCGTCATGCTGCCCCTCCCTTTCACACCTCCCGCGCCCGAGCTGGGCGCACCCGTGAGCACCGATCGGTATGCTGCCGCGCTCCCATGCGTACTCCAGAACGCATCGTATGTCAGACCACCGACCCCCGCTCCCGCTCCCGAGCTCATCCCCGCGCCCGACCCAGTGCCAAAAGGCGCGGGCGCGGGTGCCGGCGCAGGGGAGAGCGCGGGGTATGGCACGTGTGTGTGCGGGTAGAAGTGTGGGTAGCCAAGGTTCGCGCGCATCGTAAGCGTCTGGGTGGGTGCGGAGGTGGCGGTGGCGGGTAGAGAGGAATGTGTGGGCGCAGAAGTGAGAGAGGCCTGGCTTGCGAAGCCCGAGTCTGTTAGTGTCGCTGTGGACGCAGAGGAGAGTGTGCGGTCGGGCCCGGGATGTTTGCGCTTCAGACCACGCGGGGATGTGGTGGTGGCGGCGGCGGTGGCGTCCTCGAGGGTGTCTGTACGCGCGAGGGACGTCGGTGGGGAGGGTGCACTGCCGCTGCCACTGCTCGGGTGCGGGGAAGCCTGGCTCTGTGTATGAGGTGTCGATATTTGCGACGCTACATGCGATGCCGCGATGATTAGTACTTTTCAATGCGCGAGAACTTGCACCAGGAGACGCACCCTGCGCGCTCGCGTCGGGCGTTCGAGACTGGGTATCCGTGTGCTGCAGCGAGCCGCTTGCTACGCCGTTCCCTGCGTCTTCTGTCCTTTCATGTGTAGATAACACAGATGATATACTCGTGCTCGAGAACGTATCGCTCGAATGCTGAGGAGCGTTGCGGAGGTTCCTCCGCCCGCCGGGCGAGATCGTGGGTGGTGGACGGCCCTTGTGTGTATGACGGAAGTACAAGTTCTCCACTTCGTTGAGGTTCTGCCGTTGCTATAAGACGTAACAGCCCTAGATGAGCGATGGGATGAGGAAGCGTAGAGGACATGTGCACTCACCCATCCGTGCTCGACCTTGAGCTTTGCATACTGCAGCCGGAGGCGTAACTGGCTCGTAAGCTACACACAAAGGAGCAGATCCAACACATTCAAAGTAGCAAGTGATCCACGGACGATAGAGAGACCAAGCAGAATACACAGAGTGAGGTTACGGTCAGTAAGAGCCCAGCGAGTACGGGACATGGGGGACGCACATAGCTGGCCTTGGCCGCATCCGGGGTGCTCCTCCTGCGCTTTGCCTCCGCAGGGGTCATCATCTGAACGGTCTGAAGTGGATCGGCCATGGCTGGAGAGGCGGGCGAGGGGAGGGGCGAGAGCGACCGCACAGTTGAGGCTGTAGTTGCCGTCCCTCCCGCGCTTAACCAAAATCCCCGCAAGGCGCGTGCGTGTCTGGTCACGTGCTGTACTTACCGTCTGCGTGATCCCGGTGAGTCCCGGAAGCCGTCGCTATTAGCGCTGGCTCAGCCACCCAGGGCCTTCGTCTGAATCGCTCATCGTTTTGTACCATCTTGTTATTTGCACGATGGGTGCTATCTATGACTATGTAACTCCGTCGCCTTAAGTGCGTCGTGAGCGACTGCCTCCACTCGCGTAATTTATTTCTCGCGAGATTTCATGCATCCTCTGGGCCGAGGACGCACTTAATAACGTACACGTTGTGCTCACTCTCCTGTCCGACCAACGAATCCCCGCCCCTGACTAACCCCGAGAGCCCGCTGATACCGTCCTAGAAGAAGTACACTACGTTCATGCGCCTTCTGCTCGGAATCATATCGAAAGCGACCGACCACTCGCAGGAGCCACGCCATGTCCGAATGCTGGCTGCTTGCGACATCGGGACAAACCCGAAACCCACCCATACCGTCTCGGGGTTACTCCTGGCTTCATGAATATCCTCTCTCAATCCTACTACGACCTCGATGCTCGCGATACTACACGTTTCTGATCTCTGGTACCACCGCTCGACCCCTCTAATGCGCAGATCCTGGTTCCAAAGCACTACAACTTGTGCGAGGGCCTGGTTCACCTTGTAATGAACCTGCCGAAGGGCCTTGAGCCTCCGCACAGGACATGGAAACTCATACATGAGATATTCATACGTTACTAGTCAATTTACTGCGTTAAATATATGGAGGATTTCCCTTCTGCTCTCTAGCTTCTGCCTGCCAAAGAGGATCTTCTCGAAGAGCTGCAAACGAAAGAAGCCTACTGGTACGTACACCATCGGTTATGGTATATAAGAGTTGTCGGATTCGGCCATATCAAGGAATACAGACGCAAGAGTCCACCAGCGGTAACGTATGTATCTGACTTGATAGTTTTGACATTGTAGATCGAGTCATGCTCGTTGTAGATCTCTCCAGCCATCTTGACAGACTAGTACAAATCTTGCGGCATTACTCGACTCCTGTTACCCGGCGGGAATCACTCGAACATTGAAGAGAAAACGTTACGCAATAAACGCGCAAAAGCATTTCCACTGGTATAACAGAGTCACAAGATCTACTCGACACTTAGAAAGGCGTACTGGGAGCCGTGGAGACAATACCGAGATTTGATAGTAGATAAAATGGCGCACTATCTAGAGAGACACTTTGATTACTTTGCGACTACCTGTGGACGGTCGCCTGGCCGCGCTGGTGACACAATGCGTATTCACTCTCACCCGTTCACTATGTCTCGGTATGATCTGGTTGCTTAAAGATCTCTACAATGTATCGCGAGGTCTGTTTGGCCAGATAAACGACGGATCTCATCCTTCTCAGCAGCAAAGACACACCATGCTCTCCTGTGCTGCGGTGCATTCGCAGCAAGTTGCAAAGGCCTTCGATATTCCAACGTAACGCCCGGGGCATGTGATAGATTCGATGAAATCGATCTTCGCTTATCCCCAGCGAACATGTATATCGTAGACGCTGTTATCACGGCTTTGGCTCGTCGATACCTTGCTCTATGCATCATATGACTGTGTTGACAGATGAACCAGATGTACCATCCACCCTTCGTGCGTATGCCAGTCTTTTCTAACCTTGTGACCAAAATCGATAATTCTCCATTCGTGCTCTCTATGATGGAAGGGACATGGGCGTGTGGGAAAGGCTAAAGATGCTGATGCATATTCTAACGAACTCTTCCAGAGTTTTACACTCAGAACCTGGTCTGGGTTTTACAGGTCCGTACCAACGTCAAGATATGTTGGGACAATGGATGGTCTCCATAATCTTCGCGGCATCCTGGAGAGTTCGCAAACAGCACACATTCACTATCCGAGGTCCAAAAAGTGTGTAGCGCAAGAAGGGATATCACCCACACAAGATCAAGATACAATTGCTACCAACAAGTTGCGGCTTCAAGTATGAATACGATACAGAGCATTAAAAAGATCTAACAATCCTGCCCTCACGTAGATTCTCGGTGATAATGTCGAAATTATCCCTTGCGTATTCCTCCATAGCTTCGTCAGTAAGCCATACTTTTTCCACCGGGGGGCTGAGATCAGTTATCCGCCACATGTGCACGTGTTTGTGGTGTGGACACCTCTCCAATGGAAGGCCATGTGGGGTCGGAAGCACCTGCAGAAAGTTACTTTTGTGTAGATCCCCGTGGAAGATGGAGTATCGATGGATATCCTCGAGGAGTTCCCACCAGTCTGTACTAAAACACGATTGGGCGTTCTGAAACACTTTCGCAGTACCGGGAGAGCACTTACAATGTTGCAGGTTGTATGGGTTCGGAAACATTGACAGGGTCCCCGAGTTGCTCCAATAACAAGACATAAACGTCTAAATCCCCAAGGTCCACACTTTGAGAACCAGTACTCCACCAGTCGCCGAGTCTTTGCCCTGTTTCCAATTTGCCATGGAAAAGCCCATAGCACCGCGGAATGGAAACTCCTTGTAGCTCATGCAGCTCGTCGTATACCGACTTTTCATGAATGAGAGCTTCCCCTTGTCCTCTTTTACAAGCTTTGATGATTAGAGGAGGGAGACTCTCCAGCCCTTCAGTTGTACTGGCATGAGGTGTCTCGGTCGACGAAGGCGACGATCTAGTTGGACGGCTGGTGTAAACGGTCCCATGAAGTCCAGCATCGATATACTTTTCTATCGTAAGCCAAAGAGAACCTGTGGGCTGCGTCTTACTACGACTCGAGGAATACGATGGCGGAGGATCATTTTCTGGTCGCAGCCGGTGCTGGTGGTCATCACGTTCGCTCAGTCGTAACACAGGCGCGTCGACGTATTTGAGCATTATGGACGCCTCTGGATCATCTCTATGAAGTCCGTCGATGTGCAAAGTTGAGAATATCGAGGAAGTCTGCCAGTCTCACGTAGTCAGTTCGACCGCATTGACACGTTTGTCTATGCACTTACGGGTGAAGGCATAATACTGTTTCTATGCGGAGTACTCCAAGTCGTTGGAAGGCTGTAAGAGTCCGGATGGCCTTTATATAAGAGAAACAAGATATTGTGTGGCAATATGTGGTTCAAGACGTATTCACAGCCGAGAACCCGACCTGGTCTCATCGGCAGCCCCGGTCATTATTCTCTAGCTGCAACGTGTTTCGTCTAGTAAGTGAATGATCGGACCTGTTGCCTCAGTGGCACGCGCATCACAGGCAGCGTGACTGGATGTGACAACGTACTAGGAATGATCCTCTTGCTCGCCCGAAACTGCTGTCTTCATTTCCCGCTTGCGCTAACTTAGTTGGGGAAGAAAAAGACAGAGCGCTCAGCAATTCGTCGCGGAATCTCCGCGCAAACTTGCACGACTGACAAGGGAATACATGATATTAGCTCAGCTTAGCAATATGGTTCAATTCGGCTCGTTTCCTGAGGAGGCGTCATAGATTAAGATATCTGCACGGCACGAAATTAGTGAGCAAGGACACAATCGGATGTTTGCGCAATCAGACACTGATACTGATGATCATACACTCCTGTTTTTTCGGCTATTGCTGATCTGCAGAATGCAGAATTACAGTGAAGGTGATCATCGATGACTGCCGAAACACGGGCTCCAGCGGAGTGGGTAAATGCAAACAAGAAAGGAAGTACGAAGCTGTGGCGTCGACACCCTGAGTTCGGACGTGATTACCAAGTTGTGTTTTGCAAAATTATGCTATCGACTGCGGGCTGCAAGACGATCTGGTCGCTCGCCCATTTCAGCAGCTCTCCGAAGTACGTTTCACCGGGAACTGATCATTCACTATGACGATGTAACAGCGGAGCTTGTCTTGTCTGCATGATGCTGACTCAATCTTGCAAATGCGCCACAGTCCTGTGAGTATAGACGGAATGTATAAGTTGACAACGAATAAACTGCTGAGAGAGCATCTGAACCTTCATCTTCTAACGGCTAAGATGGCACTCATACCTCAATTTGCCAACCCTATTGACCTACGCGAATGGACAAATTACAAAATTCTCCCTCTCCCGTGGAAGTTCACACAGAATGATCAGACTCAGCAGAATAAGTCCACCAACATTATACATTATCCCTTTCAGAACCCTGCATGGCTGCTTGGACCGCGCAATGTCCTTGGGACTTACGCATTTGGTCCTCTAGTATTAGCAGTACAAGGGACGGGAACCGGGCTGACATCGATCCCACTATCTGTCCTCCAATTTCCTCCTCATCTACAGCTCAGGGTGGTCAAACAATGCTCGGATCTAGTACCGAGACTCGTTCACTATTCCGGAACGAACTTGACCGTTCAAGATGTGTGGACCAATGGTTATGAGGCCATCCAATGGACGACTTGGCGTGAGAGGAGTGAACCACGGCCAAATGATCAAGTTCCAGGACTACCTCCTCTGACGCAACCCGATGTTCAAGACCAGTGCAACGCTATAGACTTATTATGGATATGGGTTCAAGAACACGCAGAAACCAAGGCCAGAGTCGTTCATTCAGAAGCTTCTGTGGCCGATCAGATCTGGATGCAGTTGTTGAGGCCTCTCAACTACTTGCTGAAGGTGAGGGTCCATCAATTTGACTATATACCGTGGCTGAATCGCAACAGTGGCGTTATAGGAATGTTATCGGGAGTCGGCTCAATCCCAGGGTGGGCGTCACTGCGCATTCCTGGCCGAACTTGATGACACCGACGAGACCGTTCATCCCAACCTGGGGACGCGCACCGCCTGTAAGCCTCCGGCCAAAATTGACCAACGAAAATCATAGCCAGGCCGGAATACCCGACTTCGTTCTTTTTGCGGGGCCGACAGAGGACAGCTTTGTCGCGATTGTTGAAGTGAAAACATTTTGGGCATGCAAAGATGAGAAAATCAGAAGTCTGTTCGGTCGACAAGGACCTCTGGCCGCAGGTGGTAACTTTGTCTGGGGTTCTCCTAGGAATGTACACCAGAAGATTCTGGTACAGGTGAGCGCAGCATGCGTCCTACGTACCCTATGTGTGCTTATCTGACATTGCTCAGATATGGTCTCAAATGTGCCTAAATGGGGCAGATTGGGGGGTTTTTACCAATGGAAGACTAGCCGTGGTGTGCACGAGGACGTCCCAGCAAGAATTGACCTTCAGCGAGGTGTATGACTTGGAGAGTGATGGTGGAACCATCTTCTGCGCTCTCGCGGGAATGCAGTTTGCCGCGATAGATGGGCGTGCGTTTGAGGATCCGGAGTATGGTCCTGACGCGTGGATCGTTGACTCATCTATCAAGCCTTTCATTGATCGAGACCGCACGATCAATCTGGACATCATTGAAGGCTTGACTGATGGCAGGCAGCCGCCGTTCTAGCGCCCTGGAGAGTCACGTGCGGCTGAACGGACACTGCTCCTGCCTCGTCTAATAATTGTTCCCTGATGTGTCATGAACGACTTGTAACGGACTGATCAGATAATGCATTTGAGTTTCTGTTTCCATCTTCCGCCTTGATGCCCTTCCAAATTACAAATTTCGGCCACCCACTTGAGCCCCGTTTTAGGCACGCCGCAGAGAGAAGGTCTTTTTTCAAGTGCAGCCTAGTAGTGAGTGCAGATATACTGCGAGCATGACCGATTGGAAGCAGGGAGCGCTCAAAACGCAAGATGAGGCTGCACCCAGGTATTATTCGTGGCATCCTGGCAGATATGAGTGCGATGAGGCACAGTCGAGGAAGTTGTTATTTATCAAAGAGGCGCGATGGCGAAGCATGATTCGGCGCGACACGGTACATGATCAGCACCACGGTAGCATTTAAACAGTGCATTTCATGGCTCCGATGCAATGCTTCCTTAGGTACTCTTCTATAGGCGAAAGCCCACAAACACCGCACAAGCCGGTCTGTAATCGACGCGCAAAAATACACCGATGTTATGGTGCGCCGCGCGTACGCAACATGGTAGTTGAAACTCCGTACCACAGTTATGGGCGCAAAGCAGAGTCATGATCTAGTTTAAACGTGAGACTAAAGCGGCTTGTGGACCAGCAAAGGCAACCTGAATCAGCCCTAACCCTAGTTCGGGGTTGCCAAGGTAAAACACGTGCAAGAGGAAGAGGCCGGGTAAAAGGATGGCCGAGGCCGAAGGGATGATGGCAGCGCCCCTGCTTCCCCAGCGCACTGCCCGCTCTTTATAACCTCCACCACCACCGTCTCTGCTCCTCCTCTTACGACCATCTTTGCGCCGTCGATCATGGCCTCTATCTCGCAACGCATCCAGAACTTCACCACGACCTCGCCAAAGGCCAAGCTCCTCGTTCAGAGCGACGACGACGTTGTAGTCGTCGTGGCTGTCCGCTCAGCCATTACCAAGGTTCGCCCGATTCCCTTCCGTCATTCCAGGTCTTATCCAGATGGATCTATGCTGCGCTGGTGGGAACCATATTTAATTGTCAATTGATAACGAGGGTTCAACGGGCTAGATTATGTGGCTGCGCTGTGCTGTTCATATTCGGCTCGTGACGTCCTTGTCATGTTGTGCAGCTTCGTGTGTTCATCTTACATACTACATACGATTCGTTTGCGCCATGGTTTGTCAGATTAACGGATGATCTTTTGAATAATCGTATCGCCCGCGCTTTTGAGCTAGTGTATGAACTCATTCCGTTCACACACAGGCAAAGAAAGGCGGCTTCAAAGATACCCGCCCTGAAGAGATCCTCTCTGGTGTCCTCAAGGCCGCATACACCAAAGCCCGCCTCGACCCCGCACTCATCGAGGACATCTCCGTCGGCAACGTCCTTCCCCCAGGTGGCGGCGCCTCCGCTGCACGCATGGCCGCGCTCGCTGCAGGCATCCCGCACACCGTCTCGATCCACACTGTGAACCGGCAATGCTCCTCAGGTCTGACCGCCGTCAACCACATTGCGAACGCGATCGCGGTGGGACAGATCGACGTCGGAATTGGCGCGGGCGTGGAGAGCATGACGTTCGGGTACGGCGCGCGGGCGCAGGCGGACGGGTTCTCGGAGAAGGTGCTCGAGTGCCAGGAGGCGGAGGACTGCCTCATCCCGATGGGTATCACGAGCGAAAACGTAGCGAAGGAGTTCGGCGTCTCGCGCGCGGAGCAGGACGCGTTCGCTGCGCGCAGCTTCCAGAAGGCGGCGAAGGCGCAGAAGGAAGGCAAGTTCCAGGCGGAGATTGTGCCCCTGACGGTGAAGTGGACGGACCCGAAGACGGAAGAGGAGAAAGACGTTACAGTCGACCGCGATGATGGTGTCCGCGACGGTGTCACGGCTGAGTCGCTCGCGAAGCTCAAGCCTGCGTTCGCCAAGGACGGCACAACGCATGCAGGTGTGTTTATACTTTCATTCCTCCCTAATGCTGCACCGTTATTGACCCGCTTCTCCACCAGGCAATGCATCGCAGGTGTCAGATGGCGCTGCAGCGGTCGTCCTCGCACGTCGCTCGGTGGCCAAGCGGCTGGGCCTGCCAATCGTTGGCAAGTTCGTCGCTGCGCAAGTCGCTGGTGTTCCCCCGCGTGTGATGGGCATTGGCCCGGCCTTTGCGATCCCGCGTGTGCTCGAAAAGACAGGGCTGAGCATCAACGACGTCGACTTTTACGAGATCAACGAGGCATTCGCGAGCCAGGCGGTGTACTCCGCCAAGAAGCTCGGCATCCCCGAGGACAAGCTCAACCTGAATGGAGGTGCGATCGCGATCGGACACCCGCTGGGATGCAGTGAGTACTTCGCCTTGTCTTGTTCTATGAATGTGGCACTGACAGGTGGCCGTGTGATTGCAGCTGGTGCGCGCCAGGTCGCGACAGGTATGAACATCGCGAAGCAGACGGGCGCGAAGGTATTCTGCACGAGTATGTGTATCGGCTCCGGCATGGGCATGGCCGCAATCTTTGTCAGCGAGCAATAGGGCGCGCTCATCCGTGAGCAGGCAGAGGCCGTGTAACATATCTGCATATTTTTGTCACATGTGCACGATGTATTGACTCGCCTGCCTTTGGGCAAGTATGGATGTATATTAGTGGGAATTTTTATTGTCTTACGATCCTGGATGTCTCCGCCTTCGTTTGCCACGTCTTCATGCGATGAATGTATATGTGCGCAGTCCTCAGGGTAAAACGCAAGCGTCCGACGAGCCTGGCCTTAGTCAGCAACGTCAATGTTGATATTGACACGACAAGCCTGAGTGAAAGTTCGTCGTCCGCGTCAACCGTCCTACTCAATGCCATCGAATTTCTCCGAATATTAGTTGGTGTATGCGCAAATTTTACCTCTCAATCTGCTCGTTGTTTTTCTCTCTTCGTTCTGAGAACATCTTGTGCAGAGTCCCTAGTGATCTCGAGCTTTAAATCCGACTTTTTCGACGGCAGATGCTGTGCGGGCGGGTATATGCAATAGGGCTAGCGCGTCCTCGAGGCAGCTGGCCTGGCGCTCTGGTAAATCTGCGTAGCACCGCATATATGGAGTCGTGCGGCTGCGGTGAGGAAGGACTGTATAAATGGACAGCTCGTCGTGATAGTGGATCAGTCGATTTGCACACTCATCACCCACACGACTGAGCCGAGCATATATCCTAGGTGTTGGGGTCTTCGACTACTGCGCCATACTGTTCCGTCCTCGTGTATTACAGGATGTCCGACATTCGTGTCAGGATACGCAAGATGATTGTTCCTGTCCCGCAGGAACCACCAAGGGCAAGTACGGAGGCAACATCCTCCTCTACTTTCCCGAAATCTGGGTCAGAGGTACGCTTATGTCTCTACTGGTTGCTCCAAGTCTCAGCTCCTCACGAGATCGACTCGATCTAGGCACCTGCACAAGGGGCCCCCACCGAGACGACGTGCTACAGTCTTGTTCTCGAGGATGTCAACCGTGGCAAGGGAAAGGAGCCCGAGGATGCGACGACCGATTCCTCTTCTTTGCCGCTAGAGGATGTCTCATGCTCAGAGAAACTGATGGTCTTATTGCCTATCCTTTCGACCACTGGCATTGTGAGCATTGCACGTTCTTGCCAGGCTTTGATCAGTTCTGATCCTCAGCTACCTCACCAAGCCTGCTAACCTGGCAGCCACCATCGAACAGACGTGCCGACTCCTGAGTAGCGTGGGCCCAGTCGCCTGCCTCGAGAATGCTGAGCTCATCATGGGCAAGGAAGCTATGAACAAGTTCCTGAGTGACGTAGGAGATTTACTACGTCTCCTGAGTAATATGACTAAATATCACTTTAGCTATTCCAATTACTCCTCATTATTGCCGATATACTCGGACTCCGAGCAGATGTGTTCCAGCAATATCTCGGAATGCAGCTCGGCCAGATGCTGCCTCTGACATATACCCCGGAGCGGTTCGAAAGGCTGGTGGAAGCTCTGCTTGTTCGAGCTGCTAGAGATCTTTTGGGTAAACCATCCACTGCCCATGACTCTACCGTGAGTCTTGCGCTTGCATGCATCTTATTTTCTTTGAACGCATACATGTCCAGACTCCCCAGATCGCGCCAGGACTACTTCCCGGTTCAACTTCCTCTGGTGGTTCCGAGACCGCTTCAATTACGGAGAATGAGGTGAGTAAGCTATGCGACGGCCAAAGGATTCTCTCTAATGCTATTCAGCGCTCTTCTACGGAGCAACAGAGCTCTGCGGAAAACAACAAATCTCCTGCATCGATGTTCAATCCAAACACATATATGACTGACGACGCAATTTGGTTGGGATGCAAACACGACGGCTATCCCCTCTCCTCATTCATTGGGTATCAGGAGCTCCGGTATTCGGAACCCCAGCTCGTAGAGATGCATCAGAGCCCTTCACGCGAGTACGCCGCACTCTATCAAAGCCAGCTGACCTTCGGATTCCTGGAGGGCGTCATTGAACAGAAGATCCCCGAGAGCCGTCTCCTCAAGCACACACCGAACGGGATTATGATCTCTACAGATGAGGTCCCGCGCATACTCCGCGAGTGGATGGACCGTATCAAGGCCATGAAAGCCGCAGACCCCGAGGCGCTTCGAAAGTGGTTCGAACGCACCATAAGGCAATTCCAGTACGCGAGCTCTATGCTGCAGCAGGAGGTGCTCTATCCTGGGCAAATGCCATGGCACAAGATCGGGCTCCCGTCCGACGAAGTCGCGAACATAGTCTACATGGTAGCCGCCATCGGCGAGGCGCTGCAGGTAGCCAGCAGCGAGTTCGGGTTCCTCCTCCCGCCGGCAACGAAGCCACCTGATTGGATGTCCGTCGTGCTCTCGGTGAACAGCCGCCTTGCGAAGATGATGGCGGACGGATGGTGCCCGGTGACGCTGCGCTTCCTCGCGAAGAGTATGTGTGTGCTCGGATACGCGAGTAAGAACAAGCCGATTATTCGGGATGGCATCGGGGAGAAGGGGCATGCGGACTGTGACGCGCTGAGATGTGTTGCAAATACGGTGGACACTGCGACGTATCACAATCGCCACGTCCGGGAGGAATGTTCTTGCCAATACGTGAAGCCACCGGTGGACGCGGTCATGCAAATCCTCAGCACGGGCCAGGTTCCTGTTCTAACCATCACGAACGTCAACTCGTCCGAGGGGGACCTCACATTTACATGCAATAACGCTTCTACGACTTCGTACGTTGCATTCTCGCACGTGTGGGCAGACGGATTAGGGAGCACCACAGAAGAGGGGCTCCCAGTCTGCCAGGTCCGCCGATTGGCTGCAGCAGCCGAGCGCCTGGTACCGGGGAGCGCATTCTGGATAGACAGTCTCTGCGTGCCGAAGAACGCTGAGATGAGGAAACGCGCCATTAGGGAGATGGGCCGGACCTACAACAACGCTACCGTCGTTCTGGTCATGGACTCAGGGGTACAATCGTGCTCCGTCACGGCGCCTCTTGAGCAGCGGCTCCTGCGCATCGTCACATCCGCTTGGATGCAACGCCTGTGGACGCTCCAGGAAGCAATGCTTGCGCGCAGCCTTGTCTTCGAGTTCTCTGACGGCATTGTGGCGATCCAGGATTTGCTCCCAGACGATGATGCGCCATTTGTCAGCCCGCTCATTACAATGCTTGCCGTATACGTTCATTCTCTGTTGCATCGGAGAAATGACCTTCGGTACGCCAGAGCGGGGCTTCCTATGATGGGTCTCAAGCAGGTTTCCGAGCTCCTGTACTGCCGAACAAGTAGTAAGCCAGAGGACGAGACCTTGGCCATCGCGAGTTTGTTGGACGTCGATCCGGGGGAACTTGTGAGCACCTCACCACGACAGCGCATGAAGACGTTACTCCTCAAAGTGCGGAACATCCCTCCCTACATCATCAGTACGCCCGCACCGCGACTTGACGAGCCTTGCTTCGGCTGGGCACCGGTGACATTGACATCTGGGCATAGCGACGTCATCAGTAACAACGAAGCGATATGTACTCCAGAAGGTCTACTGGCCACTTACCCTTCCATCGGGATCAATTCGACAACCTTCCGAGGTGACGAAGTATGGTTCATTCGATTGCAATTGCAATCGAAGACCATGATGATGTCGCTAGAGGACGCCGATTCAGAACGCGGTGCAGACATGAAATACACCTGCAATGGAATCCTTATGGAGCCTCTGGGACCCAAGATCATACAGAGCGTTGTCGCAGTGCTCATGGACGGGCAAGGTATATCCGTCAATGGGAAGTGGCGTCCCAGGTACAGATTCATTAAGCGGCTGCAGCTCAAGCATTGGATGGGTCCCCAGCTGGCAAGGATAGATGATCACAAAGTCATAGAAGCTACAGGGTTCGGTGACCTTGATGTGTGTCTGGTTTAATCAATGCCCGAGAGTCAGATCTGAAGTGAGTGGACATATGTCCGCTCGTCCAATGAATTAGAGTCATAATAAGGTAGTATTGAGCGTCCCGTAGTCATCAGATGAGCCAGATGGAAACTGGTAGTACGAAGGTGGTAGAACTCCTATCATATGAGCGGATACGCAGTAGGCGTCTAACGCCATTGGGAACAAATATTTGGCTACAATATATGCGGAAATGTCTCGGATGCAGCACTTTCGTCATGCACAAGTTGCAACAGTATTGTGCCAGTAGCTCACATCCCTAGATTTTGGACTATTTCTTACTCCTGAATCTTGACACTCACTTTATGACCATGTGATACTAAGGCTGCGCAGATCTCCCAGAGATACCGAAAGCTGTGCTACACAGCACGTGCATCAGAAGTCCGTATCACATGCACTCAGGATGTACTGCACGTCAAACCTTAGTCAGTGACGCCGGCGTCATATGGACAGCTCGAGCACAGGTTCAGCATAAACGCTGTTTATTGATATGCAATGAACATGTTCGATATGGACTGTGCTATGCGCGATACTGCTGGCTGTACAGTGACGCGGAAGTTCAGAAGCTTCCGTTTTCTGCCAAGATCTCGCACTCTGACACCGCAAATGCAACTCTTCCCACAGTACAGTAATGACAGATGCGGCTGTGCGCAGCGAAAAGTAGAAGCGGAGTTGCTCGGTACTCAGGGCAGTCTCTCCAGCTCATTGGGTACACCGCTTTCTTCATAGGTTCTGTCAACTGTCACGTTAAGAGCTGACTATGAGGCAATGGCTGTTGAGATTCATCGGCACATATCGTGGTGTATTTAGGCTCTGACAATCGACCAGCTGGGTAACCACCCATCATCTCCTCCATGTCTACCTCAGAGTCGATATATGTCCGACATCTCTCCCTTCTGGGGCATGGGCGCCCCTTGTGGGACCCAGAGCCAACGAATCACGGAGAAGTTCACATCGGAGATGTCGGTTACGTCTTCCGTGGAGCATTCATTCGTTTGTTCAACGCCATGAAAGATGCCGACGAACCAGAGAACATTGGTTTGACGCTACCAGACCCCTTCATAAAGTTTGACCTGCCGCGAAAGGATATGGAACTTTATCGTCCTCATGCTATTCTAGCCGATGTGCTGTGCGGCCAAACAATCGTAGCACGCCGCGTGCGGGCAGGTGCCAGTCTCCCGTGAGTCGGTATACCACCAGATTTGTATTGCCATCTGATTCACGTAGAGGTGTACATGGTCGCTTTGAGATCAAATGCTCGCATGACGAGGGTGCACTTCTGGTCCTGAAAGATGACGCAGAGCGACGTGAAGTGAGGCCCAACGAATGGATGAAGAGATACGTTTACAAGCACTACGAAGATTGGCAGAGCTATGCAGAGACGGTGCATGGGCTTCATAAATCGCAAGATCTTTACTTCGTTCGAGGCTTTGTCAAGACAAAGGAATGGCTAGTTGCGTCGTTTCAGGAGGGTTCTCAGCTTTATGCAGGACATGTCAATATTCACCGCAGCGGAGCCGGGTTCTCCCTCGCTGCAAAGAAATCGAGGATCATGTTTCGCACCCCCGAAGTGCGAACTGGACCTGCCCGTGGAACCACTGGCGGATTCCCTCATGCCAGCAGAGCTGATACGACTCGGGATCTACACGACGAACGTGCCTTTTCTGAGACAGATCCCGATGACATTCCGAGCAACCAATCTATCTTCATACACTACTACAAGCTACGAACCAGGAGGATGATGTTCGGACCCAGAACGATGGAAGCTGCTGCCGAACCTCACGACTTACCAGACGATTCTTTCGATGAATACGACGGACCTGCGGTTCCGTCTTCGTACAATAATTCAGAGGGCTTTGTCATGGAGCATGATCTCTCGCCTAAGGTTCACTTTATTTTGGCTTCCGTATCCCCTATATCGCTAATAAACATATGTGTCTCCACAGATTCCCGACCCCGTTGATCCTCTACTGGAATACATTCTAGAAGTACAAATTTACATCATTCTATATACTCACAAGAAATCTGATTGCTATCCATTTTTAGCATTCCCATGCAACTGCAGCTATTGCGAGTGACGCAGACTTCATTGGGTTGTGCAAAGTACGAATCGTTATTTATGTGTTCATTTCATTTCTTACATTCCGGAAGGACCTCGATCCCAGCGAAGATATATTGGTATTTTTGAGGAGAACACTGCCTCGTATTGAGGTAGACTCCAGTGGTCGTGAGTGCTCAGGTTTGCATGCTCCCATCGCGTTGCTGACAATTGGATTCATTAGTTGGGGCTATTATTTCACCTGGTCCAGCACCAGACCAAATACCCTCAAAAAGACCTATCCTCACTTCTCACAGCTCATTTAAAGAGCCGAGTATAGCACATGGAGAAGCCGATCCAGTTGTGCAGGCGACGAAAGTACCGCGTTCCGAGTCTTGCGATATCAATGCGTCCGCTCCGACTCCTCCCTCCAAGGATAGAAAGCGGTCCCCGGGTCACTCCAGCACTTGTGACCCCGGATCACCCTCCCTAAGCCCAGAAAAATCACACAAGAAAGCAAAGATTTGCATGGCGGATGTCGTTACTTCACAAGAAACGGAGGTAGTAACGAGAGCGAAATCTGAACCTTCGCTAGGCGTAGCGCGTTTTGTAGAACCTACATCCTTTTTCGAGGATTTTGGCATAGGATGGTCTGGCATACATTAATCGTTGCTGATATCGTCAATTGCAGTAAATTTCGATACCATACACTGTACTTGCGATACCGTTCGAGAGACATATTCAATTCGAACGATGTTGCTTCGAACTTATTAGTTTAGCAGTACAGGGCATCAAAGTCTAGCGCAACGGTTCTCGAATTCGCGGTGTGAGATGCAAAGCTCAGAGTCAATATGTCTATGGAATTGAAATTGATACTGGTCTCTGAAATTTCGACATAGCGCCGCGACAGTATGTACGGTCATGCTTGTAAGAGTCCAAGCTACAGGACGAGATTACAAATAGGGCTAGTCATAGTCTGATCCATAGCTGCTTGAGTATGTGTCCACACTTTGTGGCCGGGGTCGGCGGCGAGAAGGCCCATGCGTCGGCTGCTCAATTATTACAGTCGATCCCAGGGAGACCTGCATCGAGACCTGCCCCGCAGCCGTGCCTGCACCATACGGAGCGGGCCCCATGCCCATTCCTCCCGCACCACCAGCAGAGCCTGGACCTATTCCGGGGACTTCGAGTCCACTGTTGCTTATTGAGGACGGCTGAGGAACCATGCTGGTACCAACTGGAGGAGGAATGATCTTGACGCGGTCGCCAGGCCTAACTGCGCCCAACGCAGGCATCTAGGAAGCGGCTACCGAATGAGCTGGCGCTCCCGCCGTGGTCACCTGAGGAATGGCTTGCATTGCCATCGCTCCAACCAAGCTAGACGCTGCTGGTGGAGCGGGACCTATTCCTCCTGCGGTCGGATCTGTAGCAGCAAGGGGCGCCGCAGTTGCAGTGGGTGCCACGACCGCGGCGGGTGCATTAGGTACAACGGAGAGCTCTGTGGCCGCTGCACTTATTCCTGATGTAATCGGAGCTGCGCCGGCGGCTTCGAGGTTAGACGCGGCAGTCGTAGGTGCCGTGTTTGCGACTGGTTCTGTAGCTGCAGCATTTGCTGCACCTGTTGCAGATACCGCGCCTGGCTGAGCAGGAAGGACAATGATCGGTGCTGTTGATGCTCCTGGGGCTCCTGAACCACCGTATTGATTCGCTGCCGGAATGCCAGCGCCAGCTCCCGGAACAGGCGGGACAGTGCCCCGGCACCGACGGCCTCGCCTATGCCACCCATGCCTACTGAACCGCCTATGCCACCTGGACCCTGAGCCAGAGCATCAGCACCCAGAGTAGCACTAGCACCTACTGCGGGTAAGTATTTTGAGCATATAGCCCCGTCATGGACAGGGCTCACCTTGTCCTCCGAACGCTGCACCGCTCATACTGTGATTCCAGCCGGTTTTGAATGCGTTCGTTGCACCTTGTAAGACCCCACCTGCAGTGTTTTTGCGACCACGACGACGTGAAAGGCGGCCTGAGGTTGATTCGGAATTGCTCGTCATCCAGATTGTCCCAGTTCTGCGAATGCTCGGAATGGCGAATAATCAGAGGTAACGCTACTTACTGAGTTGATTCTCTAGTTCAGCCAGCCAAGCAACGCACCAGATAACGATCTCGGACGCAGAGATAACATCATCTGCAGGTGGCACATTCCGAAGAAATGGACATACACCACTTGGGCCTGTGACGACGTCAGAGTCTGTGTCTAGTTCACGTGTTGCAGATGGAGATGGTGGGGCTTTGACACCGTTCATGATTCGGATGCATAGATATGTCAAATTGGGAACATAATAGACATATATTCCGGCGAACAGGGAGCAGCTGCTGTCACTGTAATTCGAAGTTGAAACGTTTTGTGAGTGGTGCACATCTGGCGCCACGCTCGTTTCACGTGGTTCAAAAGCGCCCTTTCGAGCAAAATGGGCACAAATATCGGTTGAACCGAAGATGAACCTGAACACATCGTCGCCCAAGCCAGAAACTCCCATCCATTGAATGAGGAGCATCTTGAGCAGCTCTTCGAAAACGGCACAATTTCTAGGAATACCTAACATAGCAAGAACTACTAGTTAAACATGCCAGCTGCTGTGAGTGCTGAGATGGGTATAACATGCATTCGGACAAAAATAAATGTTTATGTTCGTAACAACAGATATTGTCGATTTTTTCCAAACTGCGCGTGGGTGGATCAGTCAGGGACGAACCTGACGTTACCTTGACATTGGATCATATTATTGCGCCGCCCACAACACTTAGCGAGCGCGATGACCACGAAAATCGGATGAGACCCAAGGATGATCCTCCGCCTTCGTACCGTCTCGAGCCCATCGAAGCTGAAGGGAGATTAGCCCTCATGGTCGACAGATACGTCGGCAATGGTACATATGGCAGCGTGTACAGAGTCCAGTCGACCCGGTGGTCAAACTCGTGTTCTCAACCGGCCCGCCGAGCAACTACATGGGCTCCTTTCACCCTTGGCCATCAAGGTCTGCAAACAGTACATGGGAAAGTATCTCGTACACGGGAAGTCGCTCTATGATGAACTCCACGAGCTACAGGGAGCCGTCATTCCGCGGTGCTATGGATTAATTTGTGGCATAGTCCAAGCGGGAAGCATAGTTCGTGGGTGGTCTAGGTCTGATGAAGAAGGCGGCAATATAGATGGCGAAAGTAAATGTGACGTCTTCATCTTGCGATTGGCATTAGTCGGAAAACCGTTGATCGAGGCAGAAAGGGGATCAGAGGTATTGTGAGTATCTCTCCTTTCCCTTGAGAGGCATTCTTCACACCCGAATGTGCATCAGCTCAGAATGGTGGGAATCCATCGAAGATATCGGTCGATACAGTATTCATTATACGGACATGAGACCAGATTCATTCCTGCGCGTGCCACTCTGACTACCGGGCTTTCAACCGAAGGAGTGCCCACATCATAAACGCGTACATTCCTGCAAAATGGTCGATTTCGGCCCCCCAGCAAGGACAAATTGGCTTAATGAGCGAACCAGGAGACGATTCCTAGCAGAATTCTTCGAGACCCTCGTCGACGAGTACAGGTAGAATGTTTACACAATTTACTTCTTTGATCCATCGAAATTTCGTAAATAAGACTCAGCTGCTTGTGTTGGATATTGCACGGGAGCGATATCTCGAGATGATGTTGGCTGTGCACCGTTAGAAGAGCTGAGGACGCCACACAAGCGACAAGATCCCTCAATTTCTGACTTCGCACAGCAAACCAAATCCTGGAAGTCAAAAATGTCTGATATACACATCTCCAAAGTACATTCCATGGTACAAACATCCTGTCCTCGTCCCCTTCCACAATTACCAGAATCGTAAACATGAACCAACGCCGCAACAGAGGGCTTATCCCGTGAACATAGGTGGGGCACCCTTACCCGCGAGGACCATCTCATCAACAATCTCGTCCTGCTCCGTCCGCTTCCACGTGCGGACCGTCTCTCCATAGTCCGAAACGTCATATATCCTCACGCGCCGATCGAAGCCTGGACGGCCGTAACCAGAGTAGGAGCTGCGCGAGATCGGTGTCAACCAACGTATCTAACTAGGACTGTAAACGCGCAGACGTACCCGCCCCCGCCGAAGCACATCCACACGCCCTGGACCCGTCTGCAATTCTCCGTCACTGCACATACACCTATCAGCACCCCCTCATCTAGACACCACACGACAAGCTCACCATGGCAATGTCCATTAGCAATGGCCTTGACCTCGGGGGCGCCGCCGCCCGCGCGGTGGTCCGCCTCGAGCGCCTGCAGGACGCCCTTGTGGAAGAAGCCGTCCTGCTTCTTCGATGCACCGTTCTCCTCGAGGTCGTGCAGTCCAATGTCAAGGGGCAGGCCCGTGCGCGGGTCCGTGTCCGCTTTCGCGTACGCCTCTTGGCTGTTCGCACGGCGAAGGAGGAGGTATGTCAGCAGCTAGGAAGTGAGACGCTAAGGACAGTGCGTACAGAGGGATATGGAAGAACATGAGCGCGTTGGGCTTGGCGAGGCGGCGCACGCCAGGTGCGAGCTGCTCTGCAGACTGGCGCTTCCACAGGTCGCCGAAGTCATCCCCGGTGTCCGGGGAGAATGGGCGTTCAATAGGGTCGATAGATGCTTCATGATGCACGTCAAAAACGATGGTGAAGCTGCGCTCGACATAAGTGGTACATACCTGACTGCTCTAGGAACCATTCTATTTGATCCTGCACAGTGTTAGAATAAACAGTGGGCTAGGGACGTTGTGGATAACTCACTTGATGTATCCAGTCATACTCGGTCGGTGTGAAGAAGCCGAACCAATCGATGATCCCACGAGAATAGGACCCAGAGTCAAGCAGGTACAGGGTCAACAGGTGCGTCGCAGATCTTCACACGTCAGACGATCAGCAGTCGCGCTCAACGCCAATATCAAACACTCACGCATCCGCACTGCGAACCTTGAGCAGGTAGTTGCCCACCCCATGCAAGTCCGCCGGGCCCGGCTGGGCAATACTATACGGCAGCGCCTGCATCCACCTCATCTGCGCCGACCTCGACTCGCCGTCCTCATCATCATGGTTGCCAAACACCGCCGCCCAGGGTATCCCGCGCTGCATTGCGCCCTGCGCGAACTTCGCGAGGACGCTGCGCACGTCCCACGTCGTGCCCTGGCCGTTCAGCTGGTCGCCCGTGAACACGACGAGGTCCGGGCGTTCCGCATCGAGCATGCGTCCAAGGAGCGTGCCCGTGAGCGCGTCCGACGCGTCGCACGGCTCGGGGGTGTCGCGGCACACGCCGGGCGCCACTGAGAAGTGCAGGTCTGCGATCTGCATAATCTTGAAGCGCCCGTCTGCGCTGAAATGCAGCGGCGGGGCGCGCGGGGGTGCTGTTCAGCGCGCCGCGGCATCGTCAGCGTGTGCTGTAGGGTGTGACAGACGATACGCACGCTTGACTCCGCGCCGGATGGTGAGCCAGACGTCCTCGCCGCCGCGCGCCTTGTTGCCCTCGACAGCCTTGTCCTGGACGCGTTCGAAGCCGTACCATTCCGGACCGTTCCCGTATAGCACGTCAACCTCGGTGATGAGGTCCTCCTGGCGCTCGCGGGAGCTCATCTGCGCTAGCGTCTTCTCTGCCTTGTACCACAAGTATCTGTTGCCCGGCATGGGCGTCGATATCCTTTGCCACGCCGAGCTGAACGGGGACGGTGTCTCCGGCGCGGGAAGGACAACGATGTCGGTGACGAGGGGAATGTCGTGTCGTCGCGTACGCCGGTAGTAGATGTTCTTGATATGACATATTCAGCATTATATTAGCACTTGCGGTATGGGTCTCACCATCGTTCCCAGATCCCAGCTCTCACGCCCTAGTAGATCTCGCTCGACTCGTACCCAACGTCCGCGGGAAGCTTCCTCCTCCTTCGTAGTCGCTGGCGTGCATATAGAGTCGGCTAACGAGGGGAAGAACTCCGGATCGATGTAGCATTTCGTTACGGTGAGTTCAGACACTGCGAAAGAGCCAATTAGCCGATTCTGTTGCGATGTAGGGCGCGGAATCGCGAATCCATGCAGTCGGATATATGAGACCCTATGGCAGGGTTGCACAAGTCGCAGTAGAGTATTGATACGTACACCCGGTGTCATGCGGTAATATAGGATCCCAGACATCCAGTGGCAGGCTTGCAGTGTCCAAGCCATCCAGGGCGTTCGTCGGAGTGCTTGCGTTCCACCAAGGTTTCTTGCCAGAGCCACCGCCTTGATTGATATCGCCGGTAGCCAGGTCCTGATCCGAGGTTGCTGCCGAGCCCGAGGACGCGCTGCCGCCAGACAGACTTTGTGCAATGACGTCCCAAGATTGCCATCCTATGCGTTGAAGTGCACCAGGTCCTGGAGATGGCTGCGCGAGGAGAAAGAGAAAGACGAGGAGAAGGCTGAGACAGAAGGGAGCAAGGATCATCGGCAACGGGCCCGAAAGGTGCAGGCGCGGCCGGGGGAGCCATTTGAGAGTACGCGCCATTGCGCAAGACCGTCGTGGAAAACCAAGCCTCGGCAGAAACGTATCAGAATCTAAGAGAGAAACAAAAGAGAGTAGGATGGAGGTCAAGACGAAGACGGAGGACCGCACCCGAACGTGTGTCGCATTGACCGCATCCGACTCGTCCGCCACAATCACAATACGCTCAAACAACCTTCCCAAATGGGCGCCTCGACTTTTCGCGTTCCAGGACCTCGCCGCCGCCACCTCCGCCGTCGTTCTCGCCGTCCTCATCGTCGCTGGCGGTGTTCAACTCAAGTGTTGACCCGTACAAATCACTATGTATCCATCATTAGCTAGGCTGGCGGCTCTACCACCCGTCGCCCGCGTGGCACGTACTGCCTCTACCCCGCGCGCCGTGCGCATCCGTCGCGAGCGCAACCGACCAAAAGCCCCCATCCCCTCAGCCGACGATGCAACACCCACCGGCCTCACACCCACCGAACATGCGCGGTACCAGCGTCTGCTTGCGATGGGCGAGCTCGCCGACGAGTCCGGGAAGATGCCCACCGAGGGCGAATGGCTCGAGCGGCTCGACGAGCGGCGCTCGCGTATTCGTGGTGTGCGTACCGTGAAGACGGAGGACGGGACCGAGGAGCAGGTCGTCGGGCACACGATCTACCTCCCGAACATCATCTTCAAGCTCGTGCGGAACCACACGCCGCCGGGGCAGCCATACAACCCATACGAGGCGACGTTCCGCGTGCCGCCGAGCATAACAAAGACTGACATCCGCGGGTACCTCGCCGCAGTGTACGGCGTGCGGACGACATACGTGCGCACGGACAACTACATCTCGCCGCTCTTCAGCCTGCGCACGGGTCCGGGAAAGGTGCAGCGCAGCGAGCGCACCTACAAGCGTGCCGTTGTCGGTCTTGCCGAGCCGTTCTACTACCCGCAAGCACTCGAAGACATGTCCGCCGCAGATCGCGAGAAACGCCTTGCGTGGATTAACCAGGTCTTCGGCCGCGAAGGCCACGACGACCTCCAGCACCTAGCGTTCCTCTCGGCGACGAAACGCAGCACCCCCCAGCAATCTTGGCGTTGGCGAACTGGTGCGACCGCGCAGCGTGGCAACATCATGCGCCTCATCGCAGAGAGACGGGCGAATCGGGAAGAGGTCATCAAGGAGGCGAAGGAGCAGATGGTCAAGGAGCGGGGGACGGCTGGGGAGCAAACGGCTTCGAGCTAATGTAGAGGGTCCTTCTGAGCTCGGTGTCGTTTGTCATTCATTTTCGTGCGCTGCATTTATACTGGCTTTTTTTTTGCAATGTCTCTGCTCTGCTCAGGCGTTTGCTTGTAAGACCGTTCCTTCCCTCATTCTGTCGACACCGTTTCACAACGACTCGCAAACGACAACCGAGTCGGGGACGTGGAATTGTGAATCCGCACTGTAGTGCCTGACTGCCTAGGTCAATGACGAACTGATAAGGTCTTTTGGGTAGGATCTCGAGTCGCAGCGAACGAAATGTGCAGAGTTCATGCAACTAATCCTAGTTCATCAACTTGACTCCCTCAGAATATGATAGCATGCAAGAACCTGGATTTCAAACTTCCCTCGAGAAGTACTCGGCCCACACAAAACATCACTCAATCTCCTTCCCCAGCTCGCCCTCCAAGAACGGCTCATCCGCCGCCCAACAAAAATGGCCACATCCCGCCGCGCACGGGTGTGCCCACAAGCGTCTCTCGTCCACCGACCCTTCCTCCATCATTCTGCTCATCCTCGCCGCACTCGATTCGTCGTCCTCGCCCGGGCGGGTCCCGTCGCCCTCCCCATCGTGGCTCGCCGTGCGGAGCAGCGGCGGGATGGACAGCGACCCGCCGCCGCCTCGGGACATCGCGCGCCCGCGGCGCTCGCCCGTGACCGACACGCTCGCGCTGCGCTCCTTGCGAGGCGGGCTCAGCCGGCGCGGCTCCGGTATGGGTGTCACCAATGCTGAGGGGGCCGGCGAGGCCGAGGGACGCCCGGAGCCAGAGAGCGAGAGTGAGAGGCCTGAAGGTGGCTGTTGGCTGGGCTGCGAGCGGCGAGGGGAGGACGGCGGGCAAGAAGGTGCGCTGATTTGTGTGAGCGGCCGGTCCTTGTAGTATTTCTGCAAGCAGTCTGGATGCCCGCCGTGCGCGCAGACGGGGCAGGCAAGCACAAGAGCGCGAACGGGCAGATGGCTGCGAACGAAGCGAGTGATCAGACCTCCCCCAAGAGCGAACTGGATGAGTGAAGACTCACCAAACTGTGCATACTATGGTGGCCGATCGGCATCCCTGGCAAAACGCATAGTTTCCGCCCGGTTTTGCGCCGCGCTGGACGGCTGGGGGAGGCAGCATGATGGCTTTTCGGCATTTGTTACACGCGGTGTACACTGTCGTTTGCATGGCTGTCAATGCACGAATCTCCTCTGCGTCCACATACTTCCGTATATACGCTGCGGCCGTGTGTAAACGAAGTCTGTTCAGTATCTCTGAAGCCGAGGGTCAGTACAGTGAAAAGCAAATAGAGGAATATGACAGTCTCACCAAGATATGCCTCGACGAAGCGGAGAGTGCGCGCTTTTGACACTTTGAGCTCCTTGGGTGCAACTAACGACAAGAAGGTGCACAACTGGACGTCGCCATGATCGGCGGACGCCTCAAAGAGCTCACATAGGGCCTCCCACGCCAGCTCGCGGTACCTCCGCTCGGCCTCTCGCACTTGCTTCGGCACCGCATTTTGGCTACGCTCGGTCCCCGCCTTGTCAGGAACACTGAGTGGAGCTGACATCTCTCGCTCCTGGTCCAACACTAGCTCAGTCGACAACGCCTCTGAGCGCACACGGGTATGCCGCGGGGACATGATCGACTCCACCTTGGTACTCCCCGAGGGACGCATAGTATCGTCCCTCTGTAACACGCCGTACAAAGGCTTTGTGTGGACGACAGGCGTGTTGCCCGCCGTGACCGTCTGCACACTGCTGTGCGAGTCCTGCCTCTTGAGCGGCTGCGATTTCTCTTCCCTAGTCTTCGGGGCTGATGCTGATAGGGATGCAACGGTCGAGCTCCTACTGCGCGTCTTGCTCCGCGCGAGGCTTCTCCGCGCTTTCGACGGTCTCCGCCGTAGCCCGCTCCCAGGTCCTGCTTCGTCACTCGACTCCTCGGTGGATGCAGGAGACGGCGAGTCCTCATCCTCCTTCTCGTCCTCCGTCCACGTCTGCTGCACGGCGACCTGCGACAGCGGGCTCGGTTGCGGGATTCCGGTGCGAGGGTAGAGGTACGGCGAGATGGGCGGACGCGGCGGCGCCTCGTCCTCGCTCGCCCCTCCATTTTCACCTTCACTTGCACTTCGACTGCCTTGTCCATGATCGCTCTCGTCCGAGTCTGAGTCACTGAGAGCGCCATCGCCGACCTGGCGCAAGCTGCTTGCGCCACCACTGACGCTGCGCGTACTATCACTCGGGCTCTCGCTGTGCGTACTATGGATACTAGGCGTTGAAATAGACGGGCGCCTGTAGGACGCAAGCCGAGGCCGCTTCGTCGCATGTCCGACATTGGACTCGCGACGCGCGAAGAGCGCCGCGGGATGTGGCGGTAATGATGCATTGGCGCGTCTCGGAGACGAGGCAGTGGACGATACGGGGGTAGTCTTCAGAGGGGAGCGCGAGTGGGAAGGGCTTGGCCGATCCCCACTACGCTTCGACCGCGAACCGGGGCTGCTATCCTTCTTTGACGAGGGCACATCAGCGTCTATGGACATAGAGCGCGCAGGCTGGGGTATGGGAGGAGGAAGCGTGTGCACTGTTGGGATTGCAGCCGGAGCGGACATTGAATGCGGCAAGCCTGGATTCACGATCCCTGGAAGAGGCGACAAGGGAGGTGTTGGCGGCGCCTCGGGTAAGATGTCCTCGAGCAAATTGTGCAAGAGCATCCACGTCTGTGCAGTATCGTGTCGACCGACATTGAATGCCATCTGTTTGGAAGTGGTCAACTGGGAAAGCGAATCTCGTGGATACACGACACACCTTGGCATTGTGCTCACAGATGTCTTGCCTTTCCGCGCCTTCATATACGTAGCGATGTGCGAGGCTAGCGAAGCTCTCTAAGTCTTCTCCAGCCTCTTCGAGTATAAAGGTACCAAGACTCTGCGTTAGGGGAAAATAAGGCGCATCGCCGATGGCCTTGTCACGGATGTGCAGATCCTGCAGATTTTGTCGTTTCTCCGGCTTGCTGAGTGCACGCTCAGTTGTGAAAATCTTACAGTCGTAAACCTACATGTGAGATGAGTACTCACACGTCATCGTAAGGTATCTCCCAGCGTTTGGGCTTGTCCGCTGCGAAGGTAAGGCATCCTGCTGCGTGCCACGAGAGTGCAGCCCGAGGAATCGCATCGACAGGCCGACTCGCATCACGCAGGTCCAATTGAGAAAATGTCCCGGAATGATGTTGAGCCCAGATAACAGATGAGTCGCCAAATTCCAGATCTGCAGAGATAGATGCATCAGACTTTGCTCGCAGCTAACCCACTCGTATTCACACACCTGTCACACCTCCGTCTACCGCGGAGCGGTCCAACATCCACTTCGCAATGTGTCCTCGTCTGACATCCCAGATCTCGATAGGATCACTACTACCGTGGCGTGATGCGGAGCTGGATCGCCTGTCCTTTGCGAGCATTGTATCGCTTGTGCTCGGTTTCAGCATCTCGAGCTTGGGACTTGATACAGCCGCCCCTGGGCCAGAAGTGACTCCCAGTCGTAGTCCAGGCTGTGAGCCAGAGCCTCCGGCGCCATGTGCGAGAGAGAACTCTGAGCCAGTGCTGAAATCTGCGTTAGAGACGATCGCAAGTTCACACTCGTAGTCAGGGCGCCAAAGAAGTCGCCGAATGGGATAAGCGGTGCGTAGCGTATATGTTGGAGTATGCGAGATGTGTGACTTCGATGAAGGAGCCGTAAGATCCCACACCTGCCGTTATCGGGATTTATTTAGTAGTTCTTGGACAATCCATATCGCTTTTATACTAACCTTTACACAATGATCAAGCCCGCCGCTTGCAAGCCATCCTGCGCCGCTGGAGTCACCAGCAGCAGCACCAGGGGCTGTACCGCCCGGTCCTTGCAGTATCTCGTCGAAGATACCAGACCCGCCTGTAGCGGCGCCGTACCAAGTAGTCTGCGGAGCTGACCGAGATGACGTCCCGGCGTTGGACGCAGACGACGCCGGTAGCGACCAGTCCAGTGCTAGGATCGGACCAGAATGCGCCACTAAAATTCGATCGAGTTGCCCGCGTTGGCCCATTTGGAGATCCCATCTGCACGTAGCATTGAGCTAGTCGTCCATTCCTGAAGTAACAATCGAAGCACCTGCAGATGGTGCCGTTGTCCAGAGCTACCACAGCTTGATGAGGCTGCCAACCAACCGGAGAGAACGCAGCCGCCCGTACTGCAGCCGGGTGGAAAATTTGTACAACTGATTTTGATAGGTCGCGGATATCCTGACAAGGGTACCGCCTCCATGATCTGGACGACATATGATACAAAGTGTTCACCCACCCATACACGAATGTGGCCATCTGCTGAACCTGTCATACAATAATATTGCAGATGTGTCGAGTACGTCAAGGCATGGATAGATCGGTTATGACCTCTGATCTTGCGCTCTAGGAGGGTCTGTGTCATCAATCTGAGCGGGTTCTACATATTGATACATATGCGAGAAAAAGTGCACAGATTTGTGAAAATGTTGAGATAATTGACAACACCAATATTCTGGGCGAGGTGCCACCGATGAGGGACCAAAGTCGATGGGCACATACCGCACTTGGGTCCAGATTTGTTGAGATCCCACATTATGAGTTCGCCGTTGCGGGCACTTGTCAGGATCTTGTTATCATACACTGTCGAAAGAAGTTGAATGTCCAGCAAACAGTGATGAATGGAGCGATCGGAACAATCCACATACATCCTTGTCCCCATATCACGTCCGTTGTTGCACTATCCATCTTCATGCCAACACTATCCCACAGGTTTCGTGATACCTCAACTCTATGCCCGCCCCTTCCGGTGATGGACTTGTGATCGGTGGATGCAGACGATCCCGGTTCAGACATTCGGAAGATCCGCAACGCTGGAATAAAGAGGGAACCGTGTAGGACAGCCATACGTTCATTATTTCTACGATGTATAGAGTGAGAAGTCATGCAACGTACACTCCTTCCCAGCAACAACGCATCTACGCCCGTCACCGCTCTTGGCCATCGCACCGCCTCCGTTAGCCATCGCACGGGGGAAGCGGACATGTCGCGTTGGGCCTTGATATCCATGAGATCTAGAGTCAGAGTACCAGTCTGCAGATATTCTCGTTTGTGAAGGCTGCGATAGCGTCTGGGCCGAATGAGTGCGCGTTGAGACAGGAGTGACCGGCATCGTGAATGCAGAAGCGATGATTGGCTCTTCAAGCTGAAAAGACGTATTGACAAGGCCGAAGGTGCGTTCCTCTTCACGTCCGCTGTTGTCGATGCAACATTGTCTAGTCTGATCTCAGTACAACATACGGATGGAACAGAGGCGCGTCAGAACACCGGTGAAGTTCGGCTGAGACTTCTATCAATCGCACCCAGAGAAAGGAATGTATTTCCGCCTGTGCACTGTCTGTGCTCTAGATGAGTTCCACAATTCTTGAGAAATACAAGAGAGGCACAGGAAAGGCCCACGAGCTCTCAACGCGCTACAAACACGAGTCCGAAACTCCCGCGGGAGTAGGGCGCTCCAGCGACTCATCAGAAGATTCCCACACCACGTGATTATGCCGGTTGGTGCGTTCAAGCAGGCTCAAATTAACTTCGCAAACTTTCCTTGAAGCAAAGAAGACCATCACACCTCTGAGTGTTACTATCCTCTTTGTAAAGACTGTAAAATACATACATTTATCAATGCTGGAGCACACATCTACGACTTATACACGAATCCGTCCATCGGCACTACATGGAACGCTGACCATCTCATTCGACGTCTTCGCATCAGTACGCCATTACACCTTCAATAGACCCGCAGGTCTCCAAGAGCGTTCCGTGTCCAGTCACAGCAATGTTCTCCCGATAGCAGTAATTGACAGCTTTTGATTCGTAGCTACATCTACGCGCGACTAAGAGAAGATTTTTCTGAGTAGTGACAGATAGGATCACGTCTGGCGGGTCCAACAGGCTGTTGCACCTCAGTCTGTCCTTCGTTTCAGATAATGATGTTTACTGCAGGATGTTATGTAACAATTCACATTCGTTATTCCTGGCCCTATACCATCTAGTAAGTCATCATTATGTGAAGTCGCAGGTATCATTCTCGCGCATTCTTCCGAAGGACGTCACAGAACTCCACTCTTTCTCGGTCACGTAGGCCTTCGCATCCCATCAAGCTTCTACGATGGTCCCCAGAAAGGGTTCCCTACCTTATTTCCCCTTAACGACCATCCCTGTCCTTCACTGAATCGTGTTGTGTGGCGCGCGCCATGCCCGACTTAATTATTAGTGTGGGTTGTCTCGGCGGCCTCATCATGCCTACAGAATCTCCAAAAGGCTATTCTCTGCCATCGGATTTTCTAAGAACACAGATGACAATCCATGCGATGTGAATCCGTCACGGTGAAACATGTGGTCTACCGGCGTTCCCCTAGGCTCAGGCCACTTTGAGTTTGTTTAATAGGTCTTGTGTATTCCCAAATGACATAGTTCATGTTCTGCTGTGCAGTCGCTGAGTGTGTTGCCATTGTGTGAGTCACTACCACACTCTATAAAGCTCACGATCTTTGTGTAGGTGTACCGAACATATTTTGACCATTTTGTAGCCGATACAAAGACACCCATCCCCAATCCAGACCGCACTTGAAGAGCATATGTCAACAAGTGTCGCAAGTGTTCTGGATGCAAGCCAAGTCATCAGTGACATACAATTCACGTAATTCGCGTTTCCTGCAATTGTCCTTATGCAATGCCCCTCAGCTCAGTTTCAGATTGACCGCAAACTACTGTACAACAGCTACTGCCAGTACGCAATTTGCCACATCGCCATAGCTATCGCAGGAGTGATGTTCAAGGGACCTAGGCATACTTCTCTATGACTATGTTACTACCTTCGCAAGTGAGGTCGAACTCATTTGGGGTCGACGCACCAGTAGCGTGACACTGCTATTTCACCTCAATCGATGGGTCACATTTGTGTGGGTAGCACTCGCGCTGTTATCCACTGGAGACTACCATGGTACCCGACCCTTCTCAAGTCTCCCATCGTATGTATCTGCTCACTGTTCACAGTATAACATTGGCTTACCTCGACGTAGATGCGCCGCAATCAATATCACTACCGGCGTCACAGGGCTGTGTCTGAAAACGATCTGGGCAGGTGAGAGACCCGCAATCACTGGATCGTGAAAGCGTCTGTAACAGTGTATTTGCTAGTATTCTCTGCCATAAGAACATATGCAATCAGCGGCGGAAACTTTTCCCTTGCGCTTCTAATCTTATTCCTCAGTGTTGTCCCGGTAGGCACGAATGCGGTACGGACTGTCATAAATGGGATCTTCGAAGTTAACGTCATGCTGACCAACTTCATACAGTATGATGGATTCATCGCAACCTCATGGACTATGCTAGAAGTTCCTGCTGTTGGATTTATATGCACCGACATTATCAAGGACAACGCCATCGAACTATTTGTGTGAGTTCTCACTTGTTTTGCTAATTTACCCATACCCACATGCAACAATAGAGGTGAGTGGCGTACGCTATACATTATGGAAGCTGTGCGATTTTACTGAAGCAATTGTAGTGCCGATTGTTGGCAGCTCATGCGTCATATGCGCAGAAGCGATCGCTTTAACTGTCATTTGGCGCAATACATTTGCCCTGAGACGATACTCTGAAACATCTTATGTCAAGACTCCTTTATCAACAACACTCGTACGTGACGGTACGTTTGGGCAAACGCTCCATATTCTACATGTCTCACAGTGCACTGAAAATACCTGAAGGTACCGCTTATTTCGCGTGAGCAACCCCGTCTTCGGTATTGCACCATACGTGAATCATCCACACACCCAATGTATAGAATTTTGCTGGGGGTCAATATATTCGATATCGTCGGAAATGTTTCAGCTGTACGTGCTATCAGTATTCCAAAATTCCTGACTGCTTATTTGGTTCGTGCAGATATTCAAATCCGCTAGCTTTCTCATAATCCCGTGAGTATAGGAGATTTTCGGGTTGTTTCTCCTACAAGGGTTCATCTTGCTACTCGCTGCTAGCCTCTCCTCCATAATCATTTCCCATTTCCTTCTCAATCTCCGGAAAGTTACCTACGCGGCGCAAGATGGCAGCTTCGCTAGCCGCCCATCCTTCATACAGTCAGACAACGGTAACCGAACTCGTTCGCCGATCAGCCTACGATTTGCGACATTTCTAGATAACATCGGAGAGCCTCTCGAGTATGGATCTGACGCCGTAGAACCTGCCAGGGAGTGGGACCAGCAGGATCTTATTCCAAAACGCGCGAATAGAACTGTGCCAGGATCTGAGGGACCTATGAGCAATTCCTCCACACAAGGCCCTCCGTCACCGGAAGGAAACATGAGCGAAAACGTGGCTGGGTCACAGATTGTCTAAAGGAAGGACTATCTTATCCCCATACAACATGGACGTGCATCGGACGCTCGTTTAACTCGAACAGACGGTGAACCAGACAATTCGGAGTGAGTGTGAACTGAACGGGGACACAAGCGGTGCTCCCAACATATACATTCGTAGACTCCAATCTAACACACGAATTGCACTTTGAGGGTAGACATCTATAGAACAATGTAGAGTATACGGACCCTGATGCTGGACATCTCATGTGGCATTTATAGTATATTACAAGGCTCTCCATTTATAGCTCATGCAGATACGACTGGCATGATCCAGTGCAAGTAAACCTATGCATCATAATAGGAGGCGTACTGCGGGTCTATGATCTATTTGACCAAGCTCACCTCCGCAGGTATAGGCAACCCCAATACCCCAGCAATCACGTTCTCCACCGCAAGCACCGCCATTGCTTGCCTCGTCTCCGTTGAGGCTGTCCCCACATGCGGGAGCACAATACACCTCGGCTCGTTGACAAGCGGGTGGTCCGCATTAATTACCGGCTCGCCTTCCACCACGTCCAATCCCGCACCCCATATCCATCGTTCTCGCAGCGCCTTCGCAAGTGTGTCGCTGTCGACGAGAGTTCCGCGCGCCACGTTCACGAGCACAGCGGTTGGCTTCATCCGCCGTAGGAACGCCTCGTCGACGATATGGTACGTCTCCGGCCCGCCCGGCGCAAGTACAAACACCACATCGCTCTTCTCCGCAATCTCAGATAGCGGCACGCGTCGGATTGACGGGACGCTTAGCTCTCGGGCAAGTAATGCGTCTGCTTTAGGGTTTGGAGGGGTATTTGGATTGCCCAAGTAGATGCATTCGGTGACTCCGAAGGGTACAAGGCGCTTGAGTGTTGCTTGCGCGATCCGTCCGAATCCGATAAATCCTGCGGTTCGTGATGGGTGCATTGCGCTCGCACTGAGCTGCGGGCCGCAGAATAGAAACGGAGACCGTGGACAACGAGGCCATTCGCCCTTCCGCACAACGTCGGTCGCCTCCCCAACGTTCCGAGAAGCCATCAACGCGAGCATGATAGCAATATCGGCGACGCCGTCCGTCAGAACATCCGGCGTATATCCTAACTTGATCTTGCGCTTTGCTAACTCTTCAAGTGGGAGATGCTCGTAGCCGACGGAAAACGTGGAAAACGCCTTGAGAGAAGGACCAGCAGCATCTAGGAGCTCCGTGTCCACTGTCTCGGTCCGCATTGCAAGGATGCCCGTAGCTCCTTTGACGTTCTCCAATAGCCATATTCTGTCACATATGGAATTTTCCGGCCATACGACGGTACTGATATCTTGGCGACCATATAGCAAAGACATTGACTCCGGTCCGAGATCGCGAGTAACGAGCACCTTGGGCGGAGGGCACTTCGTGATCGAAGAAGTCATGATCTTAATATCAAGAATGATCGTAGCATACTCGCAACCAACGTGACTCACTATCACCAGCGCTTGTTTGCCAAGCTTTGCGAAGCGGACTTTCGCTCATCGGAGGTGGCAAGAGACAAGTTGAGTTGAATGGTGATACAATAATACTAGTTTACATGGTAGATAGAGTAAGTAAGATGACCAGCTCGATGCACAGTAAACCATCATTGATTGCTATGGTGCCCACGGTAAGAATTCCTCAGTTCCCTTCCCACCAACGATAGAAGCCAACGCGTCGCCAATCCACTCCTCTTCTGGCCGCCACTCTCCATTGCGTCCCCAGCTTTTGACAGTGTCCACGGCTGTGTCCACCACATCATCTACGCCGAGCTCTTCACACAGCTCGTCATCGTCGGTGTCGACATAGCCCTCTTGCAGGTCATACAGGTTGTAACCGATGAGCTCGGACAGATCCGAGGCGAGCATAGTACGTGTGGGTGACCAGCGTGAATAGGATGCCATTAGACGCAGGATGGAGGAGTAGACCGCTGTAGGGCGTGGTGCAAGTACGGTCGTACACAGTGGCTTCGAGAGGGACGTGGCGCGAGATGCTGGCGTGAGCTCTGTTGGGCGAAAGGATGCAAAGGAAGAGGGATATATCACAAGGTGCTGTGCATCCGACAGGCTCGTTGAACGTGTGAGGCGATGCATATAGCCTTTTGTATAGAAGTCTCCACCTGTCTTTGTCAACAGTGTGGGTGGCGACGAATGGGGTAGGCCCTGATTCAGGAGCATCTCGGACGCCTCATCTAGCCTCTCATCTGGTACAAGATAGTGGTAATCCTCACAAATCCACCGTCTGTCAGGACAATAGGACTGGTGGATGAAATGAAAACTACTTACTTTGATGATGACGGGAACCCCCATCCGCCTGTACAGCAAAGATTTCCATTCTATGAGCTCAATACCCGCTGTCTGCAACGTGTACAAGGCTTGGTCGACCAGTTCCTCGGGGGTGTACTCGTGAGCAGCTTGCGTAGACTTCAAATTTGCCGCTCTGGTGGTAAAACCCCAGACATCTTGTTGCTTTGCGGCATGGAGGAACAGACGGGAAGGGGGCGATGCGCTCAGTATTTGGGTGGCCGACATGGTAGTTGGGGCTTTGGAAGAAAGCGATGCGCAGTGGCCGGAGCTCGTTGTCTTGTGCCACAGGATCTACTTCCCATCGCGGCGAACAGGGGCGAACGGCTGCAAACGGGCAAATGCTGACTAAGCAGACCTCGTCAGTAGGTCAGTTAGTGGCGTGGGACCAAATTGCCATACCGAGCGGAGCCTGAATCGCTGCCTCGCCACAGCCGCAGCACAGCGCAGCACGCATCTCAACATCCACCTACCACACTCCGATTTACTTATTCTCGTCTCAACAAGTTACCTCTACTCTACACAATGTGCCAGACTTATGATTGCCAGAAGGATTTCCTACAGGCAGCCAAGGCACTATCTTGCAAATTGGACGATCTTGGTCTCCGGCATGCGTTTATCGGCGGGTTCGCGTGCTCCCTCCTTGGGAGCCCTCGGCTGACAAAGGTGCTTCACAACTCTATCGCATGCATGTGCTGCTCTTATGAGTGTCGCGTATATTTAGGATATCGATGTCATCATCGAGACGCAGCGCATCGACCTAGTCGCGTTATGCGAAAGTTTGGCGGAGGTCACCAGTCGCTTCGCAACATTGAACTTTCAACTATACTATATACAGGTTCGTACGATTCTTAGGCGGTATCCAGCACAACCAGAGTATACGGCACGAGACTGAGCATTGCACGTAGAACGTATCCGAAGGAATCGGCCGGGAAGAGCTCGTGCTCCGAAGCTCTGAGAATGTTCTCGTGAAGGCGTTCCCAGCCGGATTACTCGGCTTGCCTATAGTCGCTGAACTTACCTTAGAAGTTGGCAATCATGGTATGTTCGAATATCATGACCGGCAATGCGAGCAGCTGACACGCCATCTAGCGATCAAGATATTACATCCCTCTGTTCTCATCCTCACGAAGTTCAAGCGTTGGTCCGCCAGCCACGCATCAACACACCCCAAAACTATTCGCAAGATCCTCCCAGACGTGTGTGACATCGTTTTTCTCATTATCTGGCTCGCGGAACGCGGGATCTCTATCCGATTCGAGTCATATTGTGGGACGACGAAGCCGGAGCTTCTGTTGATGGTCCGGCGATTTCGAGACAAGTATGCAGAAGAGACAGAGCGGATGGAGAGTCTGCGGAGCATCATGCCAGACGATTGGGATGCGATGCTTGCGCTCCTTGCTCCAGAGGATGATTCCCGTGTCCCTCCTGTGCACTTGTCACAGGGCCGTTGAATTGGTGGTGTCATCCCTCTGCCCACTAAAGGATCTGTCTCTTTCCACCACCCATGCGGACCACTGTGCACAGCTCGTCCTGTACCGCATCCGCATCGGCCCTAGTGCTTTGATACCAGTGGTCCTCGACGGCTGTGCACAGTCTGTTCATAACAGTCTGCAATAGTTCCACACGGCTAAGGGAGTGTCGCTCTGAACACTCCCAACTCTCCATATAATGGAGACACAGCCCCGAACTTCGCCCACGACAATTATCGAGTTCATCACGAAGTCGTACAGGGGATACATTCAACAGACCTCTGACGCCCGCAGCTGTGACCATCATGCCTGCGTAGTGCTCCGTGACGAGATATCCTCCTTGCGAGTTCTCGCTCTAATTTGTGACGACTCCTCTGCATCAGGTACTCGCTAGATACAGGACTGGATTGCTGGTAGTCACAAGACTCGGTTCTATTTGCCTATACACCGAACAATCATGGTTATCTTCTAGTTGGCACGCGAACGATTTGATTTACCCGTATCCCCAATTGATTGCATGAACCATGAAGACTAGGTATAATCCGCTCCGCTGCGAAGTTTGCCGTTTGAGTCGGTGCCTGACGTTGCTGCTGTCGTTACTTGATAGTGGCTATGAGTTTTACTGCGCCATAGCTCATCAACATGATTTGGTAACAGGTATGGTAAGATACCACACGATCTTGTGGATAGAAGACATAACATGGAACCCACCATCTCAGAAATAATCTTAGAACAAATAGAATCCCACAGGACCAAGAGAAGCTGTGTAAGATCGGCTACTGCTTCGGAACTGACCATACATCTTGATATGCAAGTTCAAGCCCAAGTTGAGAGAAAGCGAGGAATTAATATTACAGTACTGATACAACAATACACCAAGAGTCTCCTATAAACATCTATGCACCGAAACCGTAGAGCGTGCGGCCGGACCGCTTAAGCGCGTACACAACGTCGAGGGCGGTAACAGTCTTCCGCTTCGCGTGCTCAGTGTATGTTACGGAGTCGCGGATAACCTGCACAAATGCTCAACACCACATACACAGAAGATATTCACGGAGTTACTTACGTTCTCGAGGAAGATTTTGAGGACACCACGGGTCTCCTCGTAGATGAGACCAGAGATACGCTTGACACCACCACGACGGGCAAGACGACGAATGGCGGGCTTAGTGATACCTGGTGCGCATAAGACCTCGAAGTGGGTGCTGGAGTAAGATGGGCCACATACCCTGGATGTTGTCACGAAGAATCTTGCGGTGGCGCTTGGCACCGCCCTTTCCGAGACCCTAGAGATGGTGAAGACCTAGTTAGAACTGATGACTAGATGATAAGTTCACTGTTGAAGCTCACCTTTCCACCCTTTCCGCGGCCAGACATGTTTATCGAGTGTGTAAGAGGAGGTGGAGGTGAAGGGTGTTTGTAGTGATGGAGTAGACGACAGGAACTGTAAGACGGCCTAAAGGAGGCCCCAGAGGTATATAAAGACCGGGGCCACGCGCTTGTGGCACGGGAAGCGCGGTCACGTGCGGCAACCTTATTTTTGTTGAACGGCGTTCAACGCGCGCTCCACGTGGGCGCGCGACGCGTCGGGCCGCGTCCATATATAAGACCTGCCTCTATGCACTGAGCAGCCACTTACACCTTACGCCCCCACCTCGCCACTACACACCCTTTCACCACTTCAACTCTCGTATCATCTAATGGCTCGCACCAAGCAGACCGCCCGCAAGTCCACCGGTGGTAAGGCGCCCCGTAAGCAGCTCGCTGCCAAGTCTGCCGCGCGCAAGACCGCGGTAAGTTGTCACTTCGTGGTTGATCTTGCAGCATTGGACTTAATGCACCTTGGTACAGGCCGCAACAACCGGTGGTGTGAAGAAGCCTCACCGCTTCCGTCCCGGAACCGTCGCCCTCCGTGAAATTCGTCGTTACCAGAAGTCGACTGAGCTCCTTATCCGCAAGCTCCCATTCCAACGTCTTGTCCGTGAAATCGCGCAGGACTTCAAGGTTGGTTTCCCTAGTTCTCTTTGTTCGAACCTCAGCTAACAACTTGTGCAGACTGACCTCCGCTTCCAGTCTTCCGCTGTCATGGCGCTCCAGGAGGCCGCTGAGGCTTACCTCGTCTCCCTCTTTGAGGACACCAACCTGGCAGCCATCCACGCAAAGCGTGTCACCATCCAACCAAAAGACCTCGCGCTGGCCCGTCGTCTGCGTGGCGAGCGGTCATGATTTGTTTTATGTAGTGTGGTGTGGGGAGGATAGAGTGTCGCGCGCTGCGGCTTGTACTTCTATGAGTGTATCATATTCTAGCCTGGGCCCAGTCTAATTATCCTGCATTGTCTTTGTAATTTTGTGTGATTTGGCCCGCTTTGAGATCAAGTTCAGCATAGCGGATGCGTGTATGTAAAGTTCTGGACGTGAGCATAAGGCGCAGGTTGGTCCCGGCGTCTCAAGGCGCGTGACGACGCGATGGAGGTCACGTGTATCTATTCGCCTCAGCAGGTCGCGCGACTTGTTCCCCAGCCGGCATCTCAGCGTACGTGTCCATCCCACGCACTTGAGTCTTGAGCACTGTTTGATCTTGCAGTTTTGCAAAGTATCGCGAAGCATCTTTCACGGGGCCCATCATGTCTGATCCTGTAGCAGCAAAGTCTGGCTTCCTATGCATGTATATGTCCAATCATCCTGATACGCTGGTATCGTACGTGCGGCACTACGGCAAGGTCAATGACAATGTCGTCAACGCAGAGATGACTGCCATAGATACTAAGGTGCGTTGCAGAAGTGCACTGGAACCCACAACCATAGTTGAAGCGTTGGTTTGATAGGGCATGAGTTTGACCTACAAGACTAAGGCAAACGGAGACAAGAGGACCGAGATTCGGATACCGTTTGATCCGCCGCTCGCGGGCTACGAAGAGGTCAAGCCGCGGCTGCTGGGTATGAAGGTGGATGCAGAGGAAGCTATGGGAATGGTATGCCTTTGCCTTGTCTGCGCTTATTATATCGACTCACCAGTCATACAGATACGTGCCCCTAAGGTCACGACATTCGAACTCCCGAGTCAAGTTCTCATCACGGCATCTCTGATGCTCTTCCTTTTCTACACAACCTTCGCACCCGGGCCTGATTCTCTCAATTATTCCTCTGTCTTTGCCCCGGGTCACGGTCTACGCTCTATCCTTCCCCCATGGGTGCTCCCGAGTAGCTGGGGTCTCATGATAACTGTGCACTCTCTTGAGGCTCTATACACTCTAAATGTGGCCCGGAAGCATGATATGGACTTCACAATAGGGGTATGTACATGATGCCCAGACAAGGCTCACGTGCAACTGATGCTTACTTGTGACCAGATGCTACACGTCGTGACGACATTCCTCTTCGGCTTTCCTGTTATCAGCAACATGCGCAAACGGATTCAAGCGGCGCGAATTGATAGTATCATGAAAGGTCAATGAATGAAGTTATCGATGCCTTTTCTGTAAGATAGTCTGTACTTGTGCATGCATCTCAAATGAACGTTGCTGCGTGAACTGGCCCCGGATAGCGCATGCCGATCTCAATAAACGATAGTCTCATGTTGACATGGCTCAATGGTCTAGTAGTATGATTCGCGCTTCGGGATTTTCTGCCTGCGCGAGGTCCCGGGTTCAATTCCCGGTTGAGCCCATTATTTTGATATTCTTAGCACCTCTGTCGTTGTGTCCTTTTTATTTGCGGGTCCTTTTAATGATTTCTTGTTAGCGATCGCGATGCCTTTCCGACAAATAGGTAGGTAGAATGAGGGGTCAGATGGAAAACTAGGACAATGTCTGGGAAAGACGTGCAGTACCAGTACAGCGCGTTTCTGAACCATAGGCAGCCTGCCGTTCATTTGTTCAGAAACGCGCTATAAATTTCGACATTTGGGAACCCACACGGCTTCGTATCACGTGGAGGCCTCGATTATTCAGAAGTTTGATTCGTTTTGCGTCACACAAATCTGTTGTCATTTGCCCGCTTCCTTGTCTCGTTGGAGGTAACTTGCAGAAATATCTGCACCCTACCAACTCCGAAATTCTTCGGCTCACTCTATCCTGTGCAGTGGTTCAGACAATCACTTCGGGGATGCGTTCGGCGACCTTGTTTACCTGTCCTGCAGCGTAGCGGGTTAAGGACAGCCACTGTGCCGCTTCACTCATAGACTTCTGACTCATAGCTGCCTGATTGTGCACTGAATAGCTGAAGCGGGATTCTCGTGTCAATAGAATCGCGGTAAGTACATTGTGCAATCGCTCAGTAGTTCGGAATTATTGCCTCTACTTGATCGTAGTTATCCTCTCTTCCTATCCCTGCATTTGGCATCATAGTCGGAACTAATGCTCTCGCTGCCTGATTTGTCGTCGTCATCGTTATTGTGTTCGAACGCGTCACGACTGCCCGCGTTCGCGTACACACCGTTCGCTCCGTTGCCAGGGACGGTAGGGGCCCCAAGACAGGCGTTGCATGGATAACGATACAAGCAGCCCGGCATGACGAGTCTGAGGTCAGGGTTCGCTCTGACATCTCGTCAGCAATGCCTATGCAAAAGCAGATGTTACCCTACTGGGTCGCACACTGCCTATGATCGTGCTCGTCCGGACTGTGGCTCGGGCTCAATCCGCACCGAGAGTTGTTGCAGTTCACCTGGGAAATTTGTGAGTGTGTGGACTACGCCGACGAAGGCACGTACCCATTGTCTCCTAAACGAATAGTGATGCCCGCAGCTGAATCCCACGCACTCTACAACGTAGCGGCACATTTGAGAGGAAATATAACGAATGCGCAGAGGTCTTTGGACTAGTCACCACCATAGGCTCGATCGAATTATTTATACAGTTTTCAGTGACTCCCCCAATATTCTGAACGACCAATGAGTGAGAAGTACACCCACACTGGCCCCATCCGCCCAGGCAGATCGAGAGCGGCAACATAAGCGTTATGTAAAGTATGCAGAAGCATATTCTGCATCATATGCGCGCTCGAAGCTTGTGAAAGTTTCCTGCGAGTATAGTGTCAGCTCGTGGAGACAACACACCTACCGCATCAGGACGCGGGTCGCACAATCTTGTGTCCGGTGCCGCAGATGTCCTTTCATATGACAGCGGCATCTTCAACACGTTTTCACCGGTCCAGATTACTGGAGATTCATTGAAGAGAAGCTTTTGTCGCTGGTCTGGAGCGAACGTGGCTGACATCCAGGCTCTTCCAGCTTCTCAAACCTGCGAGCTCCGATGACCTCGTTGGTCAGTGTGGACGAAAGGAGCCAAAGCGTGAAATCTGAACCAGTAACTTCGTGATGTGTTATTTGTCGAAAAGTGATGAGATCACGATATGTAGTCCAGGAAGTTTTGCTAGTAGTATGGATGTGAGTGACGTTTGCCAAATGGCTCTGACGATGCTGATAACGGTGTCATTTGCAATGAAATGGAAGCATAGAAGGGACAGGAACATAGTTTTCTTAGTCACACCAATCCTCCTGAGCCAACTTCATGGACGGGGTGCAGTCGTTGAAAAGGGAAGAGCTAAGGGCGCTACTCAGTAGCATGCCAAAGCGAGTCAACGGGGATCATCGGAGCAGCATCAGCAAAATCATCAGTTTCCTTTCCGGTACTTGGAGTTACTCGGACGGGCGCTTAAACGGAACCAGCTCAAACGTACTCGTGTGGACTTCTATGCGATCTCGGACGTCCTCTCTGGGCCCTTGAATGACCCTCGGACAGACCTGAGCCCGAGCACCAAAAAATAAGCCGACAGTGGCCCAATTGAACGGAATTTAAGCCTGACTAAAGTGAAATCAAGCTGCCGCAAGTTCGCGAGCCTACTGTATTCTACTTGGCGCACTTATCTTTACTGGACGTTACTTACAACGCCTTTTCCTATAGGCGCCTTGGAAGCGCTCTACAAGCGCCCATATTAAGTACTTTCAAGTGTGGTCAAGTACGCAAAGCATTCGATAAGTAGTTACAGATAAAATGTTGAATTTGCTGATGAGCTATGGTTGGTCTAAGCTATCGTATGCATGAGCTCTTAACTTATCGCGCCAAATTCGGAGTTGACTTCTCGATGCGCAAAATATTCATCAGACGCGAGTTACCAGAGAATTCGTCACTGCATCCAATTCATATCATGTATCTGTTGCGCGGGACCGACTTGCTGAGAACCCAATGTTATGTGCTATCCTCTGTGTTGGTAGCATAGATCTGTCCCAGCTCAGGTGCAACATTCTGAACCAACTCAAACGTCTGTTGTCCAGGAGGCCTCCTCTATCCGTTGTACTTCTTTCCTTGGGATCCCATCGTCGTGACTCCAGGTACCAACCCGCCTAGTTGGCTCGTTGACACCTCCAGCTTCGCTTGAGGTTCCGCGCAGAAAGAATTATGCTCGGCTCCTCAACTTGGCACATGTTCATCGTGACAAGGAACGTCAGGCTGTCCAGGCTTTGTAACATTGCACCCTGATCTTCGATCCTAAATGTGCGATGATACTCTCTGTTCATGAGCAACGATGCGATAGCATGGAGCATGACTCGTGGCTATCCAAGGAGCCTTGATAACTGGCAATGTATGTCGTTTATAGGACAAATAACGATCCCGGACTGAACGATGCGACAGTTAGTGACACAGATCTACTCCGATTTCGACATCGAGCACCTAAAGGAATGTGAGAGGGCGCTTGAGCTAGTAAGCTAAAATGATTCTATAAATATCGATGTCGTAGAGCATCCTCAGCGTATTGCATCTTGGCTTACTACAAGCAACGACAATCCTGGGTGGAGCTTAATAGTTAAATTAGCTGACCATTGTAATTGGGTAGTGGAGACCACGCCCCCAGTGGGGCAAGACACACTCGTCACTATGGAAATACACTGGTCCTTCTACAAGAACAGCAAGTCGATTGCCAACGCCGGTCTGATGATGTTCGGAAGCAGATGTCGAAGCGCTCGTGGAGCAGAGAACTCTCATGATGAACTGGTACGAGTCGAGACCTAGAAACTGGCAGACTGAATCCCGGCTACTGTACGAATACTTGGCACCCGGTAGTATGCGGGAAGTAACAGCTGAGATTCGAGGTCGAACTTCCGCTTTGACGGGGAGATGGCATGCAGAACTCCTCGAAAGTATCCAAGGGGGCTAGAGGGCAGATTGACTGTAAGAAATTGCCTAGTCGTCAGCCGAGCATATTTGGCGTGTGAGGAGTGCATGTTACCCGGGGCGATATCACTGTAGGTTCTCGAATTTCGGAATCAGTTTCAGTATTACTGATTATTGTCGAAAATAGAATGAAATAAATTAAGCATGCTGACCGTATTCTCTTCGATACTCTTCAAATATAATAAGGTCTGTCGTTAAATCAGGACATGCCCAAGGTTAATTGGTGTGCACATCTCATAATGAAGATTTGCACGCTGACACTCGTGATAGGCTGCAAAGTCAATATTGAGCAGCATGTGCATAAAGACCGAACATGTTCAAACAAGTTGTATCGGCGCGAGTCTAGGGGTTCTTTTCAATATTTACATTGGTACATGTTGAAGGTTCAGACTTCAGGGCTATTGTGCGGACATGCTTGCTCCTGAAGGAGGGAAGACGTCGACATGGAGAATTGTCATTCGCTCAAGAAGACTTCGGCGGTCGAGACACACGCACCCAGTAGCTTCTACTTCGTCGTCTCCTGTCGAATGTGCCGTAATCGAAGTCCTGAGGGTTACCTTGGGTGGGAGACTGTGCCATATATTCGAAAGGCAGTGATCTATGACTTCGTAAACCGTGTTCTGTCCGCTTACGAAGTCGCAAGGCTTTATACATAATAGTATGGCCTCCAGGATATGTGCGGAAATAATCATGATGGGGCTAATTATATGTATCATATGTGCAATGGGAATCACATGAGAATTAGGATACCATATTGAGGTACATAAATAGATATGGATGCATGGGTTAATAGTCATATGCGTAGTCCCTATGATAAGGATCAGCACTCCGGGACCGACGCCGATACTGATGATGATGCCGGTGACGATGTGAAGGTTCACGCTGCACAATGACAGTTGAACCCTGTGGTACCGGCATGCCATTTACCGCACTGAAACCCCTGGTTCCATATGCGCCAACACCCCCATAGCCATAACCGTAGCTAGAGCCACAACCAGGGCCATAGTATCCGGTACTGTAACCCATAGGGTATGTTCCAGCAACTTGCGGTGCCACGGCCGATATCCCGGGCTGAGCCAGGCTTGCGCCTGTGGAGACCATCTGCGGTGCTACGCCGACTTGTGTCGGAAGCGCTGTGGTTGTGGTCTGTGGCGTGACGACCATAGACGAATTTGAGTAACCGACGGTGTTAGCAGCAAGCGGCTGAGCTACGACTGCTGGAGCAGAGATGACTGTGTTGCCGTACTGACCGTACGGCATGCTGCCATATGGGCCACCGGGAGTCGAGCATACTCCTACGCGACATGTAGGAACCGGAGTGAGCACCGTCTCAGGTGGATATCACTTCGCTGACAACGTACCTAGCCCGCCGTATGCTGCACCGGTCATACTTCCGTTCCATCCACCCCGTAAGGAGTCAACAGCACCGTCGACGAGTGCGCCTACGGAATGGCGACGTCGATAATGGCGACGAGGGCTTGGTGAATAATCTGATCGGTACGACATCGAGAAATAACCAAGATTCTGCGAACCCTTTGAGAGCTGTTCAACAAGATGCGGTCACCAAAACATACCAGAGTACAGAAGCGAAGAACGTATCCGAGGAGCTATGACAATGAGAGAGGTTGTGATATGTCGGTATACAGTATAGAGACAATGCCCTCCATTGTCTACTCACTGGTATTTTATATGCGCGGATACTGGACTCCGATAAGTTCGCAATATAGTCCGATGACTTGGGTTTTGACGCGGCAAGTGGAGCATCTCAGACTTCGGAACTGTGCTCCATCAAATGCCACCGGAACATTACCATACCAAGGCAGCGACACTGGTGGGCCGAAGCTTGGCAGTGCGCTCGAAGGCCGGGATGCGGACACAGCATTGGGATAATAGGGATAGAGGAGGACCAGGATCACCATCTTCGAACCTTGACCACCTGCGTTCGGCGCTCGGGCCTCCCAAGGTCCGTACGCGGTGTTATGCACCCGGCTTCTAGCATTCAATAGAATGGTAACTATGCCCGCATGCATTCGGCGCGAGCCAGAGATGATCCAAGTAGAGGACTTCGCACAGAGTCACGCGATATCGCTAAGGCGGTAGAAGAGTGAAAGAAGGTACTCATAGAATCAATGCACGAGCCGGTTCATTTGCCTCCGTTATATGCGTGAATCACAAGAACCAGCCCTACAGATAAGACAAAGAGTGTGATGGTTTGGCGGGCTAGGCAGACCTGCGAGAAAGGTGCTGCTAGGCCTAAATGCCATGTGGTGGAGGACCCCGTGAGTAGGCTGACTGAGCATTGTTGAAAAGCATATGTAGAGCTAATGTTATGAGAGAAGATTTCGGCGAAGAAGCAACGTTTCAGTCTGTAGACTCGACAAAAGGCGACGACGAGAAAGCAGGGTTCAGTATCCTCCACTTAAGCCGGCATATACCGTGAGCGCTTTTTAACGCATGTGACTCTGAGGTCGTGTGAACGAAGCCTGAAGGCCTGAGTTCCTCGACATTCGCATTGACGACGATTCGAGGCCTAGTCGTCGACAAAATGCTGCGATTGTGTCAATCACATTCACTGAAGGAGTTTCCGGAATGAGTAGCAGAGTCAAACTCCCCACAAATATTTGTGTTTTGTCCGATACGTCAAGCGTGATACTTATATCTCTGGTCAACCCACATTCCAAGTACTGCGGCGTTAATTCAAAAGATTTGCTAGAGTACGAACACGATGTTTAATATTATTCAGGGGTGAATGGACCTCCGTAGCTTCTCCTGTCGCTATGAGGTGCGCGGGCGAACGCCGCAGACGCTTACTGCGCGGTATGATTATATTTGCTCATGACCTTACACTAGGAATATGATGAGATAAAATACAGTAGTCTGGAGACAATGAGCTGACTCACTGGGGATCAGACAGAGTCAGATAACGTCGAGAATGCTTGCGGTGAATGCAGAAATATAGCCATACTATGCAAGTGATAAGCATGCCAAATGGGCATACTGTGTGAATAGACATCGCATCGTGGAAGTGCGACGAGGCCATGATCGACTGTACTCCCTCGTTGGTCAGCTGGCCATACACTATGACCGATGACACGTGTTGCTGAGACGATATTGAAGATAGGTGATGTCAGGGGCCATTGAAAGATCTGCATTTACAAATCGCGCTTGACATTAAGATTTAAGAATTAACTTCGAGTCGTCTTGAGATCTTAGATGTGCGCTTGCTATACTGCTCTGAGGCGATCCCGTTCATCCAGGATCAGGCACGCTGTGGTGTAGGATTCAAACGAACTCGCGGTGTCAATCTAGAGTGCACACTCGATGAGTTGTGTACGAGGCGGTTCACAATCACATGGTTGCTCGCGATCCCGCCGGGGTAGGGCTAGCATGTTGCAGCAGTGAGATTAGAGTACGTTTCACACTACACGTAGACGCATACTCACCAATCAATCGAGTTCCGCCCTCGATCATCATCTATCGTATATGCGACAAAACGATGCATTCAAGCGAAGCCTCTGTAGGTTATACAGCGTCAATCCCACAATTCATTCATGATAACGCCAGATTTCCCTGCGGGCCGACTATCGCGTGTAACACGCCCGTAAGCACGGACGTGTGCACCGTTTCGTACCGTCTTGTCGCTCTAGCACACTAGACCCCACGTACGCCGTTTCCCCGCGGCACAGCTCACACACCCGCGCGCGAGACGCTCGAAGAAGACGGGGACGGGAGCGTTTATCACGGTCGCAGGTGCCGAGATCCAGAGGCCCCCCAGCACAAATGCGCTAACTCGCCATGGTCCTCCCGCACACCGGCGCCCCGGTAGTATCGCGGGGCAACACCGCACCGATAGCCTGGGCCCGCCGGTTGCCTTTGTTACGAAGCTGGCACAATAATTGGTATTTTGGCGCGGCTACGCCTGGGGTGTGCGTAGGTGGCGGACGTCTGACGCTGACGGACGGTGGACATCGCTTACCGGGGACTTCATATATCTGGACACCTGGACGCTCGGCTTTCAGGTGCGCGGGAGTATGTAGCACGTCCTGGCCTCTGGCGTGTCCTGCCCAATATAAATGTGACGTCCGCGGGGCAGAATGTGTTTATGGCCCGATCCCGAGTGTGTAGGTGCCCGACGGCTAGTGGTATCCGGTCTCCACAGCGAACCGGGGGAGGGCACCCCGCGCGCGCTCCGGCGCGCGCACCCACGGAGCAACCCCGCGGCTCCCACAGCTCGAGCTGCGACCCGACTCCGACTTTGGCCGTCCCTGCGGCGGAGATCGCGTAGGACGATAGATCTGGCTGGGCTGACGTCCGTCGTCGCCTGGGGACTCTGCATAAGCGGACGACGGGCCTGGTGCGGGGTGAATGATTGTGTCAGCGCGTGCGGGGTATAGGGACGGGGAGTGTGCACACTACGCGGGTGATGCGCACAGGGTCGGGGTAAGCGGCGGCGGAGACTAAGGCTCGTTTGCAGGGGCGCAGTGATTGCGCAGCAGTTGTTGTTCTGCGAGTGGGATCATGGTGCTGCACGATGGGCTACAGGCTATCACAGGTCACAACTCAGTGGCACCCAGAGTGCTGCAGGTCTCGATGCGTAACGGGCGATGCGTCAGCATGCGTTGCCATCGAGCGGGGTCTAGACGGTCTGGTTCTGTTGCTGTGTCCGCATCTGGGAGACCTGCACGACAGTCCAGAGCAGTCGAACAACCCTTCAATCTATCGGGCAAAGATAGAGTTCATCGCCGCGAATATAGTTACGGGGCTCACTGTCTGCTCCTTGGGCATGATGCGCACTTCCGGCTGGGACCGAAAAGCATTCCATGAGAGATGTGGTCTTCTAGGCATTGCTAATACCTGTATGTGCACTTCTCTGGTTCCAGTGTGTTAGTATTTCGATGTGCGGTATCCCCGGATGGTCTCAAGACTCCCGAGGATACCGCGCAAGGGTGTTGTTCGTCGTTCCGCCGGTTTCAGACAGCAAAGTCCAAGTATACCATGACAGCATGGAACAAGGCCATTGCAATTTTGTCAAGGCCGAAGCATCCATCAATACTATAGGGTTTGACAACAGATAACATTGTGCGTGGACGAATACATGAGGGGCGTACGGATACAAAGGATATACCTCCACTACGGGCCGCGTCCGACAATAGCACGTCGGAGCGATCTTAGGATGGAGTGCATCGCTCTCCCTCGCGAAAAGTTCAAGATGCTCCCGTAGCGTCGAATCCGGAGAGACAACCTAGAGAGCAACCCAAATATCAACCAGCGAGGTGAACTTTCGATAGAGAGCCACGACGCGCGCGCACAGATTTTATGGCGCGCGCCTCGCGGTCCCGCGCACGGACCATGCGCGTCAGACTATAAAAGGCGCGTCGCGCGCGAACGGGGTTTCTCTTTACAGTCACCTCGGTCTCTGAAGCTCGTGTTGGACGCGCTTTAATGCGCGATGAAGACGGCTGGCTTCAACCTTTGGTGCGAGGCCGAGAAGAGCGATCCTTGGAGTCTAGAGCTGGGCATGCCGTTTGCTTTCGTATTCTAACTGGCTGAGCGGCTAATCAGCTCTCGGCACATTTTCTGTTTTCCGTCTGTGTCTATACCATCTTCTCTATCAGTATCAGCTATCTGTACTACGCTCGGTGCAATGCGATGCTCTTGCCACTCTTCTCTGTTCTGTGCGCTTATCTGAGTGTTCTGCGCAGCAACAATCACAGAACGCGAGTTCTCAGCAGGCGTGAGCACGGAATGGACACCCTCCCGTGATTCTCCCATCAACACACCACGGATGATATTCTATAGTCCGCTGCCCTGAAATCATCCAGCTGTTTATGGGCGTGTCAAAGCCCATCAAGCCGTCCACTCCAATCACATCTCCGCAGGATCTTGCCCTTGCCCGCCACACTCCCGCCGGCTCACGCGCACCAGATCGCCGCCGCGGGCGTGTGGTCCCGCTCGCATATGCGGCAGGCGCGAGCCCGCTGGGCAGGCATCACTGCTGGCTCTGATCGCGCACCGTCCCACCGTCGCACAATCAGCCCACAGATCCCGCATAGATCCCGCCCCGGCACGTGCGCAGCCCATCAGCGCAGTCTCGGTGCAGCTGCACCGAGCCCTGAGGCCTGATGCCTCGCGCGCGGCCGCGCCCGCATCACGCCCCTGCGCGAGGAGTGCGGCGGGGGCGTCCATCAATCACCCTGAGGCTCCAACGGTTATGCACATTAGTGGCCGGGCCACGAAACGGGGCGGGGCCTTGATGGTGCGCGTGCGTCTCGCTGTGTGTGACGAGTTTTACGCTTGCGTGCGTTGAGTTTGGGGTTGGCTGATTCCGACGCGGCTGCAGTCTGACGCGCTCGACGTGTACCAGGGCCGTCCTACATGTCCCCGCTGTCGTGATTGCCTCTGTCCAGCAGATACAAAGCTTACCGGAAACGGCTCAATTGACTCGGGGTGCGGGGATCACCGTCAGGCGAGCCGTGCCATCATGACGCGGTGCACGATCTTCGAAGTTTGTTGGCGAGAGATCCAAATGTGAGTTGCAGAGCCCGTCGGGGTGCATGGCGGCTGCAGCTGTACATGAGCTGTTGCGTGCACTGCAAACTCCGGGTGCCGCCGATTTCATCACTGGCCGCTGCGCATGTCAGCAAGCACCATTTTCTGCAGGGTTCAACGTACGAGATCCCGCGACATGATGAAATGGGACGTGTCCGGCCTGCTGAGTCGTCCGTGGGGAGAGCTGTTCAGTACGAATGAATGATGGACAGCTTCGGTAGGACAGTTTCTCCGCTACACCTCGGAGACTGCGCCAGGTAAGTTGTAACACGATCCATTCATAGCTTGAGATACTCACATTCATTACACGCCTGACAGGCACTGCGCGGATGCATTATCAAATCAGAGCTCACGCCGGAGTTGGATCAAAGTTCAGGGTGCTGCCTAATACCTATACTCTGTGACCTACATACTCGCGGGGGTGCTCCATCCAGTCTGCAGGCCGTTGCCGCATAGCGCGGGCCATGATGCGATATCGATCACAGCGAGAGGAACCTGCAGAGCACATACGCAAGGAGGGTGCCATCGTTCAGCCTCGATACAATTGCCAAGATGCATGCCAGGTGCTCAGCGAAAAGTTGAGCACATTGTACCATCTCCGTGTCATCGTTCTGACTTGATGCCGAACCAAGTGCGACAGAGCGGCTCACCAGGAATGTTCAATTTGGTTGCATTTCAACTTCAGGTCCCAACCAAGCACTCACTTGTCACTTGGACGCTCTTTATCGGAAGAATGCACCCAATCAAGATGCAAATTGCACGTCACGGCGCCATTCAGCACTGGGTACGCCGGTATGCCGCCCAGTGCAGCGCGGGCGCAGAGCGCGTCGGCGGGGACAGACTGAGCAGAAGGGCCACAGGGTTTTCCCGACCATGCCGCGGTCTGTCAGACGTGCGACCCGCGAACGCAGAGGCCCGACTCGTGAGCCAATTTGGCAGCAGGCATACCTATCTACGGGACCGAACGTGATCATGGGATGTCCGATGTGCATTCGTACGGGAAGACGCACCTCCCCGTCAGGCGCATCGGCGCATAAGCTCTCACTCGGAGCCTTCCGTAGCCTTTCCGTCAAGATGTGACCCGCAGGTTCCATTTCCACTCGTGGCTGCGGCCGTCAACGAAAGGCTAAGGGGGGCGAGCTCTGGTTTCCAGTAACTGCTGCGATCTTCAGCCTGTGCAGGTGTATACACATTTACAATGCGCGGCGACAGGGTATTCTGGGATAACACCGGTGTCGGCGTCGGCGAGCTGCGCCTGACTGTTCGCATCGCGCGGCCGGGGCAATCAGGCACACTGAGTACCAAAAGACAGACGGGCATCCGCGGGTGACGTGTTGTTGGACAAAGTTCGCGGCGCGCAGCGCCACAATGCCATCCGCTGCGTTCCTGCATTCTTGCATCCTCCAAGCTGTCCACAGTGCTGCGCCGCGCCGCGCGCTGCCCGGCGAGGGCGCACCGGGCGGCGGTGATGGCATTCGAATTCGTGATGCAGCATCACGGAAGCCCGTCATCCTCCTGCCCCGAGAGGCAGCGAAGGCCCGGGAGCACTCCCCAGAGCCACTCACGCACTCGCAGGTGCCCAGGGAAGCCGGGGTTTGTGGTGTGCCCCAAGTCCCGGATCTTCCACCGGCACGCAGGAGTGAGAGTCGTTAGCTAGGCTCAATGCGCTGCCTGCACCGTGGGCATAAATTGACGCCTGCAATTGGATCATGCTAAGGACATATTATAGATAATTGAATGACCTGTGCCTGTCTGTTCAAGAGGAAATGTAGCACGAAACAATCAGATCATCTGTACATAACTCGAAGTTGTTCCGACTTTCTCGTACTCGTGCCAGATAAGATAGCCTGTGTGGAAACATGTCAAGGGATACAAACAGTCATCGTCACGTTTGCAATATTTATTCGCTGGTAATGTGGATTTATGCCCACGGTGCTGGGAGCCGGGGACCGCCGCTCACGAACGCGGGGCGTGTGCTACAGCTTGTAATTCTGTTTTGTGCGGGGTGCCGCGGGGGCGAGGGGTGCACCGGGGACCCGGGTATCGCGGGAGAACCAGCGCGAGGAATTGATTCGGAGGGGAGCAGCTCTCCGCTTCGCGCCTTCGCGCCACGATGGGATGCGCTGTTCACGCCTCAATCACACATCTCTCCGCCGCCCAAATTCGCAATATGCGCTGATGGTCGCTGCCCTGGCTCGCAAATACACTTTGGCTGCTCAAGTACTCATTTTGGGCTGCAATGCCTGATCCGGGGCGGGCAGCGCACATCCCTCCCACGCCCGCGTGCACCGCGGTGCTCACTGACGCGCGGCCAATCGCGGCGGGCCCGGCTGGCCTGAGCATGTGCGCCGCGTTCTGTTCGGAACCTTGGCCCCTCCCTGATTGCGCGATGCGTCTTCCGCCGACTTCGCCTGGGCGCGCATCCCACGCGGGCGGCGTGCACATGTCCGGCGAGTGCTATTGAGTGCACCATCGATGGCGGGAGGCTATCCAGCAGACGTGGGACGCGACGACGAGAGCCAGGTACAGACGGGCGCGGTGCGATGCAAAGTGCTTCATTTTTGTGCGCGAGCCTGAGTAACATCGGTACGGAAGCAGACGGTAACGTAGCGAGCAACAAGCAAGAAAGCAGGCGGCGAAGGGGCATGGGCAGACGCGGGCGGCGAACGGTGAGCGAAGCGAGATGGGGATAAGGGAAGTGTCAAGGGGTACGAGCAACGGCACGGGGACAACAGACAAGAGGATATGGAGACAGTGTGAACGACGAACAGTCCGGTCCAGGGATCAACCGCCGAGACAGAGGCGCGGCATCGCCTGCGATACAGTAAACTTTCTACACGGGCATTGCGCCTGCATCTTGCGCGAAAAATACATATAAATACGCACAGCGCGCCACGGGGCGCATCAGTTCGTCGCGCGGTACGCGGGCACCTCGCGCCGCTCGCCGCGCGGGCTCATCTCCGCGGGCTGCTGCGTCGGCGAGCCCACGAACGGCTTCTGGTCCACGTCCTGCGCGTCCTGCGCGTCGTCCTGCGCGGGCGCCTGCTGCGCCTGGGCGGGCGAGTGGAGCAGCGCGCGGATCTCGGGGAGGCCGCCGCCCGGTGCGGGCGCGCCCTGCGCGGGCGCGTACCCGTTCTGCGCGTGCGCCTCGGCGCGGCCCATCAGCGGCGCGATCGACGGGTGCGAGTAGTGGTGCGGCGGGAGCTGGTGCATGTGCGCGGACATGGGCGGGAGCCGCGCCTGCGGCGGCGGCGGCGTGCGCGACGACTTGAACGTCGCGGTGACGAGCGGCCCGCGCTTGTGCGGGAACTGCTCCGGGCGCGGGCGCGAGTGCGTCCGCTCGAACAGCCCGCACTTGTTGCACAGCTAGCGGCGATGAGACGGGTGTTAGTCTGCGGCGGGTGAGTGGGGGAAGGGGGGTGCGCACCACTTTTCCGGGGGTCAGGCTCGAGCGGCGCCAGGTGGACGTGTCGGTCGTCCGGCAGTTGTAGCACTTGCGGCGCACGCGGTCGCTGAGCTTCGTCGCGGCGTCGTCGGTGTAGACCATGTACGTCGCCTGGCCGGGGTACGGCTGCGAGGTGACATATGTCGGGCGGATCGAGCGCGTCGAGACGTGCCCGGGCATGACGTGCGTGGGCGCGGCGAAGGACGACGAGTGATGCGCCGAGCTGCTGATGCTGTCGGCGGAGTACCGCGCGCTCAGGGAGGCGCTAGAGTTGTGCAGATATTGCTGCGATTGTGCGGGGTGCCCGTAGTACGGCGTGGACGGCTGCGAGCCCTGGAGGCGCGGGAAAAATCGCAAAAATTAGGAAAATTCGAGCGGGCACGGGAGGGCACGTACCGGGGGCGAGGGGGAGATCGAGGAGCTGAGCGAGGAGGTCGAGAGCGCGGGCGAGTGGTGCAGCGTGGCGATCGGCGGCGGCGTCGGGTGTGCGTGCATCAGCTGGTACTCATCCGAGCGGTGGCTGGTGGGGCGAAACGGGGAAAGTTCAATTTAAAACAGCGGGTGCAGCAGAAGTGATGCGAACCCGGCGAGCCTGTCCGAAGAGTCAACACGGTGCGGCATGGGGCGAGGATGGGCGGGTTCAACCGTATAGCGGTAGGGGCCTTGATAGTAGACAGGCGCGTAGTAGGAGCTCTGCTGCATAGACGGATGTGGTGAGTGATCGTGACGGGTGGGGGTGGCAGTGTGATCGAGAGAGAGACTAACCCAGCGGTGATCGATGTGCAGGGGGGCAGGCGGGCTCGGGAGGGGGGCGAGACGCTTATAAGGTGGGTGGGGGTGAGACGTGACGGTATTGGTCACGGAAAAGGTATGGTCCCTTGATGAAGCTGGAGGAGGTAGATGGTGGGGTGGGGACGCGGACGGTGGCGGGTGTTCCGGGCGGGCGGCGGGAGGAGGGTCGAGGTCGCTGGGTGCGATTGTGGCGTCAGAAGGACAGGCGAGTGATGCGATATATATACAATTCACGACGTACGAAGGCATTTCCAAGGCTGTCCGTGCGAGCTGTGCGCGAAGACGATGGGATGATGAGAGTGCGAAATCAAGAAGCCCGCAGGAAAGGGGATGGGCGGCCGGCAGGCTCTCGGGAAGGATCAAAGAGATATCAGGGAGAACGGCAATTGACAAGCTCGACGGACGAGGATAGAAAGACCCAAGATATGGGGTGAAATCAGTCTCGATGCTCTTTGGCAGCAACACCCATGAACGCCATTTCTCTGATAACCATTTTGAGCCGCCCATCAAACTGCACCTGGATTTCAAGCTCCGCATTTTCGCCCAATCTCCGCGAATTCTCACGGATCACTGGCCCAGCGCTCGCGGCAGGCCCTCGGCACCAGCCAGTGTCCCAGTCCCCCTCCACCGGGGTGTGCGGGTCTGGTCAGTGCCCAGGATGGCCATCCAGAATGGCTGCAGTGCACGCACTCCCGCGCTCCGGTACTTCATCACCTGCCTCCTTCCCTGCTCGCCATCGCCCACCCTGCCGCGCTCGTCGCTGCGATTCTCGAACCACCGTCGCTCCCAGATCAGACTCTATTGCACACGTATCAATACACGGCGCTTTCTCGGACATGTTTCTGCCTAATCCACTGGCCCCTCTGCCATGCTCAGAATGATCGATTCTCACCCCGAAGCGGTTCCATCTGTACACTCACACCTTATCACAGCGACCCTGAGCAACGCGCCTGACCCCGACCCGAGCTAACCCGTACCTTGTGATTGCGAGATCCCGTCCAATATTCAATCTTAGATTATGCGACCGCACTCGACTCCACCTGCGCGTCGACACTCGGCGCGACGAATGCGAGTCCAGCACGCGCACATCCCCCTGCTCGCCCTGCATTCCTCAGCAGATCGCTGCGCGCGAACGTGCCCCACGTCATACGGCACAGGCCCCGTGCACGCGCGGCGTCCCCGGACAGGCGGTACATCGGGGTCCATTCCCAATTCCGCACCTCTGCGCGTTTATTTGCGCGGGGGTGACTGCGGGCCCAGCGCGGAACTGAACTTGCTTTGATGAAACTCTATCCCTTTCTATGTGATGCCTCGAACGAGCCCCGGCTTCGGCTCTATGTGGTTTCACATCTGATCGATGTCTTTCTCTTGTACATCGTTCCCACGAAGCCTGGCGGCTGTACCCAACCCATCGCACACCGAGACGGCACCTCGTGCTCGTTCGGCCCCAATTCATTATGCCCACCCCGCACTACCACAGGGGAAGGAGGAGGCATCGGGTCTGGGCTAGACAACTTCGGGCATCTTCATTCTCGGCGGACCCGCCCTTCTCGGACCGCGGACGTGCTGGATGTTCGCGGCATCCACCCGTTCGCGGCAGCCAACGGGAGCCACTCAATCAGTGCTCCGCCGATGAGATGGCTCAGCACCGTCTTCGTCGCGCTCGTTCCCGCAACAGGCAGCCTGCCACCCTCGAGACGGGAAGCGTGCCAGGCTTGCCAGTGCACCTGCCCGGCTTCCCGGCCGGTCGGGGGATCAGCCACACCCGTCTATAGTACTTGTCTGCCACCACAGCCGCTCCCGTCTGTTCCCCCGCTGCGCATGCATCTGATATGATCCTGCAGCGCCAGCACTGGATCAGTCAGACACCTCGTATGCTTCGCATCTATCTCCAAGTCAATGCACCGCGACAAGCCCTCATCCGAGGGATCCCAGCATCACGACTCTGCGACATGGAAGCACGATAAGAATAGCAGCCCATCATCCCCTATGTCCTCCTGGTACGAGTCTTGCATTGGGGCAGATTTGGCTCACTCTCAACGTACCAGAAGAAGGCCTGTCCTGTACATCGGAGCCTATGTCATCTGCGTGCAGTTTCACCCACAACCATCATCCCAATATGATATTCGCCATCTCTGCACCCGCTCCGTCTGTACGAAACCGCGCTGGATAAGATTACAAGCAGCCTGCTTCCCCCCGCTGACAGGCGCGCGAGCACCGACTGGGTCTCGCTCGCGCACGCCGTCCCGGGAGCTGGCTGCGCGTGGGAGCGCGCCGGGGGCCAAATTGACCGTATCTGCGTTCGAACCACCTTCTCGGGCGTACCCGCCGCGGCGTACCTACTCCTCGTGCCTACATTCCAAACCACTGCTCAGTGGGTCGCTGGCGCACGCGCTCCTGCAGTGTCGCGGGCCCTGAGTCTCGTCATTGTGTGGCAGCAGCCTGCTCCGTCGACAAGGTTATGCTCGCCCGCTCATTGACGGCCCGGTGATAACGTCTGTCCGGACACTGCGAGCACTGGGCGCTGATGCTTGCTATGCTGCGGTGCAATGGCCATCATTTGCGTGCATCTAGGGCCCATTCCCGGGACCGCGCCACGCAGCTGGGGCTGGCGCGGGGGGCAGGTAGAACACCGTAAGCGGGCGCGGGCGAGCTCCCGGGCACGCTCGCGATGTGATTATCACATCACGCACCGCGATCCCGCGGCGACGAGGCTGCTGCTCCCGCGACCATCTCAGCTCAAGCGCGCCCGCATCACGTTCCGCCACGATTTCTGCTCGCGCGCTGGAGACGCCGCGCTTCCATTCCGACGAACAACGGCTTCGTGGGCGCAGGGTGCACGGCGCGCACAGTTCCGGCACACTGCGCGCGCGGGATACAGGGGAGCAGCGAGTGGCTCAATGTCATTGCGGGTGACAATTGCAATGGAGAACTTGGCGGGGGTGGACGTGATAGTTGGGAGCCCGCGTAGCGTATCTCTGCTCGCATGTTGCCAACGCGGAGACAGGCTCGGCTATCGCGGATCCCTGTCCGTCAGCTTGACGCGCTGCCTGTTGTGGGCTCTTGCGTGCGTCCGCGACAGCGATTAGGAACTGTGCGCAGTCGGCTGGCGCGTCAACTGTTTACGACCTGGATCCTGCGGTGGCATCGACCATCGACCGCTGCGGCGATCGCGGCTGGCGAGAGGAAATGCAACCGACCCCGCACCGGCACACCCGCTCGAGTCCCGACTGACGAGCAGCCCGCCGTGCGCGGTGCAGAGCAGTGTAGCGTAGATACAAGGGTTGTGCGCCCGCCCTCCCGGCAGAAGTATTCTCTTGTCTTTGCAAACCAATGTCATCGTCCGGTTTCACTCGGTCCCCGTGTCTTTGATTTTGCGCGGCATGCATCACACAGCCTGAATTTCAGCTGTCGTAAATCATAGAGCTTTGTTGACGAGCCGTAGGCTCGTCTCCCGGGTTGTTCGGACTGCATCTGCGTCTAGGCAGCTTTGACAACAAATGACGGCTGTTCCCAACATCACAATAATCGTGCCCGAAAGCATTCCCCCTGTTAGTTGGCTCAAACAGCGGTATTGGTGTAATTTGTCCACTTCTGGCATCTTCGATAAACCTTACAAACGAACGACACATTCCATACCGTTGGTCGATCCGCCGGGCATTGCTTCGCGGATAAATGTGGCAAAAATCATCTCCAATAGTCATCTGTTGTCTCTCTTCTGCAAGTGTGATGAAATCACCTCACATCCGCTGACTACGAACAATCATAGCTTCGTCCATTCGATCAATATTGCCAAGTTCGTCGCAGCAGGCGCCGTAGAAAACCGCCCGAGGCACGAGCGCGAGGCATCAGAGTTACTCCGTGTACTACTGGGACCAGAGCCGCTCCCATGGCCTCCCGCGCTGCACTAGTCTACGCTACGGCATCACAGCTATCCGCAAACGCCGGGCCTCGTGGTCAGCGCGACCCTGCACGAGTCCTGCCCTCGCGTTCTCCAAGTACCCGGTGTCCGTGCAGGGCAGAATAGCCAAGTACGTACCTCCCACTAATGATTATGTGCCGTGTGCCTTCGGGGCGACCCTGCTAACCCCGCAAGGGCGCATCGTCACAGTGACTCTATCTGTCGGCCTTGCCAGTTCCCGCCAGCTGCTCGACGCGCCATACGGCACACGTCGCACGCGTTACGTGTATGCATACCACTGCCAGTGCTCGCGCCGTACGTGCAGCCACCAGGCACACCCCATAGCGTCCTAGCCTGGGGCCAGGCACTCACGCAGCATCCGCAGAAGCACCTGGCAGCCTCGCGCTCCTGCAGCGGTAGTGGCGTGGAGAACGGCGCCCACCGCATGCCAACATAGCAGGCGCGCAGGTATTTGGGTTGCTCCATGCGGCGCCTGGGTGTCTGCGGGCTTCTGGGCACGCTGACGTCTTCCTGTCCCGTACGGGTGTTTCATCCTTGTTCTCTGAACAGGACCCGCTGTAGATGGACGTCGATTCCGCGCCTCGAGTGGGTGATGGCGGTGAGCGGTAGTAGGCCACCCCATTTCCGCGAGGGTCAAGTGAATACTGTGCGTGCCCACGTGGGCAGACAAGAAGCTACACAGCTCTGGGTTCTTCCTGTTCTTGTTGTCTTTCTGGTACTGATAGTAGCTGTAAGCGATATGTATCTGCCATTCAAGCTGGTGCATTTGGGTTCAGCTATCGAGGCGCAGGCGCCTCGAGGTGCTTCTTTTTTGCCATCAGGGGGTTTCATCCTGGAGTAGCTGCCAGCGTTCTCCCCGATAGTCGCCATGCCGCGACTGGGGGCACTGATCTCGTAGCGGATATGCGGTAATTTGTTCGACGGAGTACGATGCGTCAAACTCAGCTGTGGTTCATGAACGAGATAACCAGACTCGCACCCAAATCCTAGATCTCTAAATCTGATCATCAATCTTACACGTGCCACTTGATCTCGATCTCCCATCTCTACCATCAACTCGCCACTCCTAGCCGCTGTTCTGTGTAGTTTGTGCCCATCTAATTGTTTCCTGCCCCACCCTGCATATCCTATCCTATCCCCAGTTGAGCCGGGAACCACTGCTGTGAAGATGAGTCAAACCCCGTGGGTCAAAAGCAAATCGTTCGTGCTCTCAGACCGCATCCCACCGTCCCACCCAAAGCCACAGTCGGCGTCCGCCAAGAATAAAGGAAAGCAGGTAGACGCACCGAAGAGCGCAGAAGTGCGCCGGCTCGAGAAGCTCAGAGATAGCTTGAAAAGAGCCACCGGTGCTGAGAAGGATCCAAAGGGCGGTTGTTTCTGTACAGGTGGGAAGCTTGCTATCCGCTGATTGCGCGTACGGGCCGGGGCTCATCTTGGGGGCTCAGCGAGGGTACATCCTCTGTCTCAATTCACACCGATCTGCCACAGTTGCGGTCTCGTACTATGTGAAGTGCAACAGCCGTATCATGCATGTCCGCACTGTTCCGCCGCGCTCCTAAGCCCCGCCGCTCGCGGTGCACTCGTCGAAGACCTCGAGAGAAAGATCGTTGAGGCCATCGCGAAGGAGGAGGAAGACCGCATCCGCGCGATCAGAGCGGCGCAGGAGGCTGCGGGAGCTTTCCCATCACTCGCCGCTGCTTCATCGGGCTCGTCCACGCTGGTGTCGGCCCAGGCACACCCAGTGAACCAGACGCACAAGGTGGTCTCGTTGAATACAAAGACGAAGAAGGTTACTATTGCGTCATACGCGCCGTCACAGCCCGTATCAAGAGCGGCCTCGCGCGGGGGCAGCCCTCACGGCGAACCCACAGACGAGCCAAAACGGGTTCCTCCGCCGTCTCCGGAGGTGCCCTTCGCCGATCGGACGCTCGAATCGCTTCGACCATGGACAAATTTGCGCACCGGGGGTGTCACGTACGTCCCACCCCCCAAGGGAACGGGCTCGACATCAGAGAGAGGCTCAGCCGCTAAGAAGCCCAAACGCGAACGTGACGGCGGCGATGCGTCTCAGGCAAAGACGAAAGGCAAAGAGAATCAGAATCAGAAAGCCTGATATGACAATGGTGCATACAGTCTCGTAATGTCGCACGGTACTGTACTGGTTCAGTCGTGATTGATGAGTATGATCATTTTTGCTGATCAGTTCACACCGTCATGCAGTGATTGATTTGGTGGAGTCGTATCCCTGACGGATGGAACTATATTCTGCGTGTTATCACGCCTATGCGACACAGTTCTCTTCGGCATTGAATTTGCGTTGACCCGCTGAACGCGCAGCCTTAAGGTTTGGCACGAAGGCTGCCAGTGAGCTTTCCTTGACTCCTGACTGTGCACGAGCAAATTAAAACTACTTACGGCCCGTGAGTACGCCCGCATTGTATCCGTCCAATCGGGCACACGGCTTGGCGGTCCCTGGCCCTTCTCATCTATTCTCGTGGCTCACGCCGCAAGGCAGGAATGTCCTAATCGGCGATGTCGCGGAGTAACAATACATCCGAACAGCATCCATTACCGTCCGCTGCATAACGTCCAAGAATAACACTAAGCTGTCCGCTACAGGACGGGACGCATCCTACTGATGCTCTGATAACTATCGTTCGCCTGCGTTCAGCCACCGCCACTGTCCGACTGCCGGTCGCCATTCGTCGCCTCCACGATCATCATGGTCTGCAGCTCTTGGATGATGTCGCGCAGTTCTGTGAGCGCCGCGTCTTTCTCGTCAAGCTCCGCGCGCGCAAGGGCTAGCTCGCGCTCGATCACCTCCAGTCTCCAATTCGCATCGCTATGTGCACGGCCCTCGAGCATCGCCGTGCTAAAGGTCGAGTCTAGCGGCGACAGATCTCCTAGAGGCAGCAGCGGGGACGGCGTCTCCGGTGTCGCCGGGGGCTCCAGTGAGGCCACAGCGGTCTCCAGACGACGCGGGGACTCCGGCAGCGGGACGAGTAGCGAGTCGTCAACTGTTGCAGCCTCCCCCGTGGGCTCGGGCGCACTCAATTGCTGCATCGACGCCATCGCTGGTTGCAGTGGTGTCGCAAGCTCCATTGACTGTTCATCTGCGTAATCATCCAACAGCGCGGCTGCCGTTGGGCAATCTGTCCGCATGCCATCGGCATTTGTGTGGTGCTTCTGCTGCGGCATGCCATGGTCAATGTCGTGTTGGCCAGAGCTAGACCCTTGTGGGACGATGTTCTGTTGCGCCAGCTGCGACAATGATGCCTTGAGCTCATCAATCTCCCGTTGCATCCGCTCCTCACGTTCCTGCCCGGCTCGTTTGACTTCCGCGAGCTCGTCACGCAGGGCAGTTTTGGCGTCTGTGACACTGAAGGGCCAGGAGGTACACTCAGTCAAGCTCTCGTTCAAGAATAGCTCGGGCATTTTACCTGGTGGTCTGGGTCGCTTGGGGACCATGCGGACCCTGGATGCCGGCCTTTAGTTGACTCTCCGTGTTCGCATTGACCACATGCTATTGCACCAGTCGGGCGCCCGCAATTAATCAAAACAGAATTAATGCAACGCCGGGCCTGAAACGCACCTTACTCGCTGCCTTCAACATGTCCCTCAGCGAATCACGCTCCGCTCTGAACGCGTCGACTTCCGAGCACAGATAGGCTACTTCCCTTCTCAGTTCGTCTAGCTCGTGCGAGGGTCCCTCGGCACCGAGAGATGACGGTGGGACTCGAGAGGCCTGGCGGGAAGGTGCACCGGTCGCTGCAGTGGTCCGAGGAGATAACGCGTACGGGGACGGCGACACTCGAGCCGAACACGGTACCAGTGGCGGGCTTCCTGGCGGGTCCATCGGGAAGACTTCCTGCGACGCCCGCGGGTCTGCGTGCGACCTCGCGGGGAAATCAGTCCCGGCGGCGGCGGCTCTGGCATGCGGCGCGTCCTGGTGAGGAACCCAAGGCGCATCAACTGGCCTTTGTCCGTCTTCCCGCGTGATCTGGTGCGATGCCTGACGCATGGGCGGTGGGGATCGCGCGCGGGTGTCAGAGCCAGTGCCCCTTCCAGTACGCGCTCCAGACTGGCGTGCGGCCTCGAGCTGTCAACATCCCGTGACTGTCCGGTCCGATTCATAGAGGGCTAGAAGACCACACTTACACGCTTATGGAGGTCCTTCACTTCAGCCTCCAGTGCTCGGTTTCGCGTGTTTGCGATTCCTAGGACTTCGACTGCTTCCTCTTGCGTAAATTGATGGGGCCGACCGCGCCTCGCAAATTCCCCGCTTGGAAGCCCCGCTGGTTCGCCCGCATTGACAGGTTTGGAAGCAGGGCGCATCACCGACGCCGGCCGGGTCTCCGCGGGCCCCCGCTCGCGAACGCAGCGTCTTACTTCGGCTTCTGGGTGGACCGCGAACGCCTCTAGCTCCGCTTCCCTACGTGCGAGCTGCAGCGCGAGCGCCAGGATCTCCGCTTCGGCGGCTTCGTGCGTCCGAGCGTGGGCGGCACGCTCCATGTCCAGCTCGCTTCGCAGGCTGGCGATAATCGCACGCGCATGCATGTGTGCTAGGTCGTCATCCGGGTGGGAGATCGCATCGGCAGACCCCGCTAGAGGTTCTAAGAAAAGTTGGGTAGGGTCTCAGGAAGTCAGGCGTTGGATCGTGTGATGGTTTAGGGGCACAGACCAACGGGGCTCCCCAAGTTTATGTGACTGTGGGGCCAAAGCGCATAATCATTCACGAGTTCGACTACGGGAGACATTGGGGTACGTAATGAGCAACGAATGTAGCGGCAGGTACGACACTATGTCAACTCAGGGGCTAAGACCCACCTTTCTCGACAAGCTGCAGCACGGCGTCTCTCATGTCGTCTTTCTCCCTGTCTGTCTCTTTGACATGCTCCATGAGTCTCTGAAGTTTCCTGCTCAAGCGTTCCGAGACCTGTTGTTCGGCCACCACCTCACGCGTATGAGAGGCCTGTAGAGCATCCAATGTATCAAGCGTAGATAGCAGCCGAGCTTGTATGTGGGAGGCGTGCGCTATGTACGCGTCTAGCTGTAAACCAAGTTTTGCTATCTATAGGTTCGGATGGATAAAGCCAATCTGAATTGCCTGAAACTCCCGATCAACTCACTTGCGCGTCCTTTTCCGCAATCGCGGCCACTAGGGAATCCTTCTCCCTTCCTGCACTTTCCATGCAGAGATCCCAGCAATTTACACTCAGAAATATCCAGATAGATACAATACAAGAAGATCTTTAGATGTACAGAGGCTATAGATTGTGTACATTGAAATGAATGTCGCGTGGCGTTCTCGACCGTAGCGGGGTTCGATAAGCGTCGCGCGTGAAGAGACGAACAAAGAATAAGCGAGGGCACGCCCACACGGACAAATAATGCCAAGCGTATCAAGCGCCGATCTGCCGCGCGCGGGCCCCTCCTTCCTGAAAGTATATATTCATCGAGATCATCCATGATTGCGTTTGCCGAAGTCATCTAGATCAGTGGCTCGTATCTAAATCCCTTTGAATCCGAGTGTCAGATCTAGTATATTGCAATGCAAGGTAGTCAGCGGACCTACATAGCACTCCGGTGCAAAACCCGTAAAGGCGCTTGATAATGGTATCCAGGAAAAGCAGAGTGCAATCAGTTCGATTCTGGAACCAGTCCTGAAATCAATCGTTCCATGGTCTCGAGGCTCAACGGTGCGCCAGGCCCAAGCACTGGATCCCATTCCCGGAGTTTCCGGAATGCCCATTTCCATCTCTGGGACGTCGATGGTAGTCAGCAACGCTGAGCCATAAGCGACGCTACATTGATGACATACGAGGAATCTGATGAGCTCCTTGTCTGATGGCAAGACAGCCTCCCAGTCGGCGGCGCCTTCACAGAAGATCCGATACGAGTCCAGCGCGTAGGGCCCGCAGCCCGGTAAGTGAGAGATAGGGGTGGGCGGGTAACGCATCTTTGTCAGCCCTATCGAGCCGTTCTCACATGCTACGGTACGCGCTGTGATATAGCACCGTGATATACGAAGTGTACCAGGAATTGGTGGATCATCTAAGTAGGCGCGCGAGAGCTCGATGATGCGTCTGCTACGTTGCTTGCCCAGGCCCAGATGCTTGATGAGATCCTCTATAACATCTTTACTCGCTACAATCAGTTGTGTCAACATCAACAAGGGACTACAACGTGAGAGGGCGACAAACCCAAAGACATTGCGTGTGGCGTTTTCCAGTGCTCTATGAGATCGAGGAACACAGGAACGGAGTGCTTTCCCGCGGTCTTGTTCAGCAGCATTACTGCGATCAAGACTTTCCACGGGTCGTCAGCGACGTGCTCTGAGACGGCAGAAGGCATCAGCAACCGGACGCCACACCCACACGCGCCACGAAACTCACCCTGAATGAGGATCGGTTTGGCCAGATATAATCTTCGGTACGTGCTCATAAACACGACATAAAAGTTCCGAAAGCATGGACTAATAAGAAGCGGAAAGTGTTTTGTATACAAGTCTGCGTTCGAGAGCAGGCTAGCGCGCCAGGCCTCCTCGTCGTCGCCACGATGTTCTTTCTGATGTAAAGAGAACGAGAATGTTGCGGCGGGCGACCCGTTGCCACTGTCAGAGTTACCAGCGGGAATATCGAATTTGAAGTCCAGGTGACCCTTCATCGTCTTCTTTCGCTTGATTTTCCGGTCTGGACTGAAGTATGGTGAAGTAACCGCTGATCTCGATGACCTTTGTTTCTTCAAAGGGGTGCTGCAGGCGGCATGACTATCCTCAGAAAGCTGACTCATCTTGATTGATATGTAGAGTCGTAGTGGCTAAAGGGTTTGAATCAGAGCAGCATCGTCGAGTTCGACTCAGCAAATATGGTGTGATGACACGTCCTAAGTCATAGGCGCTAGAGGCGCCAGCGCTGAAGGGGGCGGTAAATTTAAGCGCCTACGAGCGTCGGGACGACTCGGCGAGCGCTTTGGGTCCGACAGCCACAGCGAACAAATATTTGTCTCCGGGACCTCAGTCGGCGCTAAGCGAGGCTACGCCTGCGAACCTGATCGTCGTCTCTTTGGTCTGCCTTCTAGCTTTGTATTTGCGCGCAGTCAACGTGGATCAGAACTCAACAACCTTATACACCATGGACGTTGCATCTTGCCCGCCGCTGCGCACTTCCGCCGCGAACGCATTATGGGGTCATCTCCTGAGAAAGGACGTCGCATCGGGATTGTCGAAGAGGGACTCCTCAGCAATTTCGAATCCTCCGATAGCACCTTCGGACAGAACAGGGACTTCTTTGCGCATCCTCTTGCATGACACCCAAGCGAATCTCGAGAAGTTCTCCGAGCGGGTCAATCTACTAATTGATGACGTGGAGGGGACGAAGAGAGAAGTGGTCACTGTTCGCAAAGCATTTGAAGACGAGCACGAGAAGCTAATCAATGAGACTACTGACCTAGGTAAGTTCTCTATCTCCAGTTGACGATATCGGTGAGGCACGGTGTTGACTATATGCGCCCATATGATCATTCTCCCCCCCTGAAATGACCAATAGTGAACAGATGCCAGGCGGAAATCCGAAAACATGTCGGTTCCCCCGCTCAGACATCTCTCGTTGAAGACGTCCAGAAAACACTTGCTTCGCTCGACCACAAAGTGAATGGGCTCGAGCAAAAGTTGGACGTCCTCCAGATGGTGCACGATGCTGCCCTAGCGCTGCCACACGAACTTACAATATCCATGATGAACAGATGAACCAAACGCAAACACAGGCGTTGCAGACGCTTCAAGAACAGCAAGGACAGATGCTTCTCGCATTGGCTCCCCTGCTTCCCCTCGTTCAAGCTATTCCAGTGCACGTTGAGAATGCTCAAAACCGTGTTGTCGATGTTGTGCAGAACGTTGAGCGCATCTGGAGACTGGCCGATCAGCAATCATCTCGCACAACGGAACAGCATCTTGTAACTCGGGTTCTTCGTTCACCAAGCGTATCTCGCAGCTCTCCGAGTTCACTATCGGGGTCGAAATCAAGAAAACGGCGGCGACTGGATCAGCATCCAGATGACTCTGAAACGCCTTCAAGGACCACTATGGCCTCACCCCATCGGTCTCAAGAAAACCTGGCTCGTCGCCCTGTGTCTTCCGATTCCTCCGAAGAGGCGTCGTCTGCTCATGAACGTGTAGTCGATTCTAGTCCGTGTCAAAGGTCTCTTCTCCGCGGGAAATCCCGGGGAACATCTCCGGACGACATCGGGTTTTCTTCTCTTAGCTCTGCACGAACTCAACCGGGCAACCCTGTCAACGCATTATCTTCGCTTGATACTACTCCTGTTTCTGGAGATCTCAGCCCTGCAAATATTCTTGTCGACTTAGGAAGCCGTCGAACCAGCGGCGCTAACAAGGGCTCCCCGGTTGTACCCAAGACCCCGGCGTCTCTTGGTCGCGCAGAGAAAACATTCGACAGAGGCCTTTCTGAATGCTCGTTGCTGGTCATCAGTCAAGACATCACTCATGTCGAACCGACTGTCTCTGAACCCCCTGCGTCTCATATGGTACCCCTTGGTCCAACGTCAGCTTATAGCTTCTTTGACTCCGCTCCTGAACGCGCTGGGGACCACTGCTCTGATGCATTCGCTGGAAGCTGTTTTCCTCCACAATCGTCCCCGCTACTGAAGATGCCTCCTCATCGTCTTCAGCAGGGTGGTGTGACCCCATCCCGAGAGCGCTATGGCTCGGAGCCCTTGCATGCACAGTCATTCTCAGCCCATCGACTTCGGGTCATTGACTCGAGTTTTGCCCTAGGGAAAGTTGTGCAAAAGCCCATGAGCCTCAGAGACCGGCGGGCTTTGTTCTCTATCCCTTCTGTTGTGAGTCATCTAACAGGGCTTACAAACTACGCACCTCATTCCTCAAGTTCAGCAGAATGAAGGCAAACGGTTTATTGCAATCGATGACGACGATGACGCAGAATCCTCCCAATACCTGTGAAGTATGGGATTACTTAGACTCGGTGTCCAACATCAAAGCTGTTGCATGCATCGCCTTTTGTAACACTTCTATGTGGACAGTTTCATGGTACAAAATGGCGGGAAGACATAGCAGCCAGGGTCTTGACGTATATTATTACTTAGACCCCTTCTACATGATTCAGATCCCCTTTGGGCACTGGGTCTACCGCAAATTTCCTTGAAAGCAGCTACGAGGAAGCTAATACATGATGCCCTGTGTAGATCGGCCGCCGACACCGATTACTCCGCAACGTGCTACATAGCGCGCGAGAACCAGGCGGATCACCTGCAGCCGCTGCAGGATCTGCTTCTCGCCAGCGCCCTTCATTACTCTCGCAAGGACGGTCAGGTAGTCTTCCTGGCCGCCTTGCGCACAGCGTGTGTCAATTTCCTGCAATTTGTGCAAGAATAATACCGCATCGTTGTTCGTGAAGAGCATTCCTTGGCCTTGCTGCGGGTCAAATGGTGTATGGAATGGAAGAGCGGAGAACGTACTGTGCTGAAGCAGCTCCACTGCGTCACTGAGAAGTACACCCCACCATGATCGAGGGGCGAGATCCTCACGGAACATGGCAACGAGGTCGAACGCAGCCTCTTGCAGGTCTCCGTTTACCCGTCGTTGATGGAACTCGGCGAAGCGGACTGCGAACATCAGGCGATAGAGGAAAATCCCGTGTGCGCTATGTTGGGAGCGCAGCGAGTGAAGTACGGGCGCAACGTTGGCAACGAGGCGTGCGAATGGCTCTGGACCTACATGTGCTCGAATGAGCTTGAGGTACGAGAAGTGGGGAGTGAAATGTCACCTTCTGCAATGTACTCCTCCAGGACGCGGTCAACTACGTGCCCAAGACCAGACCAGTCTTCTGCGGATGCGCAGTATGATACGGCTAGACCAAACTCCTTTTCTTGCATGAAGGTTTGAGCGGCAATCTACACTGACCGTATTAGTTTTGCAACGATCGGTGGGGGTGTGGAGAGCGCCGTACCCGACAAATCGTCCGTCGGACCTCTTCACGCTTGTACTCGAAACAGGTCTCGGCAACCTCCTTCAGGACACCTGCAAGCTGCCCCGAGTGGATCTGCGCAATGTCCTCACCGGCGTCCTGGGAGCCCTTGTGGCGGCGCAGCCGGAGCGGGACGCGCACCAGCACCTGGTCCGCCATCGCCTTGCCGATGTCGCCACATGAGCTCATATAGTCGACCGTCAGTCGCCAGAGGGAGGGGTCTGAGCGAAGGTACTCGGCGTAGGACAAGACATAGTGATCGCGTAGTGGATGTCCTGAACTTCATGAGGAGTCAGTATGGCGCGTGTAGCCAGGTGTAAGGGACGCTCACTCGTCGGGTTCGACTTCGATTAGTTGTAGTGGCTCCATGATGTCCGCAAGATGCGCTGCAAGCCAGATGTCAAGTTCGGCTGCTTGCGTCAGGGTTCGCGATGGCCGGCCCAGGAAGAGGGAGGAGTGGATGACGTCCTCTAAGCTTGTCGGATCGGGAGGTAGCTCGTCAAGTAAATCTTCGATGAGGTCACTGCGTGATGCCAAGAGGCATGCCTCAGCATTGCGAAGGGAGATTGTAAGGTGTTCACTCACGGCAGATCAGACCTCCGTATCCGAGGATCAATGAAGACGCCCCAGACCGCGCAGACCTCCTTCCAGTCACCGCCAAGCTCCGAGACAATTCGCTTCACATTCTCCCCTCGTCCTTCCAGTATTGACACGATGTCGCTGAACCGCTCCCACCAGTTCTCGAACCCGTCCTCTCGATCTTCCTCCGGTACTCGGTCGAGCTCTAGGCGCAAGCTCTTCACTTTGTCCTTCCACCTTCGCGAAGCGACGGCGAAGTCGCGTTCCGCTGCGAATTGGTGCAGGCGGGGATGATTCGTGAGGAGGGGTATGAGGAGCTGGGAGAGCCGCTGGAGATCAGGGGAAGGATGTTGCGAGAGAACGTCGAGGAAGAATGCAGAAGCTTTCGTAAGGCCTCGGAGGGTCGCCCTACGATGTTTTACAGGGGAGTTCTAGAGTGACGTTATACAACTACGTACCTTGTAAGATATGGCCAGAACGTCTCGTCCTCCCACGGGCGGTCTAGGCTGCTTAGATTATCACCATCCTCCGTGGATGGCTCGATGTAGTGCGTATTGAGCCAGTCCATCACCTCGTCGCCCACGGGCGCGTCGTCGAGCCCGCTTTCCGGCATGTACAAGACCGTAAACAGCGAGAAGCATGTGTAGAGCTTGCGGTAATGGTCGGCGTCGAACTGAAGAGGCTCGTGACGGGTGGTCTCTTGCTATACATCCCCTTTCAGCTGAACAGTCGTGATGACATGGCAATGCGCGGGATCTTACTGCCGCGTATATACAGCACTCCTTGCAGTGGTTCACGTAGTCAAGTGCGAGTTTCGTCATCGCCTTCATGCCATCCACGGTGTCTGAGCTAGTGATTGTCATCGATTGCCAGTTGGAAGGAGGTGTGAAACACATACAGCTGCACGCCCTCCTCGCGCGCCACCTGCACCAAATTTCGGACCGCCGCGAAAATGACCGACGTATCTGTCACAAACTCAAGGTGAATGAGACCTTGAATGGTTCCTGCTGTGCTTTACAACACTCACTGTACGCCTCTCTGATGAAGGCGCTAGGTGTGGGGAGGTCGTGTAGATAGGATGTTCCTCCGACGAGCCCGGTGAGCGTGACTGACCGCATAAGCCACAATCAACATGTTACCGCGTCGTCTCTTGTTGATTGAGCTTACATGTGTGAGTGTTGTTGCGTACACAGCTATAGAGTCATCTCTGGGCGAGATTGTGGTCGCAAGCGTCTTCCCGGACTTGATGAACTTCTCGAGACCGCCTCGCTCGACAAGTGGCGGCCTCAGATTAGACGAGGCTGTAGGTGCCATGTTGTATAGCACCGAATTGTAGGGAACTATCGTAACTGCGAAATTTCCAAGAACGAAGTTCTAAGCTAGTAACCTCGAGAACAAAGCAGGAATGGTACCACAGCAGTCAGGACTTCAACGAGCCGCCACTTGAAGCGCGACGGGCGGCAGAACCTCACTGTACGCACGTGATGGTGCCCGTAAATATTTGTTCGCTGTGGCTGAAAGTGTCACGGGTACTGAACCTCGCATAACGCCGCGCAAGCGCGACAGAGCCCACTACGACCATCTCCATACCTAATCAATCTCCTCAATTAATGCATCTCCGCATCGCCGCGCAGGCGAAGCAACGACACGGACAGCGGCCGGGGCAACGGAGAGGAGACGTTTGTAATTGTGACCGTGAGAATATCACGTGGTTAATTCAAACTCAGAGTAACAAAACTGTAATGATTTTTGGAACTGTTGCAGATCCGTCGGAGTTTGTAGTGTTTTCGCGGACATTTAGCTCCACAAGACCCACTACTAGTCGTAGTGGGAATGCTCTGCATCACGAACACTATGTTCAAGTCGGGTGCTGTGCTACATAGAAGACTGAGGTGTCTTTGATCGTTTGTTATGCGTCTATAGGTCTTTGAAGGCTGTGACGGTAACGATGCTCCGCGACCGGACGCATCAGCTCCAAGTGACTTATAATCGTGTATCCATATACATATCACAGGTACACATGCTACGAAGTGCACCGAGACTTGTGTAAAGAAAATATGAGCAGTTAGATGTACAGCATACAACCCGATGATATAAATGTGTGGTTACTATCATCTATGAGCATGTCGAAGGACCATGGACTTCCATATATAGACTGGATCGATTGGATAGAGCAAAAACAGAGAAGAATAGTATGTTTGAATACACAGGGCTACAGAACGAGCGAGAAAGGTGTCGGCAGTCAAGTGGAACCGTGTATACTTCAGTAGCCAAGCTGATGAACTTATTGAGAGGTTAGGAACATCGTATCGATGATCAACAAGCGTCGTCTGTACGAGTCAGTGTTGATGCGTGCCTTCATAAACTTCATGAACACGGAAGATTTAAATCTCGTCATCGCTCTCGTCGTCGCTCTCTTCGCTGCGGGGGGGTTGGACGTGAATGAAACGCGTATGGGCGGCTCTGCGTCCTCTGGAAGATGATGCCGAGGATCCAGCCGGGTCCTGCGTGTTCGCGCCGCCAACACTAAGTGTTCTGCGCCTTTTGCGCTCTCGTGCACGAATATTAGTTCGTATCCCATGCAGGGATATGCTCTACGGATGCGAAATATCAACGCAGTGGATACAGCATAAGTTATGCGCTAGCTTGCCTTAGTGAGATCAGTAGAGACATGTAGCCCGGGAAAATCCTTCGTGGAGTAGATCTTGAACGGCTCACCGAAGCATTCGGCGATGACTGGGTTGGGACGAGGGCCTGTAGCTTGCGCAAAAATGTTGAACACTCGATATCTTAGAATGAATGTCCCTTCCTGTTTCACTGCTATGTCCTGAACGAACGTCAACAGGTACAGTACCGATGCAACAAACAAAACAACTTGCGGAGAAGACAAACACGATCGAGCGCTTTCCTTTGAAATCGATCAGTGCCGAATCACGAAACGTTGTCCCGGCGAGCAGGTAGGTGCATCGGGTCACCTCGGTGATCGGGATTTCGCCGCAGTACGCTACGATATCGGAAGGCTCGTGTGGTGGCAGATTGTGCGCGTCATGAATGAGTAGCGGGTTCTGGTCTATGTCAGACTCGAGTCGAAAGAGGGGGAGGACTGGAGGCCATGTCATTGACGAGGACGCCGCCACAGATCGAGTGAAATCAGGGACGTGTGTCCCCTCGGCATCTCCCGTGGCGAAGAAAGATGGAGGGGGAGGCGGGGGAAGCGTGTACGAGTACATCACCGGCGCCGAAATCCCGGGTAGCGGCGCGGGATGTTGCATGGTCGTGGATGAGGACATGCCTGACTCTCTGCTCTCCATCCACTCAGATTGCTGAGAATATGTAGGTGAATCTTGTGGAGGATCGATGGGAACACCGCCAGATAACACCGGAAAAAGGTCGACATGACATAGGAATCCAAAACTCATGGCGTCACTGTATCCTATCGTCAGCTCATGCCACACCGAGAGCACGACGTGAGAGCGTACGTGTATGTGGTAATTTCCTTCTCATGAGGGAACTGAAGGGTGTTATCGGAAACCTCGAAGAGTCTCAGGTGTACGACCGGCGGCGGGTCGAGCGGCCTGCGATCTTTTCTTGCATACCTGATGGCCTGTTAGCTTCTACGACTGTGGCCGGGAGCCGGACCCACTTGCGGCCTAAGTCAGCCTTTTGTACCTCAGTGAGCTCCGCGCGAATTTTCCGCCCTGAGAGCGGACCCGTAATAAAAGCTACAGGTGTGTCGATTTCTGAGGTATCGGCTCTCCGGACGCGCTGTGCCAGGAATTCAGTCAATAGTGGGACGTGCTGTGAGGTCAATCCAATGCCATTAGGATACTCACAGCTGCCAGCTCCATAGCAATTTCGCCAAGCAAAATGAATGCGATATCAGCTGGAGAGGCGGTTGCGACTTAGTAGGTGCGGTGTGAGCTCGAATGATCGTTCCAATCGGCTCGCCCTTTATAGACGCCCGCTCAACCTGGCAGGGCCGGCAACTCCGACGTCGTCTAAACATCGACATGCACTTCAAAAACGCATGCAGCAAACACGCAGATCCGTGTAGTTCCGCTCGGGGCTCATTCCCTGCTTTGCCAAGTATAGGAAGACAATGTCTGCAAGTCGATAAAGGACAATATCCTAATGGCTCGTCTCATGTCTGCTGACAGCGCTAAAGGGGAAGGTCTACCCAGCTACTTTGGCGGATTGAAGGACGGCCGTTCGCGGTCTGTAGTCGGTTGTCTTCGACGTGTTTCGCAGCTTTTCTGTACAGGGACGGGCATGTGACGGACATGAACAGACTATGGGAAATGGGAGGAACAACGGTCCTCTTTCGGCCGTCCTTGAACTGGCGACATCTCATGACCACTCTTTTACGTGCCCGCACCGTATCGCGTTGAACATAGCAGTCGCATATCTCTTCTGCAAAAGACAGGGTTTCGGCGATGAATCTCTATCATTAGCGGTTCGATATCGTAATAAATCGCGCTGGCGTAAATTCTCGATGAGCAGATGATCCTGTGCCTTATCCCACAGCGGTATCACGACACTGCGTTATAGTCTCTTCAACACATGGCCTCAATAGAAGCTCACAAGACGGATAGTTGTCTTCCCAACTTTAGTTCTTGTGCCGAGCGCCCACATCTTCTCCAGGTACAATTTCGTATATCATCGGAACCTCACTTGGCATTGCTCCTACTTTCGTCCATGACCAAGCTGTTAGTATCGAGCCGTGACATAGCCGCACTGCCGCCGAGCATCCCACACGCCAGGAGATTGCCGCGAGCAAGCTGAACACGCGCGAAGCACTCTCGAAAGTCTTCGTACCTGCCCTCTTCAGCGTGTTGCAGCGCCCACAATGTTTCGCCGTCGGTCGTCTGTTCATGAGCTACACGTTGCGCGGCCAGCATGGATGCCGAGTGAACGAGGGTCGTTACTTGCTGCCTGCGCCCCGAAGCGTTTATGGCTAGGCCGTCTTGGGTTGCCTCGAGGCTGCGACTGGGCGCGTAGTGGAGCTTCGATCGCTTACACGCTTGTGGCAACCGTCCGCGCCTCGCGCGCTGTCCGTGTTCTTTTTGCGACCGACGCCTTGTCCATTCTTGTCCTCACGCGTGGCGAGACCGATAGTCATGTTATTGCATCAGTCTGCACTGAGGAACCTTTTAACTTCATTACTAAAGTCTAACCATATCTTTAGCTTAAATGTGCCGCTACCAGCCGAGCACGATTGATATGTGAAGTACACAACTCACATATTGTCTCACGTGTCTCCCTGGGTCCTACGTATCACCTGGATTTGATATCTTGGGGAAAAATCTATGGGCCTGGGTAGCTACTACTTCTATCGTGCTCCTCCCAGAACCGTCTGTCAGTGTGTCCACCGCGGCTGCCCTACACGTTTGTGGCGGCCGTCCCAACTGTAGCCGTCATCTACGAACGTTTCCTCTGGCAAATAAAGCCAAAATTACCTCTCCAACATCTCACTGCCTCTTATTCTGCTTCTTGTTGAATCTACAAAACTTTCGAGGGCAACGGTCTGGCATTATCGATCAACCGCTGCGCCCGCACAATCTCACTAGACGCGCGATGTTCTAGAACGTCATGCCTATGTTGGTCATAATGTGAAATAATGGCTCGATTACTGCCGGACTCCGATTCCAACCTCGTCACATTATCATCTGGGCTTCGTCGGTGGGTCCACTCCTGCACGGCGATTCGTCTTTCAGTGGGATCAGCGTGCTGCGGAGGCGCCAACCTCCTTTGTGTTTCGTTGCGCCTGCCAATTTCTTACTCCGCTGTGATTGGGCGGCAATTCGCAACTCGAGGTTCATGTCTTCTCGCTTTTTCCACTGCGTTACTGTTTCCGTAAAACATGCAGTTTCAATGAAAGTCGATTGCAGATACGACGACCGCGTCGTAGTGGCCGGGTTTTCATGCTAAGACGCGATCCTCAGGACCCACAGATGATACGTATCAGCTGCATGTTTGCAGGATGTCTTATTCTCCCTGGCGTCAACATATCGTACAGCCCGCCACTAGTCGCTCGTGAAGGAGGCAGAGTCCGAGGTTTGAACGGTGGGCGCTGTAGTGCTCGATATGCCACAACGAAGTATAAAGGCACATGCTACCGACGTAGTCGTCATCTTTACTTCAGACCTGCAATCTCTTCACTAACCAACCAGTCAATAGCCTAGGTTCAAGCTCAGGTAATGCACACAAAGCACGTCGCTTCCCGCCGTAGATGTAGCTGACTTCCTGTGGTTGATTCAGAGAGCTGTGGACAATCACCGCACGAACCCCATGCCCGCCACATCCCTTGCCACACCTATGTCTACCAGCAGCGTTCAATCCCTTGTCTCATATTACTCACTCTCCCTCACGTTCCATCGGCATTGTGCACCATGTTTTCTGGCCGGGCTATTCTTCTTCCCGATGGTCGGAGGATTGATATATTTGTTCCGGAAGCGTGCCATGCCACCGGCCCATATCACGTCTCACGCGGCAAACATTGTAGACGTCGTGATTTGCCCGGAGCAGATGGACGCCTTCAAACTGTCCTTGTCCCAGGAGGACAGGCCGCCATTGGATGTCGTGATACAGAGCTCCCCCGTCCGGCCTCCTCGCGATTTCACGTCAGATGACGTTGCCTCCATCACCACATGGCTATACGCTTGTAACGATAATATTCGGTCTTTGTCCTACTGTCTCGAGGCCGACCTGATGGATATATTCGAGGACAATAGCCCAGCATTTTCTGCGCATGAAGTCTTCTTCGACTCTGGGAAGATGCTGCGCACGTTACAACCTTTCCAAACGCTCACTGCCTTGGCCCTTAGGACGGGATACTCTGTACCATTGTCCTTCTTGGTGCAATTAATTGCGTCATGTCCTGCACTTGAGGATTTGACCATAGAGAAGTTACTCTCGTCGAAACCCCGGGAGAGCGCCGGCGATCTGGAAATCTACTCCTCTTTCCCCGTCCACATTCCGACGTTGAGCAACCTAACTCTTTCTAACTACGGCTATGGATATGCCACAAGGCTGTTCGAAACCATCGCATTCCCCGCCACCGCACAGGTTTGCCTCACCTTCGAGGGTCGAGGCCGACCGTCTTTCCGGGCCTCTGGCACCTCGTTGCAGCCTGTGCTGGATTGCATCACTCATGCTACTATCCAATATGCAATTGTCAGCGAGGCGAGTGACGGCGAAGGTCCCACGCTACGTATGACGGTCGCTTCTCGCGACCTGCAGTTCTCGTTACACTGGCAGTTCCAGGTGGGCCTTGCTGAACCACCTTCCGAGTGGCTCGGTTTCGAGAACCTCGGTACAGATGTGTTCAGGCTGAATGGGCTGAGAGAACTCGATGTGGAACTGCAGCAGATTGCATTTCACATAACTCACTGGCAAGAGCTCCTATACCCGAAACAAGAGCTTCGCCATCTCAAGGTATTGTTCTTCGGTTGCCAACCGACGTCCACTAAGTACCTGTACCAAGCATTCTGTGAGTATGAATCGCGCAATGACTTCGAGCTGTCTGTTCTGGAAATGACATCTAGTACAATCTGACTACGTCGATTACTGTGGACTTACGTACTACTTATGTAGAATATGGTTCTAATATGATTAGGTTCGACTATGTCTTTGTATCTCCTGATTCCATTTATCCTGTAATCGTCACTGATAAATTTATGGATGTGTCGTAGCACAGCTTTGTAGTATACCATCGTTCTTGTTCATACGCTTTCGGCGTGCTTCCTGAACTTCCCTGTCATCGCTTATAAGGATGCTTGATTTGGCAAGACAAAGACATGTACCGCGCTGCCACCCTCTTCGGACTCGCATGGCACTTCATTTATCCAAATCTAAACTCTCTCGTCTAGCTTACTTGATGGCAGCAGCGCCTCCAACTAAAAGTAATTATATCGGCCTCGGCTTGTGATGTTACAAACTTCGAGCTCGGGCACGTCCTGTACCAAGGTCCCACACATAGATCCGTTCGATCTATGACTGGATGTTATTTCAACGCCGGCACATCCACGTCTGATGAGATCGATCGGGTACTCACCGGACTCCCATCTTTATCCGTCCGGATGACCTTGCTACCTCCCACTGGTTCTCACTACCGGCGATTTGCTTCCTTTTTTGACGCGAAATTCCGTCATTGTGACTGGATGGTCTGACTGCGGCCTAATAGTAAACACCATCTGAGCAGATTCTTTGCAAATGAGCATGATGACGACCACATTCCGGGGAGGCACACGCTTTGTCAATCCACTTCACTAAAAATGATGTACACAGATAGATACGTGTGCAGACGTCGTGGGATTAGATGTAGAATATCAGAAAGGATTCAACTCGAGTATTCCGAGATGAGGATGGTGAACGGAATGATACGATCCGAAGAGGAGGGGTTCATTAATTCGCGAGACAAAAAGTATGTGTTATCATCGCGACTCGGTACCAGAATTAGAGTGCAGATACCTCCGATACGACATAATAACCCTCCCTCATAAATTCACCGCGAGCTCATCAGAGAAGGTAACAGTCGTATACAGCGAGCAGTCCCAATACCGAGACCGATTGTCCATTGTGGAGTCGGGAGCCACAGGGATACAGCTCGTTAAATCGTGCAGAGCTGTATCAGGCCGCAGTGAATGAGCTGTACACAGCCATCGAGCGCCACCGGCCAACGTACTGAAGCTGATGTGGCACGGGACGAGCTGTGCGCCGACGCTCATGTCGATCTCGGCGATCAAACACAGAACTGAGCTGGTGGTGGAATAACACCACCAACTCAGTCGCCGTGTAGCAATTACGCCGGGGGAACCTGAGAGTCTTCTTCTGGAGCAGGAAGCGCAAGCATCACATCCCAATCGTCTGGCATAATGCTCCGCAGACTTTCCATCAGCTCCGTCGATTCCGCGTACTTGTCTCGGAACCGCCGGACCATTAACAGAAGCTCCGGCTTCATCTTCCCCCGATATGACTCGAACTGGATAGTAATCCTGCGTTCCGCAAGCCATAATATGAGGAAGTTGATGTCATTGGTATCCGAAGCGACCTTGCGAATCGTCTTGGGGCGCGTCGACGTGTGGCTAACGGACCAGCGCTTGAACTTCGTTAGGATAAGAACAGATGGGTGCAATATCTTGATGGCTGAATGTCATGGCAGTCAGCGGCTGCTAGCTTATGGGCTATGATAAGATGCCGCACAATGTTCGCCAACTTCCAAGGTAGGTTTTGCGACAATCGGCAAGCCAAGTAACCCCGCTTGCAGTGTCTCGACGAGAACGTTATTGGAGCTACGACGCACAAGCTCTTCCCTGTCGACACCCTCCAATACATTCTACACGCGATGGTTAGTCACAAATACACGCCACTTCAAAATCTCACTCACCTGTACATAGTACAATTTTATGCCAAACTTGGCGAAGTGTCTGTCGTCTTCCACCAGGCTTTCGCGTAGTGAAGCTATGTCTAAGTTCTGTGTCTCGATGAGAACGTCGATGTCCTGGATACACGGTACTCAGTAAGATATCACACACCCAAATCCGTATTATTACTAACTTCTGTTGGTCGAATGCTCCCAAGAAGGGACCATGCAAATCCGCCGATGAATGCATGCGGCAGGCGAAGCTCGTCCAATTGTTCAGACAACGCTTTGGCCGCTCGTATGTGGTCCGTCTGAGAACTGGATACAGAAATGATCTCGCGCATTGAGCTTAGCTGAGATAGTTTACTGAGATGAGAGTGAGTAAAAAGTATTGACTACTCCCTACAATTCCGCAGCGGGAGTATTTGTAGTCGACGAGACCTGCTGAGGCTGTGGCGGGGTACCGCTAGATCAGGGAATTTAGTCCCACGCTGTTGACTCACCTGTGGGGTGTAGGCCGCTTAGTCAGTATTTGACTAGTTCACTGCTCGCCCCTCTACATTCGCGAATCGCCACGACGGGAACCTGATCCGGTGGCATAAGACAACTAGCTCCGAGCGCTGCGTATCGCTTTCAACCAAAACATCTTCATCCCCCACCACCATGTCGACTACCCAAACCCTGAGTACATCGCCCCCTTCCCGTCTGTTCCTCTATGCCGCAAAGCAACCAGATGTATTTGGCTTTGCCACCAGAGCCGCAAATTTGAAGTCGATGCAAGTTGCTCACGAGTACTCCCTCGAGGAACTGGTCGACCAAGCCTTGTGCACATTACAGACAGCGGGGATTGAGCTCACAGAATGGAAATCTTTGCTGTATAGACGTATGGGTGTACCTGTAATTATCAAAGTAAGTTCTTGTCCTGTTCGTCAATTCTATTGTTTTGACAGGTAGCGGATTCATGAGGACTACCACTATCTTGTGCCAGATGAGAGGCTGGACGAGGCATCCGAGATGCTCTTGAATCAGGGCCTACCCCGTTCGTCGCCACCTACACTGTTGACAAAGACAGGCGGAGACTTTTATACAAAAGGCTATATGCATCGCCTCACGCGTTCAACGAGCCTGTCGGATGCACAGCATCTTGTGATCTATCCCTCCTCTTTTGCATCCTTTCGCACAACAGAGCTCACGCCAGCACCTCGCGCCACGTCCCTCTCGAAACCACTCTGTACGACCGTACTTGTACCACACCCCACAGCAGTCTACTCCTCCATCCTGCGTCTAATGACATCCTATTCACGCTGGTCACCCACACGTACCATGCTCGCCTCGGATCTGTCCGAGCTCATCGGTTACAACCTGTATGGCCTGCAAGAGGGCTATGTCGACACCGACGACGAGGAGTTGTGCGAAGAGCTCGGCGTAGATGATATGGTGGACACAGCTGTGGACATTGTCAAAAGCTGGGGATGCAATGAAGAGTGGCGACCAGAAGAAGACTGGATGGGCGATGCGTTGGCTTCTATCGTTAGCGGGAAGGGCAATGAGGAATTTTTACCGTGGGCGCCATAGCACTGTTGATATGCTGGGCGTCGCACTGGTTTATACTTACTCTACTCAATCTGTAAACTAGTGTTGTACCACCATTCCACTAAACTTGTCTCTTTTTCCGCCCCCGATGAGCGGAAGTCGCATCACGTATGTTGACCCAGCCCTCGTCATCATATATGATGTGAAAGCTATCGCCCTCACTCAATAGTCCTCCGTCTATTTCGACAAGCAATGACCGTAGATTAGGTGAAGATGGAGAGCTCAGCGAATCCATTTACTATGAATGAATCATTCGTGAGCTTTTGACGTTGTGGTGTATTATTTGGTCGGGAATGCCGAGTCTGTCGAGGTCCCGGTGATAAATCGATTGCTGCTGGTTATATGCGCTAGCAGAGGAAATGGGCTGCGTAATGCCTACCAGATTCCGACCTTGGCCAGTGATCTTTTCCGACGTCCATGCAAGTCCATGAGACATCCATCGGTTTCCCCCATATGTTCACCTGGACTATTTCCTGCTGCCGGCATTGTAACCGAAATGAGATGGAGCTCAAATACGACAGGCTCTTCTGGGGCTGGTAACGCCTGGAGTTGTGAAGTATGAAAGGAAAGTTGAGGATCCTGGGAGACATCTCCTGTCTTTGAATTCGCATCTGCGCTCTCAAGCATTACCAATCTCACAGCGAGACTGCCACAGCAAATCCATGAGTGGTTTATGATTTCCACTTTTATCATCTCGAATTCTGATGGCGGGATTCCAGGATTCCCGCCCTTTCTACGAGACTGTCACTTATCGACAGAAAGTCTGACGCCCCGTGTCCATCTTCAGATCAAGTACTTAGGCGACGAGTTGTCGGATCTGAAGGTGCCTTGATGGAAATCTGACAGGAATGTACCGCGCCGAGGGGTACACAGCCAGGGACGATGGAGCAATACGGTATGATGAGTCAGATAAATGCTTGTTATCAATGTGTCTCTGGCTACATACTACTTCGGCGCACGGTCGCCGCTGATATCTTACTCGCACGACGGCCTGTTTGCGATGATGATCTGTCCATGGGAGGTTCACATCTGCGATCGTGTCAATGACCGGGTAGCCAGGGCCCAGAATAGGAACTTTATATGGCGAAAGCGATTATATTGTCTAATTGGGAAACCAGGATATGTCCATGCAGATCAGTTCAGCTTGTCGTTAGGCTCGAAGATTTGTACTATTCCATTTGTCTGGAATAATGCTGTCATCAGTGGCTGTGCACTATTATACTCTTTGCATTATAATGAACTTTCTTGGGGTATTTCTCTGCGTAACAAGTCCCGGAGCCAGCGAATCTTGTGTCCAGGCTTACCCTTAGGAACTTGTCAGATTGGATGCTAGCAGAACAGGAAAGCGATGGTCAATATCACTTCTACGTGCTCACTGCGTTTGCTGCAAGTAAACGTCCTCTCAGCGAGTTTAAATGAAGTGAAACACAGGGTACGCGTTTGGTAGAACCAACATAACACATTTGTCATTTCTACACTTACTAAAACACATTTTTCGTGCGACGTAGGAAGAAGAAAAAGGGGTTGTAAATCACTGTGAGTTAATTGTTGAGTTGGTATACTGGGTGTTGGCGAGCCCCACTTGATTGTTAGCAGAATCGTAGACCACGTAGAAGCGCTCAAGCCACACAAGCCCAAGCGTGAAGTCGCGTCCAGTCCCCGAAGGAGTGCCATCGCTTGCGATGGTGATATAAACGTTGTCGTCAGTGCCCCCAATTAATGAGTTTTGCTAGGCAAGCATGTTAGAGATGTGGTGTAGACATGAGCATTCAGATGCCCACGTACAGATCGAGGCCAAATCTGCGCGTCTGCCGTCCACTCATACGTTGTCTGGTTTCGGCATATACTATCAGCTAATGCTAATATAAAAGACAATGGTACAAACATTGCCGACCGTAAAAAAGAGGCTTTCAAGCGAGCCGAATTGCTCCGCGGGAAGAGCCAACAGTCCAGTGGTGTCGTCATAGGTAGAATTAGTGGCCTCCATGTATCGCTCAAATGCGTCTGAAATGGGGTAACTTAGTCAAATCTTACGTCAGGTAGAAAACGGCCGTACCCGAGGCAAGTAAGAGAAGCGAACATCCTGTATCGATCACGCCCGCCGTGTTGTTGAGGATTACTGTTCCCGCTGAGCCATAAGTTGTGGACTGATTGATACCGACAAAGAATGTCGACGGAGATACGGAAGTTATCGGACTGTGTTTGTCAAGATGAGTTTCCTCGTAATTTCTGCACGATACTGTCGCTGGGGACCCACACGTAAGATAAAGGATCAATGAACTTTGCGGGATCTGCCGCTCCAAAGTCAAGCTCCCCCGTTTTATCGAAGAACGTCTGTGATGGCTGGAATGAGATGCCGACTATCTTTGAGCCAATAATGTGTTGCGCGAACGCAGTGTCTGTGATGGTTGGAATTGTCTCTGTCCCGTTGTTGTCGAACGTGTCTATCAAGGATCGTAACCGAGAGGGTCGTTGAGTATCTTTAGAACGAGAACATACCTTCAGTGAGTGCAGTAGGGCCAAGCCTGACAGCGGCATACAGGTCAAGGCTCGGACGTTATGTCTGCGAAGAGAGGACATACCCCAATATGCCGTCTGCACCATCGAAGCCCTCCGCAAAAGTGGCAACAGCAAGGCTCATATTATGTATAATGGCTCCTGGTGCAAGCACCACATCATCCAGAAATTCCGAGCCTATTGAGAGTTGTTATGTTTTTCCTGTGTGAGATACGGCATGAGACCGGACGCTGCTCACCAACAAAGGAACCGATGTTGTAGTTGTCTCCCTGCAAAATGTCGAGTCAATCATAGCATTGTATGTCAGAGTATCAAAGATGGCCTTACGACGGAGCGCTGCGTTGAGATAGATGTGCTAGTGACAGCATACGACTTATTTGCTCCTACCCAGGTGTTAGAAGAGCCTGTGTCGACGATGAGAGAGTCTTCATGTGGGGTGAACGTGAAATTGTGCATTGTCAGAGGAAGCAAGCGGACGTACATTGAGTCGGGGGATCCCCAACACCGATCTGGCATCAAAGCGATTGATATGAGCCAGTGTATGTACCAAACAACCGAGACGTACCGATACACGATAAACGAAGGGGGTTCTCACAACCGCCTCACTGAATGTCGCCGGCCCATCTTGATCCCTCTTGGCTTGTCTAAAGGGGCGTGCTTCTCTGCGACCAAGGACACCTTGCGTTTGATTTCCGATATCCTGCAGGGCTATAGTACTTGAGGTATTGAGTTGGGCTGTCATCGGTAGAGATAATGGACCAGCGGCTGCGGGAAGCTCTCTGACACGATAGTGTTGTCCTAGGTCCCGACGTGCGCCACGATGTGCAGTTGACGTTCTGAAGTCGCGTATAGAGTGTGACGCTAGCACTGACCCCACATAGGGTAATAGGAGGGAAACTGAAAGTGCAATTCTGACCAGCATTGCGAAAGAATATGAAACTTGAGCAAGAGCAGTCCCCAGCTGCCAAGTCGATCACGGTGCAATGCTCAAAGGTGTCAAGGCTCATGTTGTAGTTATACCCCCCAGGCTTGATGAACGATATGATCATCCGATTCTCGTGTGTTATGGTTACGCTGTTGCCACTCCTCGGCAACCTACAGAAGAACCTTGAGGATACCAATCCCGCCTCGTTGATAGTTGATGGAGCATTAGATTGGTCTAGTTATTTTACTGAAAAGGTCAGCACTTCTGACCGTCGTCCATGCCCATTCGTACTAGGGACACTGCACAGCGTAGCGGGATAGTCAGGATCAATCTGTCAACATGTAGCAGTGAACTAGCATACCGGCGCGTTACTTCTCATCAGCCGGTCGCATTGCTATCTCTAATATTCAGTAGTAGTAGCTCCTAACAATCCGTTGTCTCAAGTGATATGCAAACGGTAACCGGTGATACGTCAGCGTCGTGGAGATGATGGATGGTCGTGTTGTATAGATGTTTCTGCGGCGCTGCTCATCGAGCATGATCAGAGATGTGCGTTGCTGAGCACACATTCAATCATCAGCAATGCAGTGTATGACTCTCAGCCAACAGAGTTTGAGGTGTTCCATCCGACTTGAGTTGGGTGGTCGTTATGGTGTGTCTCCGAAGCGACCAACATGTTTCCATAGCTCGAATCAGATACATAACTGATAATGGCGCATCTAATATGTGCAATAGCCAGAGTCGATCGTATGCAGTAGTCTCAGGGTAACGTGAGCCATGCGCTAGTCGGTTGCCTTCGGTTGCTTGCGGGGTGGAGGGGGGATGTATCACCCGGTGTGGGGAATGCCCGAGATCTGACGATCTGATCGGTCGTACACGCGGAGTACATGTTGCGCATCCACACCTCCCCCTGCTCCTCCGCGATCGTCAGGAGCTCATCATACTCTTACTGCCTAGCTCTTCGCGAACATTGTTGCTCCCTCATATACTCGTCTATGCCAATGGAAATTGGCATGCCGTCGGGGATGCCTGGCCCCTGATATCTCACCGGATCATCATAGATATATGGTCCGGATGCCCCACCCACTGCGTCATCGAGCGATATTACTGAGCATATCTATGCTTGCAAGAAGGCTGTCAGGCAAATCCCCAACTCAACTCTTGACAACTCTTGACCATACTCTTGATCTGCATCGGAGCCATCCCAGAAATCAAGTTTGGTGAGTTGGGTACCTAGTATATGAAGGCAATGCGCACTGAATATGCCAGGACTTCGCAGAGCATCGAAATACAAGAGTCAGATATATCATGACATACGGCAGCTCTCGCAGTCGCCGCCGCCGCAACTCCGTTGCTGCGGTCGCAAATGGAGCTGTTGACTCATTTACGAATGGGTTCAATCGGAGCATGGGCGGTGCTGCTCTTGGGGGCATGGGTGAGTATGTGCTGAGAGTGCATTGCATACATGTACTCAACCCACGTTAAATGCAGGTGCAGGTGCAACCCTCGGCGCGCCAGCTCTTTCCCAAGGCGCCGGTGCCATGGGGTACAACTACGGAGGGTACCCAGGCGCTCAATACGGCGGAGGCGTCGGCGGGGCATATGGAGGCGGTTTAGTCGGGGCGTACGGAGGCGGCTCGGGCGGATCCTACGGCTACGGAGCTGGTGGAGCGAGTCCATATATTGGCGCGAGTGGTATGGGCGCCGCCGGTACCGGAATGACTGTCGTCCCTCAGACTGGCATGATGGTCGCGGGCCAGCCCATGGCCTCAGCAGGAATGCCCCTACAGGGTGGTGTAGCCCAGCCTATGGTCTCAACCGGCGCATCGCTAGCCCAGCCAGGGCTGTCGTCCGTGGCGCCCCAGGCTGCCCCGCTTACCTCTGCTGCGTACGGGACAGGTTATGGCGGTTTTGGTGGTTATGGTGGTTATCACGGCAATTATGGTGGAGGCTATGGCACAGGCTACGGCAGCTACGGTGCAGATTACGGCGGGCCTACCGCAGGATACGGTGCTGGAATGAGCGCGGGCGTCGGTACATATTCGATGAACGGGCAGCAAGTAACCCAAGTACCCCAGGGTTCGACTGTGATCGTCGAACATGAACAACCTAGTCCCCGTCGTCGTCACCATCACCGGCCCCGAAGTGCAGACCCGTACTACGGACGTCACTCACGCTCCAGGGGCTACGAATACGACTGAACGGAGACTAGCATGGCCGTCAGAGGTTGGACGAAGAAGCACCGATCCTGTCTGGAGACCTATTGACATTATGCACTACCCTTAGCCAATCTGTATCAATACCCTCTAACATACGTCCCGCTCAATATGTTATTATGTATTTCCGGTCTCATTAACATCATTCATTGTTCGACTAGGGTTCGTCGAGATGTTTGTACTCGCGTATTGCAGATATACATCGTTGTGCTTGGTGACTGTAGTGAATTTGACGAATTATCGGTGATACAAATGTGCTAGATTATAGAGGGGGCAATGGTCGACGACATTGAGGACAGATATTCTGTGCAGGTATTCATGAGCATCTCGTAAAGCGACGGTAGAATGCTATTTACCTTGATTGCCAGCCACTACACGAGGGAAAACCCTTAAGTCAGAGATCTGACCATTTTCAGTGCGAAAAATAGAAACCTACCCTTTCAAGGCATGCAGTATGCTGAGATACGGTAAATATCAAGACATCAATGACGGAGGATGTGCGAATGATGTTCATGGACTTACGAAGAGATGTCCACACGGAGCCATACTATAACTGCGTCTTGCTCGCCCAACGCCGACTTTCTGCAACAGTCCACTACTTGTCAGCCCCAGTAACCCCTCGCGCTCCTTATCCCGATCCTGATCGGACGAGCGTGCACGGCGGTGTTCGGCATGGATAGCATCCATACAGATTGAGCAATCGCCTAGCGACGCGTCGGGAGACTCTGGATCTGGAGGAGGCAACTGCGGGTGGTAGTCGTAGGTTTGCACCCTGGAAATCTAGAGCAGTCTGTGAGAACCAGAACGGAACATCAGAGTCTGAGAGTGATAACGTACGCCTCCTGGCAAGAAGAAGGACGGGCTGACGTGCTCTTGCAGCATGATTGTGCCTGCCTGAAGCAGCATGAATATCGCGACTGCGTATATCCATCCTGTGAAGAGTTTAGCCGAGACTGCAAGTGCTATACTGAGGGCAGACTCACTCCGAGGCTCCACATCCAAAATATTTACGGGGCAGCCCAAGAAATCTATAATTATAGTCAGCATACCACTTGTACAGAGGAAGAACAGCCTACATAGAACAAAGAAGAGCCTGCACGCCGTTATCCCGAACACATATTCTGCACCAAGTCCGCTCGTGCGGACTCTACGTGCGGCACGCCAGATTTGCGGCAGCCAGAGCATGGAATAGAGCGACCCGACGAAAAACAAAGGTAGAGAAAGCAGCAGAACGATGCGGAAGACAAAAATCAGGAACAACGACATGAGAGTCCCTACCGACAGAGAGGTCAGCAATTTATTCGCAAGCCACCTATACGCGAAGGACAAGTCAACATACAGATGCGGGCAGATGGATCAGTCCGAATATGCTGCCATAAGAATACCAAGAACGACGGCCGTCCTGGAGGCGGGGTTGTGGTAATTGTCGGCGTCGCCGCAGGTACAGGCTGCGTGAGAGCCGGAGCCGCGTTCGCCGTCGATGCCGGGGCGACGGCCGGAGCTGGGGGGTATGTCGCCTGAGGTGTTGTATTCGCCGTCGGTGGGGCGGGGGTTGCTCCAGGTGCAGAGGGCGCTGCGACAGGAGTGACGACAGGGGGTCGAGGGGTGGCGGGTGCAGCGTCCTCAGGTGCTTGTATCTGGCCAATGAGGACGGCGAATTGCTATGCAGATTACATCAACGCCTTGATGTACAGGGGCCATTCAATGAGGAGGGAACGCACCGCCTCAGATACAAAGAGTATGCATGCTAGTCCAGCAGGTGCAAGAACGGTGAGAGATGGACGACCGTCGGCCAAAATCGCAAGTGTGATGTGCTGGCTAAGGTGTGAGTATGAAATCTCAGAGTTACACAAGAAGAGCGTACTCCAACAAAGGAAATGGCATCAATGAGGCTCTGCGTCAGGAATGCATAGCGTGAGACACGTGCGAGGCCTTGTGCAGAGCCACTCCGCTTTGTCTGGCGCAGGTGTAGAGCAAGGACTATGAGGTAGACGATAGTTGCGAGTCCCGCGTCTGCAGTGTACCCCGGAGTAATTAGTAGTCGAAGAGACAGACTGAAGGCACTTACAGGTCGTGATCTTCCTGTACAAACTCTGTGATCTGTTGGAGGAGAAATCCAGTGATCAGTACGTTCAGCCCATGGTACCAATACACCGGCCCTGAACAAGACGTACTTCAGCCCGGAAGTATCCTTGATCTCGTACAGAATGCCGCAATCCTGACTGAGCAGTACGCCATCCGCTCTGAGAGGTGGTGCAGGACCAGGCGCAATGCCGGTTGGCTCAGCAATCTCGTCTTCGATCAGGTGCATCAAGTCCGCCGGTATTGGCGACGGAGCAAGCTGCATAAATAGCTTGAAACTGCAGCGGACATTTGGGGAAGGGTCTGACCCGTCCGGACTACTTTTAGCTACAAGTGAACATGACAATGCAAGAACATACCGCTGGAGGAGCTCTCCTGGTCAAATGTGCCTGAGTCAATCTTCTCTCTCAGACGAGCGATCCGTGCCGAGAGCTCTCCTTCGATCGCGCGGGCTGTATCGTTCACGTGAGGAGTAGGGACTAGGGAGGGGATGTCCCGTAGATCGATGTGTCTCCTGAGGGCCTATTGATTACGTCCAGAAGACGAGCGACGACGTATGAGCTTACCCAGGAGGCTCTACCAGGGCGTATATGGTACCGTTCCGGATGAAGTGTACTCCATCGAAGTCAAGGCGAAGCTCTTCCTCGCTTTCCCTGTCGTACAACTCGACTTTGCCCTGTGACGTTTGTTAGAGTAGTATTCCCTACAGAAAGACCCGCCCGTACGTGTATGCTGGCAATCTCATCTGTAATATTCTGCGTCCCACGCGTGAACAGTAGCATCTTGTCTCCTACACTGATGGAGATTGTGCCTGTGGTGTCCCAGTTCCATTCCGCCCCACGCTCCCCTAGTTCTGTCTCATTAGCACCTGTCAAGAGTTCGTCCGCAAATGGCCGCCATGCTTCGGTGCCATTTGACGTATTCGCAGCAGACGTAAGGTTATGCAGGCGGACATCACCATGCCAGAAACCAGTTATGTTAGTGTAATAGGATGCCTTGAGAGGGTCGAGGGTAGAGCCAAAAGTCATGAAGTTCGAGACAAGAGGTATGGTGACCGGATGATCTACGGGCTACGTGGTATCAGTCACTACTTCCAGACCATTGCAGGAGGATGTGCGGATTGGCCGGAACGTGCATAGGCTGATTGCGTTTTGTGGTTTTCACGCAAGGCATACCAAGTGTTTATTGTCGCTTACTGACTATAAGGGGCCCAACGTGAACGGGGTATCCTCCGATGCAATGATAGTGGCGTACGAGTTCTACAAACCGAGGTCTATAGCGATGTGTTGAGCCGCCTAGTCCCGCCTCACTCCCGACCAAACCTCCTAGCTTCTGCATGCCATCCTAGTCCCATGCACACTCCGGCCCAAACACCTCACATAACCGGGTCGCGCAGAGACACTCACAAGTGAGAAATTGGAGGCAGTGCCATTCAGCCACGCAGAGTAGTTTCCCAGCTGCCAGCCTAATGCATCTAGAGCTGCCACATATCGTGTCCTTGCGGATGGTTCGTCTCCGTGTGTGTTCGTGAACATGAAGAGCACCAGCGCAATGAAGAGGAACGATGAGAGCGAGCTTCGAGGTCGACGGGGTGGCTCGATGCCAGCCTCTTCTTCATCGGTAGGGGTCCGAGTCGTATCACCTGGGGAACTCATTGTTCATAGCAACAGTCTGCAGTAATTATGAAAAGGCTACAAGAGGGTATCAAGCGGTAATAGCTGAGTCGTGGTCGGTGTGAGGGGGGGAGTGAGGATTACGTCGCGGCCGCAGCGATCGCCACGGGCGCTTAGTCCACTTTGCAAAATACCGCCATCCTCAATTCAATTCTGGTTCATTCCCCCTTGCACTGAGACTCATTTCGAGACATCACTCAAGATTCAAAACATCTAGGCACGATCCCATATACACTCTGGATTTTCTTGTGAATTTGAGCGATCGATTTGCGACCCGCCTCGGTCGTAGCTTTGTTCTGATTCGCGAGTCGCCAAGTCCTTGCACGATATCTGGCTATCGAAACGGCTAAATACACCTCGTGCTACTAAGGATCGCTCGCACGAGTGACAAGCATCTTCTCATTGCTCAATATCTGCCTACGGTTGGGTGTACCTCTCGACACAGCTTGCCGTATGCTCACGTCCCTTCTCACCCTGGTGAAACTGGATTGTCTTTGGTCACGTAGTTACTTTCCTTCGTGTTCGTTTTCAAGTGAGCCGCATGTCCACTTCGGATCCATGTCAAACTTCCTCTTAGTCCCGGTAATAGCTTCCACCCGATGACCTCGTATGTGCCCCATTCTCCATGTCAGACTGCGAGGTGACATAGCGCGAGAAACAGGTGGCTGCTGCCATTGCATACGGTCCTTCTGTCAAGTCTTTACCCAGACCGGGCGACCTGCTGCAGCAAGCGCTCAAGGGCGCATCCCATGATCTTGAATCAGGGCGTACACGTGTAGTGTTCCGGCTCGCTCGGACTGTGTGATCTAAGACGCTCGTTAGGTCCGTGCGAGACATACATGAGATAACGAGCAACGATCGAGCAATCAGCTCATTTGGATCAACTGCGCGTCGGCAGGCAGATACTACATTGATATGCTGGTTGCACGCGACCCTATGTGTCGCTCACACGATGGGCTTCAAACATAGCAGCTCTTAGAGTTCCGCCATAACCCCGTAAAGCTATTTCGGAGTCTTCCCTTCCATGCAACGTGCTTCACAGGTCTAGCTGTCATACTCTAGATCCCAGGAGTCCGAGTACTGCTCTTAATTCAGTGAGTGACGGACGTAGCGTCCTGCTCCTCTAGCGACCTTCTTCCCTGCTATTGCTGATGCTGGACAATATGCAGTCCCCTTCTGGTGAGTCTTTCAGCCCTTTGAATATGCGCAAGGCTCACGCAAACTGGACTCCATAGCGAAATTGGGCGAGAAGATGGCTCTGCCCGGTGTTGTTGAAGATGCGGCTACTGTGGATGCTATCCTGTCGGTCGCCAAGGGTGTACTAGCGGGACTCGATCCAATCCTCGGTGCTGCGCCAATCCCTGGGATTGACATTGCCGCGAAGTCTCTCTCACACCTGATTGACATGTTGCAAGTTCGTAGTTTTGTAGCACTTCGAGAAGGCCTCAGGACTGACCTGACCGCTTGGTCCCACAGGAAACCAAGGAGAACGATGAGACGGCCAAGGCGCTCGCTCGAAAACTGCAGAACTTTGCGGTCGTCATAGAACAAGCAAGGAGCGAAGTTCAAGCGAAGGTAGACGCCATGAATATTGGAAGTTCGAGCGATGGGGTGTCTGAGGCTGCGAAAGAAGACCCTCAGTTGGCGGATTTGCTGGATAATATTGGAGATCTAGCTAAGTACGTCAACGACTTCGCTGCCTAGAGTTCCTTGGACATACATTTAATTCACAGAGCGCTGTCGAAACTCGAGGAAACGGCACAAGAACTCCAGAACTCTCCCTACATGTTCCGGTGTATCAAACACGCTGGGAACGCAAAGGTGCTCTTGCGGTTGCACGACGGCATTGGTGAAGCCACGTGGGTCTGGCAGGCAAGCATCCATCGTGACTTGGTTACATGTATCTAAAACACGGCCTTGTAGTTCCGTAGCAGCGTGAAGCGTGATCTGAAAATGGCCGCGGTCGCAACCGATGTAGGGGTGAGTGCTGTGGCCTTCGGGTCCGAGGATGCCTCAGTAACCTTGAGCATGACTTAGGCCATTCGAAATACACAAGATACACAAGGTTCGTGTTACCGCCATATATACGGAACTTGTGATCACCGACTTCCCGGATGCGCTCAGAGGTGAAGCAACTCTTGGAGCAGCTGAACCCAGTGCGCGCCCATTTCCGCACACACCCTCTTTGGGACAGGGGAATTCTTCAAGAAGAGACACAGCAGCAACTTGTCGCGAAACTTGCGCAGTGGGCAGACGGCCAGATCCTTGAGTTGAGAGAGCGGCGCTTTTGCGTCTTGACCGGTCCTCCGAGATCTGGCAAGTCGACTATTGCGCTCGAAGTGATCGACCGCCTGGAGAAGAGGCAGTTACTCGGCGCCAGCTTCTTCTTCAACCACGCAGATGACTCTAGGCGTGTGACAAAACACGTCTTCCCCACGATTGTTAGCCAACTCACGCGAACACATCAAGATCTGCGACAGTCCCTGATCAATGGCGTCATGGAGCATATCGACCTAGATCTCGGCGATAACGACCGTATGGATCTCCAGGCGAAGAATTGTCTCGAGCGGCCCCTCAAGGAGATCCCGGAGACCCACAAGCCGGTCATTATTGTGTTCGACGCAGTCGACATCTGTACCGACCCTCCGGAGACCATTGCAACCATGTTCCGCCTTCTTCTGCGTATATCAAAGTCCGCCAAGTTTCCACTCCGATTCCTGGTGACCACTACACCTGACACTCGGGTGACCAACGTACTCGACGAAGTCGGCTTCCGCGATCACGTCTGGAAGGAGGAAATGCCTGCTCTCCCTCGTATCATAACCATTGCCAATGTTGTTCGCACCCTCAAGAACGACGCTGGCCAAGCGAACGGCCAGGCGATGCGAAAGTCCTTCCCACAATATCCCTCCGAAGAGCAGGTTGAGTCGGACGAGAACGCCGTTTGCCACGCTCAGCTGGCCAGTATGTGCCTCAACATCCTGATGGAAGACGGCGCATTGCGTCGCAACCCATGCGATCTCCCAGAACCTGCTCGGTATGGTCTTGAAGCAAAGTCCAGTGCTTCCTCCCTACACATCGATGACCATATCCCAGCGGATGTGGAATATGCCAGTGTGCTTTGGACGACTCACATCCAGAAGGCTAGTGGCGATCCCGCCACGATCGAGGCGCTTGAGGAGTTCTGCTTGGGGAAGAAGAAGATTCTTAGCTGGTTGGAGATGCTGGGATACCTGGACCAGCTTGACGTTGCACTGCGCACTTTGCACGGCGTGCGTCTTTGGTATGAGGTATGATTCTGCTATACAGCATCATGTTATGATGTTAACTGAAACATATGTTTAGAAGAATGCTACCGAGGAGACGCAAACTTCGCAAATTTTGCACGATGTGCACCGTATCGCTCTCGAGTTCAACGACGTCATCAGCATCTGTCCGGAACAATTGTACATCTCCGCCTGGCCGCAGATTCCTGCTTGCGCGCTAGTCGAGCAGTATACCCTTTCTCCCGGTACCGCGACCATGACGGTATTGACACCGAGAGACGCTCAATGGAGCCCCTTCCTGTTCGATATTCAGACTCTGCGGGGCAGACTAGTTGGAGTGAAGGTTGATCCGGACGGGCGTTACATCGCATCCTGCGCCCTATATGGGCAGATCGATATATGGGACGCTATCTCTGGAGCACGACTTCTCACAGTCACGAATAAATCCGGTGCCGACTCATTCGACATCTCATGGAAGGATCAATGCATTGTCACTTGTCGTGAAGGTGGTCGCGAAATTTTCATCCATGACGACACTGTGCCTGTTCAACCTACGCCTTTGAGCGAGGATGGATGCCGATTCAGCTCTGTCGCCTTCTCTCGAGACGGACACGTGTATTCCCCCATCTTGGAGGAGAACCGTGTTCTCGTCTGGGACGTCAGTAGCCACTCCTTGGTCAGGACAGTCACATGTGAGGATGTCGTGTCTACTTCTATCGACTTTGCAGTCGACGGTCTACGCGCCGTGTCGGGATCCGCGTGTGATGTCCGAGTCTGGGAGGTCGAGAGTGGCTCCACAGTAGCTCTGCTCCAAGGACACGCCGATCAAGTCATGTCCGCTGTGTTTCTCCTCGACGGCGACAAAGTAGCCTCCGCTGGTCGCGACAATTTCGTTCGTATCTGGAACGTCGAGGAGCAGACAGCTATCCACGAGTTACAGCACCCGACCACCGTTTCGCAAGTTGTGGTCTCTCCGAAAGGCGATGTGGTTGCATCGGTGTCGGACATCATTCGATTATGGAGCTCCGAAACAGGCGAAGTGCTTGCAACGCTCTCTGCAAACTCCTCTCCCGTCACTTCGGTTTGTTTCTCGATGAGCGGCTTGAGGCTCATTTCGACCTCATGGGATGGCGCTGTCCACGTATGGGATATGACGAGTATACAGCAAAGCTTGGACGACATGCCGGGCCATCAGTCCTCAGTGACTTGCTTGGCATATTCCAAAGATGGGACATTGGTTGCTTCGGGAGGAGCAGATAGGCGCATTATCATCTGGGACGCACTCACTGGAGAGCACAAACAGACCTTGGAGGGCCACGATTCTGGAATTCTCAACATAGTGTTTTCCCCAGACGGGGAGAGACTGATCTCGGTTGCGAATCAAGACCATTGTCGAGTTTGGGATTTGTCTTCCGGCAGAATGATAACGTCTATCACCCACAAAGATGCCTATCTTGCCGCGTTTTCAGAAGATAGCCAGTGGATCGTGACCGGCAGACGCTCTCTGCAGTCGTCGACCTCAGCGGCAGATAGAGAATCCGCGCACAGTGATATACGCCTATTCAAAGCTTCTGACGGACAAATCGAGAAGGATTTCACCTTTCCCCTCAATGTTGGGAACCTCGAATTAGAGTCACTGGAATTCTCTCCTAACGTCACCCACATCTATGCCGTTTGTGGCTCTACTGCTATGTACGGCATCGATATAGCCACCGGTCGTGTTGCTCCAATTCCTGAGAAACAGCGACCGAAGGTTTCTCGCGATAAAGTGGTTGCCTCTCCGCAACATGGTTGGATCACCTTACCCTCAGCTGACAAGCGCAGAGTTCCCGTGTGTTGGTTGCAGCGCTCCAGGAGGCCTGCCACGCATATTTTCGGGGAGGGCGAAGAAGTCTGCATGTCACGGGGGCACCATCTGGGAATCGGCTCTGACTCGGGTAGAGTGACACTTTTGGACCTCTCTAACCTCTCCTTGCCAGAACCTCCTCCTCCTGCGAGACGGAAGACGATTGACTTCCGTTCGCCGCGCGATTTCCAAGCAGCTCTGGGATTGGCCGCGAAAGCCGCTGGCAAGGCAGCTGTCAACCTGACCAAATCGAGGCCTTCATTTGCAGACAACTCCATCGCTGACACCCTGCCGGACGTCGGAAATGCATTGGCCGCTGCCGGATCCGCTCTGTCTGAGCTCAAATCTACACCTCTCTTCGGAGGGTTGGACGACGCGGTGTATAGACTCGTCAGCCTCACACAAATATTGCAGGTGAGAGACATCTAGATGAATAGCGCGTCTCGAAACAGATTTGCTCACCCGTACTAGGTGACCAGAGGCAAGGAGGACTTCAAGAGGGAGCTGGTGCAGAAGATAGAAGAGCTTATCGACTCTGTCAAACAGTCGAAGGCTGAGATTGAGAACATCACGGCATCACATAATGGAGAACTCATTCTCAAGAAGTCCAGCCCCCTAATCTCATTGCTTGACGCTGCGGAGGACCTGGCCGAGTACGTATCGTTGCCATCGTTGTGCAATTTTGTTATTGATACTGATTGGACCTGCCAGTATGCTTTACCTTTTCGCCCAGCTTCAAGGTATCGAGCAAGTCGAAGCAAAGAACCTATATCTTCGCTTCAAACAGAAGGCTCAAGGTCGCAAGACAGATGTAATTTTCACGGTGAAAGATGGGATCGAGGATGCTTACGATGCAATGGCTCATTTGATGGTACAGTGCTCTTACTGCATGGAGGTTAATGCGCCGGCTTATTGGAGTTCAGTCACGAGGTAGGGTTAAGGTCACTAAGCTCATATCTGAAGTTGGGTCCGCCTCCAGTCGTATTTCGGCATCGGTGAAGGTGAGGTGCTAGTTAGTTGATATTCCTTAATTGACTATCTATGGCAATGTATCCAGCAAATTGAGGAGCAAATCACTGAAGGTGAGCAGCATGTCTTCTATGTCCCGTGAAAACGGAACAGTTATACGGACGTCATTCTGCAGACGATGCACGCCGCCTGCAACGGCAGCGAGGTGTGGCGCAATCTCGATCCAATTTCGACCTCGGCAAGGACGACAATCGCAACAAGGAGCGTTTGAAGCTCCTTCAGGAGCTGAGTGATTTGGTCGAAGGTGTCAGAGTAATTGGAAGTGGTGCATCTGTGTATTAGTCGAAAGCCCAGAAGAATGTAATCCAGCCAAGACGCCGCTCTTTTCTGCAGTGTAAAACCGTCTGGTATTGGGTACTTAGTTGATCGTTCAAAGTTGCCTTCGGAATTGTCATTTGTCATGCATTGATTTACTTCCTATGCTATCCCTTCGCCTCCCGTCACATGGCGACTGCATGAAGTCGTACTATGTTTACAAGAGAATTACAGTCAGATGTCCAGTGTTAAAGTTACACATCGGAGGTACGCTACCAGTTACGACTAGTGGTGTATTCTCCACCGCCGGACACTGGCACAGTGGTAATTGAGGAAATAGTCACTAACAAAAGTAAATGAGGAGACAACGCAATCCACACTGAATCTGCTCATTGACCGACGCACAGCAATCGTCACCATGCTGTAATTGCGATAAATTTGCAGGGCTCAGTGAAGCACGTAACTTGAGTCCTCTGGAAGTCCATGAACAGAACGCTCGTGCAGATATTCCAGAATAAGGCCAAGCGCGAGCCTTCTCGTCTCCGTGCCCACGCATTCATGTAGGATCTTACCAAAAGCTACGTCTCTGTGTGCTCTGGTACGTAAATGTGCAAGCTGACTGCCTGAAGAGGGCACGGTGGACTGTGCAGACCTGTGAGTGATTACGGAACATAGTACATGTATTAATTACTATACCACACTCAGCTGGGAGTGCATGTACACCTTCACCCGCCTTCTGGCTTGGCATCGAGTGTCGATATAGCAGCAGGACTATGCGACACTACCGAGGCGGCCATGGCTGTGATCACCACAGCAGCAACAGTGGCGAAATTGACATCCGCATTTTCCGACGTAGAACGCGCTCTAGCTGCCGTTGGATCATCGCCCTCTGAGTTGAGATCACGCCGACTTTTCGGTGGCCTGGACCAGGCCATCTATGCACTGTGGACGCTCAGCGACATCCTCCGGGTGAGCGAATGTGGAACTGGAGCATATCGCGATATTCGAACTGACTGTTTGCATTGCACAGACAACGGATGGAACTTAAGCGTGCGTTGATCAAGAAGATTGAGGAATTGTGCACGATTATCTGCCAGTCCAAGGCCGAATTTGAGAACGTGGCTGCACTACCGTCGATCACTACCGTCATCTTTCGATGTTCTACATTCTGTTTTCTGACCACGACCTATGGTATGTTAGAACTGTATGCGACACTTCAAGAAATCCACCAGCCTGAAATGAAGCATTTCATCAAAAGATCGATGCATCGTTATTCACACGATAAACACTGATCATTTTATGTGTCTCTAGACGAGCTGCGCCGTTTGCAGTGCCAGCCTGGTATCATGAAACTGCAAGATGGCGTTGTCCGCTCACAGATATATTTCGCCCGCGGCAAGGATGCGTCCCGGGATCAAAAGAGGCTGCGCCTCCTTCAGCAGTCATCCCACATGGCTGAAGACGTTGATGTCGAGTCGGATACATCATGGACGTAGCCGCAACGTGTGATGTCATAAGGTTCTCGGCATGCATGCAGACATGAGTGTTCTCCAATTCCAGTACGGGTTTTCTCCCGTTAGCCGGTGATGTTGAGTGGCGAGCAGATGAGGTTCTCGCGTTTCAAGGCATGGCTCGTGTATGTTGTGCAGCTTAGGCATGTTGGAATACGAAGTTATGAACCTCTGCCATGAATTCCAACTATATTCTTAGGATGCGGATCTAACCCACTCAATCACGCCACTGTTGCATCTTCGAGCGAGTGATCAGAAAGACACGCACCGACATTGCATTCACTGTAGGTGTGGTTTGACATAGAAAGATTGGTGAGGTCAGCGTAAAAGGAGGCCTCCTTCAAACCACACAGAGAGAGTGGACTGTGGCGCAATTCTAATAGAATAAATATACAGTTACCCAACATGCCTCCCGGACTAATCCAATTACATCCCAAACACACCACTCCTGCCCTCACACCCCGTTCGCACCCTCCTGTGCACGCCTCCACTCCGCTAGCATCTCTACGCTGATCATCTTCAACCCCCATGCGTCCGCGAACGCGCGGCACGCGTCGCGGCGCATCATCCCGCCGTCGACGTCCTCCACCAGCTCACACAGCACACCCGCGGGCGGGAGGTGCGCCGCGGCGCACAGGTCGAGCGCGGCCTCGGTGTGCCCACGTCGTGTGAGGATGCCACCGGATCGAGCGCGCAGCGGGACGACGTGCCCCGGGCGCGAGAAGTGCGAGGGATGGGAGGAGGGAGAGGCGAGCGCGCGCACGGTGTGTGAGCGGTCGTGCGCGGAGATGCCGGTGGTTGTACCTGTCAGTATCCAGGTGAGTGACCGGGAAAGAGCGAAAAAAGGTTTCCGAGCGAGATGATACACAGGGAGTCGACAGAGGGATAGAAGGCGAGAAGGCTTACCATGTCGGTAGTCAACTGTGACGGTGTATGCAGTCCGGTGCGGATCCTGGTTTTCTGCGACCATCATCGGAATCTCGAGTTCATCTAGGCGTTCTCCTGGTAGTGAAACACAAATGAAGCCGCTGCAGGATGACAAGTAGGGACGCTCAGAACGAGTCATTCAAGAAGGGGCGCCACACTCACCTCGTATGGCGGACCATGAATGCCATCTTTTCTGCAGAGCACTCGCTCGCAGCAATGATCAGGTCACCTTCATTCTCCCTACTCTCATCGTCCATGACGACCAGGAACTCGCCGCGCTCGAACGCAGCGATCGCATCCTCGAGGGGGTCGAAGGTGAACGCCGTGCGCGGTGTAGGCTGCGAGACGATTCTCGGAGCTCTCGGATCTTTCAGGGCGGGTAGCGGTGCTGGTGGTGGGGCATTAAGCACAGCCTGTTGAGGCGGTTTCGTAGCAAGCATCGTTCCGAAGGTGCTACAGATGGAAGACGCCGTTTCGGGGACAGGAGCCATGTCGCTTGCGGTGGAAGAGATCCGAGAGGAAATTGGGTGCTATCAGCGAGAGTGTGGAGGAGAAAGTGTTATGTGGCACCGCAGCGTCCGATGATATAGGAAAGAAAGTCACGCTGGGGTGCTGAGCGAGCGGCGGCTTGGATGACAGATGAGAATGTAGGGACGGACGAGGAGGGTCGGAGACGGGATTAGGCGGGTACGCTGCAGGCGCCCGGCGACCTGCCCGAGAGATCGCATTGTTTCGTTCAATGGGGAACTCACAGAAATCACACAATGTTTCCTGAAGATACAACTTGAGTTGCGAAAGAAGGACGATGAGACAGACGAGAATATCTCGAAAGACGTGGTCATCTTAGGTCGTTTACGGAATATCTGCGGACAACAGACGCGGTGGTCTTCGGACTGAGTCGGAGGATAGGACCCCAGCGACTCATATGAGGTAAGGGCTTGCTACTCATCTCGCTCAGACGTGAAGCCAGGGATGTGCGATGGACTGATGACACCGGGGGGTCAAGGCGTGTGAACTCGTTTTCAACAGAACTTGACATCGATTTGTTAAGCAGGCATCGTAGAGAATATCAAAACCAAGGATTTGACCGCTTCAGGCTTGCGGAAGTGGAAGATGTATCTCCTGCTAGACATCTGCCGAATTTCGGGGTCCGAGGTCAAGCACAACCCTGCGTGAAGCTGCCGTCGGATGCACACCAGACAACTGCGTGTGCGAGCGTCATGAGGCGGCATGACTTCGGAGTGGGCACTGGGCGCACAAGGTCTTGCATATGGAACTGGAACCCACGTTTCGTAGATTTTTGTTTCGTCTGGACAGATATTGAGGTGGCTGCGGGCTCCTGCGTCCCCTTCATCCTGCTCAAGAGGTTCTATCACCGTAATGCACATGTTCAATTTCATCGAAGTATGCAAGTAGGCTCTGAAAATATATGTTATTCTGGTGCTGCTACTTTACCAATGTCTCGCACTTGAAATCTCGACATGATGTCACCAGCGACTCGGGAGTTCTGCAAGGTCTCTGGCCTTGTAAAGAGCGCAAGAAATGCACCAGAATCGTTGGAAGGCATTTGGTCACCTATTGATGGTGTTCTGAGTCCGACTGCTGTGCTCTGCAGCCTTCATCCTATGTAATACTAATTGGTTCACATCTTGCTGCTGGAACGGAAAGCGGTGACTGGATCATACTACCATTTCAGGCAATATTCGCCCAGACCGAACAATCTGCGATTCGTGCATTCATGTTTCAATTGCAAGTCTCTATCAAGGGAGGCAAAGTGAGCGTGTTGATGAAATGATGACGCAGTATATTCCGAGGCAGAGGTGAGAGTCCATGGCCAGAGGAAGCCGTGCGCACATTACCCGCGATTATGACATAAACTTCCAAAGATGGCAAATCTCGGTAGTAAAGTCGGGCACCCGGTGTGCTGGGAGCTGTGGCGGTGTCGTGGGTCTCGGGAGGACTCGGCTTGCCGGGCGAACGCGCCCAATATTTTTGAAGGGCAGGAGGCAGTCGCGACTCTGCTCATCACCATCCCCAACGTCCTCTAGACCCAGGACCTCCGTCCCAACCTAGACTCCTCCACCCTAGGTTCAACTAATCCAGATGGCACACCTCTCACCTTCCGGCAAGTGGGATGCACGGTGAGCAACAATTCTCGCCATCGTCCCTGCCAGCGAGCTCACCGCGCCCACCAGGTATCTCGGCCCCGTTCCCCACGATGCCTCCTACTACGCCAAGTGCATGCTCGGCGGTGCCCTCGCGTGCGGTGTCACCCACGCAGGTATCACCCCGCTCGATGTCACCAAGTGCAACATGCAGGTACGCTGCCAGCGCACACGTTATCGCCGCGCGCCGTGCTCACCCCCGCGCGTAGGTGAACTCGGCCAAGTACAAGGGTCTCATCCAGGGCCTCAAGACCATCGCCTCGGAGGAGGGCAGCCGTGGTCTCTGGAAGGGCTTCGGCCCGACGTTCGTCGGCTACTCGCTGCAGGGCATGTTCAAGTACGGTCTCTACGAGCCGTTCAAGGACCTCTACCAGAACCTCGCCGGCGAGGAGGCGTCCACGAAGTACAAGGGCGCGATCTGGCTGGCTGGTTCTGCCTCGGCTGAAATTTTCGCTGACATCGCCCTCTGCCCCCTCGAGATGACCAAGGTCAAGATTCAGACGTCCCCCGCCGGTACCTTCCCCGTCCCTATGATGGCTGCGCTCTCCGAGATGCAGAAGCTCAAGGCTGAGACCCGCTTCCCCTTCGGCTCGCTCGTCCCTCTCTGGTCCCGTCAGGTGCGTACGCCGCTCGCTATCGGGAAAATTATCATTCTCTGTGTTCTCGATTTTGGTCACTTCTCCCAGAAGTGGAGAAGGTGGTTAAAGTAGAGAATTACAAAGAGTGACGTTGTCCTGATGCATTCTTCCGACGAAACGCCACACGAATACTGACACACGCGCAGATCCCGTACACCATGGCCAAGTTCTTCTTCTTCGAGTCCATCGTCCAGCTCTTCTACAGCAAGGTCTTCACCGCGCCGAAAGACTCGTACTCCGAGGTCACCCAGCTCGGCATCACCTTCGCATCCGGTTACATCGCCGGTGTCGTCTGCGCCGTCGTCTCACACCCCGCCGATTCGCTCGTTTCGCTCATGGGCAAGCCCTCGAACCGCGGTAAGAGCCTCGGTACGATTGCTTCTGAGGTTGGCATCGTCTCGCTCGCGACCAAGGGTCTTGGCACGCGTGTCATCATGATTGGTACCCTTACCGGTACGTGTTTTCGTCCTAGCGTGTCCCTACGCATCGCTGACGCCCCTCACAGGCTTCCAGTGGTGGATCTACGACTCGTTCAAGACCGCCATGGGCATGGGCACCACTGGTGGCAAGTAAACGTGCTCACCATCCAAAGTTAGCACATATGCCCCTCTTCTACTCCCGAGCCGTTGTCTAACCTCGTGCCAGTAGATGTGACTGCACGGTGGGTGCAGGTGTACTCCATCATGTTGTCGTATTATGTTGTCCTGTCACGTCCCGTACACTATTTTACACGCCTGGAAATAGAAATTCACGGACATACCCATCTCGCATGTGCGTCGCGGAGCCAATGGGCGCCCGTTTGAAGCCCGGTACTCCGCCTGTCATTCAAGGTGCTGTGCACGTTCGACGCGTTATGGTGATGTTTTCAACGGATGCGCTGGCAGTGAGGCTGCTCAGGGATACTGCTGCTCGACCCATGCATGGACGCACTGGCACTAGGACCGCGATCTTTCCAGGATATGCATGCGAACGCTTTGCTCGCATACTCTCTGAGGTCAAACTCAAAGGGAGTCTATTGCGGCTTGAGCATGAATACGATTGCAGCTTGCCCACTGTGAGCTCAGGGATTGATGAGCAGATGTCATCGATCATCTCTCGCTCAATCTGCAGCGACGTTGATCCTGCATGCCCGCAGAAGCCGTCGCAAGCCGACAGCCCGTGCTATGGAAATCCCAAGATACGGAATTCGGAGAACTCGCTTACTGTACAAATGAATAGGGCGATCTCAATATCCCTTCATACCTCTTCGCGTCCGCCGCATCCCCTCGCCCCTGGACGATTCATAACTTGCCGAAAGCATGGGAATATTGTATAGTGATGAAGCGACCTCAGACTTCCTTTTTACAGCTGCTACATCCGCGATGATGGGCATCACAATTCCTTGTTCACGGTGATCCCTTCGGCCAGGTCGACCAGTGTCTGGAGTAACTGAAGCCGCTCCTTGTCGCGAGCGCTGTTCCTGCCGCGATCAAAGTAAATTCGTGGTTGTGCCACACCGCCCTGGCTCATGTCAACGCCGCGCTGGCGTTGCAGACGAAGTGATCCCTCTAGTACCACGGACTAAATCAATGATACTCCGTGATATGGCGACCGTGAGGAGCTGACCTTGAGTAATCTGGTCTTCGAGTTGCTGACAGGAATGTGCCTTGAATTAAGAATCGGAGTATTGGCGATGAATTACTGACCTTGACCACGGCCAGTATTCGATCGGATGCAATAGACACCTCCGAGATCAGTTTGGCAAGCTTGACCCTTCCACGCGACTATACGCTGCGTCTCAACATTGCGTTTCTTTCGATCGGCAGAGTGAAATGACTTACAACGATGTAAGCGACTGCTCCATAAGCATCTTCAAGGCTATCTTTGACAGCGAACATGACGTCTGTCTTGCGCGACCGAGCCTTCTGTTTGAATCGCACATAGAATCGCTTCGCATCGACTTGTTCGATCTCTTGGAGGGTAGCGAATAATTCTAGCATGCTGCAAGACGAGTATATGGATCAATCACTCGAACATCAGCCAAGACTACGTACTCAGCAAGGTCGTCGATCACCTCCAGCAGCGTCATAAGTGGACTGGACCGTTTGAGAATGACGGTGCCGAATGACGCGTTATCGATGCTTCCGATCGCGGTTCTAGACTGTGAGATATTCTCATATAATTCCTCGATCTTGCGGACAAGTTCGCGCTTCAAATCTTCTTTCCCTTGAGTGACCTGTCATACCCGAAATGTGGATCCTGCGATTGGAGCTACATATTCACTCTGCTCACTCACCTGCAGAATGTCGGTCAATGAACATAGAGAATATATAGCATGCTCCAGTCCGCCGAACATTGGGATGGATTTGAGCTCGGATAGAGAGGCGCCTACTGCAGCTAGAGCTTGACCCACGTCTGGAAGAGTGTCGGCGATTGAATCCTCGCCACTGGCTGTACTCTTATTTTTTGCTATGACGGCTATCTCGAGGAGTGAGCGCGTCTTCTTTAATTTGTCAGGAACGGGAGACCTAGACGTGGGATCTGTTGGGAGTAGTTCCGAAAGATCTAGCAACGTGACTCTGCCAGTGGCAGAGCCTGTCGCGAATTTCAGACCAGTCGAAGCGGATACATCACCGTCGTGTCCAACTATGGAGCCTCGAGCCGCAGGCCTTCTGGACTTCTGTAACCAGCACACAGGGTCCATCTGCTTCTTCGGTCCCGGCAGGGTAACCCAGCCGTAGTGAGGAGAGGCGGTAAATTTGCTAGATATAACGTTCGGCACTTGCCTCTCGGGCACCAATACAGCCAATCCGGTCTCCGTCTTGATGTTGCAGGAGTAAACGGCGCCTGAGGTGCAGGTCACGTAGATCTGACTGAAAGGATCTGTCTCGGCGTTGGCGTGGGGCGGGTGGAACTCTAATGTCTGTATCGTAATGTTCCCGACGTTACTAGGGAGATTAAAGTCCATATGGAACCCCCCATCGGCTGCGTTGAACAGGCGTATGTCGCTATGCCATATATCAAGTCTGTCGACAGGATAAGACTTCTGGAGCGAGCGTCTGCTGGTTGCAATCCATCGACCGTCCGGAGAAAACGCAGCAAGATGTGCGTCACGGTGAGTCAAGGACATGAGCATGCTCCCGGTATCGAGGTCCCAGATCCGAGAATGGTCCTGAGATGCAGTTGAGACGAGTCGTTTATTATCGTGAGAGAATGAGAGGTGAAGGATTTCTGAACCGTGCCCTTCTAATATTTGCATACTAGCACCTGCGTCCGCATCCCATACAACGATCTGCTTGTCTATAGATCCAGATGCCACGAGTACGCCATCATGCGAGTAGGCTAGGCAAGTGACGGCAGACTTGTGACCATGAGGCGGCTCCGTCTTCGATGTCATAGTCATCGCGTCCCACACCCGAATAGTTCCATCCCATGAACTAGAGACGAGGCGCAGGCCATTCATCGCAAAGCATATGGATGTCACAGGGGAGTTGTGGTTCTTCAGGATTCGAAGTAATTCGCGCGATCTCGGATTCCAGATGCGGACTGCATCAGAGACAGATGCGACGACGTCTCCTTTTGGTGAGACGACGACTTGAGTGACACTGTCCGGATGCTCCAGGATACGTTCGTTGTCGGAGTTTTGTATGTCCCAGATCCGAACGCGTCGATCCCGACCGCCTGAGGCGACCTTGGTCGCGCATGGGAAGAAAACTGTAGAGAGTACACTGTCCGTGTGCCCCTTGAATTGGTGCAGTATCCTTCCCTTCTCGAAGTCCCATACACACACATCGTCTTGTGAACCTGACACTGCGGTATTTCCACCGATCGCGAAGTCGATGACCGTTGAGACCGGTCGTTCATATTCAATTGTTGTAATAACCCTGCGAGCTTCGGCGTCCCAGACGAGAACTTTGCGACTATCCAGAGCTGGGGAGAATATGCGGCCGTCGCGGGAGAAAGCAACAGAACTGAAACGTGTATTTTCCCAGGTCAGCGGTGGCGACGACTGCTGCTCGTCATCTTGCTGTTTGCTTTGATCGTATAGATAGATGTCTTTGCCGCCTTCACAGCACGCTACAACGCGCTGGTCCTTCCAAGATACATCAAAGAAGTCCGCGCCAGATATGTTGGTCAACCGTAGAAGATTGACACCCGAGATGGCATCCCACAGATCGATCTGTCCGTGGAGCGCACATGATGCAATATGACGGCCATTTGGGTTGACTTTGATTCCAACGATCCTACCTCGAAGTGTCTGGATATCAAACAGAAAAGAGGCCCAGCGAGCGTCCCTAGGTGTCGCGAGCTTCATTGCTCTGCCGTCTGGGGTGCGGTAACGTTCTACCAGAGGACATAAAGGAATTTGGGGCCATGCCGAGATGTACAGTTGCTCCGGGCAAATACTGATGACATCGTTGAACTCGAGTGCCAAGCGATGAAGATCGTGCAGAATTTGTGCAGCAGGCTTGTCTGGGGTAGTGTTACGCTGAGTCAGGTCAATTATACAATTCAAAGCGATGAAAAACGATTGAACTCACCTCATACCACAAACGCACATCGTGGAGAGTACGTAATGCAACAGTGACCTGGTCGAGATATGCCAACAATTCCAGCCAAACTATCAACTTCTCCTTCTCTACGCAAAATTGCTCCAATGTCTCGATGATGGAGGTATCGACTTTGGCTCTTTGGATGTGCGTCGTCCAAGCAACACATGCATACTCCACATGCAGGGGTATGTGCTCGCCGATACGGGAAGGGGAAATGTGGGCACTGGGGTCAAGGCCATACTTGGAGGGATCCGTCAATCTAAGCGGGTTTCGCTGCAACGCTTTATCTTCCATCAAAATTGTCAGGCAAAGATTTGCTAGACGATTGTGATATGTTGCATTACTGTCGTTGCTGACGTCGGGGATGTGAAGCGTAAACAGAGGAAACTGTTGCGTAGTTTGTCCATTTCTACGCAAGCGGGTATCGTCTTTGAGCTGATACAGGAAGTTGGCAACATCGACGATCTTGGGAAGGGAAGCAAGCTTCTCCTCCCAAACGAAATCGCGAGAATCGGCGGAATCCACGATACTCTGGATATGTCTACCAGGCCTCGATGTCACGACTAACCGCAGAGGGAACTTCACTGATCGCGCGACTCCGAGGAGCAGCTGGAGCATCTTCGAGATCGTGTCTGGAGGGTCCGTACAGACGTCCAAGGCATCCAGCAGCAGAACGATGGGCCGCTGATTCTCCGACACCTTTCGAAGAGGAGTCTCCATATAGTCCCGCGCTTGATCGTCCAGTCGTTCGTTGTTACCCAGATCCTGAGCGAAGTGCTCGCTGAGGTCATCGATCAGGATGTTTCGCAGATCGTTGCGACTGGCGAGCTGAGCAACAATAGTAGGGATGACATGCTTTACTACGTGTTTGTTGCCATCAGCAGAGCCGAAGAAAAAGCTGGCACCGAGCAGTCCCTTTTCAAGCAAAGAGTGGCAAAGCTGCAAAGCGATGCTCGTCTTCCCCGTCTCCTTAGGGCCAGAAAGAACGCATATGAACTTGTTGTTGAGTTCCTGATCTCCTCCCTCTGCCCAGCGGGCCATCCGCCTCAGAAGCTGTTGCTGCGAATCTTCGGGGAGGAAATGCTTATCCCTGTCAGGATGCGCGCGGAAGTGGGCGCGCACGGGTTGTAATTTGCCCAGGAGCAGGGTTCGTGCTACCGATACAAAGCAAATGTTTTCTGGTAAGCATGGGCAGCAAAATTATCGCAGCATGCACCGACCTTGAACGTCTTGGTGATCTCTAATAGCCTAGGTATATACAGTAGGATTTCTTGAGTCGATTGTTCAACAAACAGATATCGCGCTCACTCACCCCAACCTCGACTTGGACAGCGGCAAGCTGCACCCCTTGATTGACGCTACTACGGAGCTACATACTAGGTGAGACATGTATGTGTTGACGACGGTTCATCTGAGGCTCACCTGCCAGTTCCACCTGGCTTCGACCAAATCGTCGTTGAGTTTCAAAATAACCTTCGCATTGCCGACATGCTTCCAGCAGCGGAAGAGGAAAAAGGGACTTTGAAGTTTCATTGCCTGGTCCTCCAGTTTTGCCAGGTCCCTATAACCTATGAGAAAGTGACATCTGTGGCGAACGTATAGTGAGGACGCACCTCCCGAGCTCCGTGATGTTCTCGCGTAAATTTGCCAGAGATGGGTCTTCATTGCCCATATTTGATTGTGCCTTCTTCAAGTCTTCCGCAGCTTTCCCCGTGATCTGAGCGAACTTCCATAGCTTCTTCGCAAGTAATTTCGTAGCCTCATCGTTATCCGCTGTTTGCTGAACGACACTGGGGTCAGCTAACCAATATCGTCTGTATCTGGAAACTCACCAATACCATGTCGATGACATTCGACAGGGACTTTGTTACTCCAGGCAAGCCAGGAGCAACGGAAAGTATGGGTTCGACCGCATCGATAACGGTTTTGGCTGCCGATAAAATGCTCGTGACCGTGCTAGGGCCCTCATAGCTATCTTCCGCCTCTGTTTTGTCGTCAAGTCCCGCTAGCACATGAGCTGGTTAGAAGCGTGGCGAAAGTCAGTTTGAGTGCTCACAGGATGGGCTGTGCATGCTTGGGCGTGTGCGGGCGAAAGCTGCGATCGTCGAACTGGGGGAATCTTCAAATCATGTGTGATAACGGGCATGCCATGATGCAGGCGCTCCGGATTGAATAGCAGTGCGCAACTGACTTAGCACATTCGCTCTCGAAAGAGAAGACTTCCATAGACCTGTTGACGGAGTTTGACCGGATTATTGATACAATCTGCTGAAAGATGTACCGCGGCTGACGGTCCGAGGACACTGGGCTGACACTCCTACATGAAGGATATCGAAGACACGTATTTTGTCAGCAGAGGTCTTTTATCCTCGTCGATAGATGCGACATAAATATCTAGATCCTATGCTGCAGTGTTGCTGATAGTCAACATCAGCAGGTAGGAACGAGTATGACAGTGGCATAATCATGGGACGGATTCGCACGAGTGATCCAAACATAGCTACTGCGTCCCAAAGCAGGGTCACATGTCAGAGAATGTCAGGGATGTCAGACACGGATCTCGGGGTGCACTTTGGAGGATATACGTCTACCAGCATTACTGTCAATGACAGAACATGAGAATGTCAATACCCGGGAATGCTTATGCCAGCAATCGCCCGTTCATCAGCTTGAAGGAATCTGTATTGACATTAGTTTGGGTCAACCCGCGCAAAGGACTATTATTCAGGTCGAGATAACGAGGTCATGATGCTTCCAAGGCGTACATGACATCGGTACCTGTCACATCCGATGCATGAGCGACCGGTGTCCGGCGCTGACCGCGCGTAGAGTATGCGTTCTCTTTGCAAGCCCTGGTAACTTGCTCTAGCTCTTGCTCGATGACTGAGAATGTCAGCGGTACTCGATAGCTGACTGCCGCCTCGAGTCTGGACTCAGACTCCCATAGAATGTAGCGCCGGAGGACGAATCGTGTCCCAGGGTCCGACGCAGTGCATGAAGCGCTCGTGCCGTTCCGGGGACATGGAGAAGGATGATGTATTTGACAGGTGCGACTCGTCACGTGACTGTACACCTACATTAAAAACACTTCATTATCAAACGTTGGAGACATTGCGAAATCTGACCTAGATGATAGACACCACCAGATCGTTCAGTTGTACAAAGCTTGCATATAGATCTCACACAAGATATTGATACAAACCACTAATCATTGTTTGGCTGCTGGCTCGCATTACCTATGACCTTCCGCACATTTTTTCTACAGCTACACATCACCCGCTATGGTATCATCCTCGTCTACCTCGGTTAGCTCGCCCTGAAAGGGATCGGAGTCATGGTCGAGCCTTTCTCCCATGCTGTCGACGAACGACGCAAACTGTAATGTGACGTATTGTGATCCACGAGTCGAGGTCTTATCTTCGGGAAATGATCCAAGCTGCCGGAGGTCCAGGAGAAAATGCGAGATGACGATGGAAGAAATTCTGTCACGATCTATTTTGAGTGTTTGGAACCGCTGAAGATATATAACATACGGTATCTTGAACAGAGCGGCAGCAGATGAGAAAACCTGTGGTGCCGACCCTAAGTCATCATCTCGTGCGTCATTCGAGAATTAGACTGACATTGGTATCCACTCCAACTACGTTTACAATGTTCAGGATGAGGAGCAATCTGGGATTTAAATAACTGATATGAATGACATTGACGGCATGCCTGCGTTGGGTGCTCACGTGAAGTATGTAGTACCTGATCATGTAGTATCAGAGCTGTGGAACATATTTAGGTTGATTGCGCACCATCCCGAAGTAATTTCGATGTTATTGGAGTGCTCATTTCAGCATTCCGAACGTTAATTGTGAGAGAATATGTCTTAAACCACGTAACAAGCAGCACTAGAAGCTCCGCAGCTGTGACGCAAACTTCGGTCCCAATAGTAACTAAAGGCATAAATATTAGGGAGACGCGTTGCGTATTGGCGCACCGCAGGAAGATGTGGACGAGATGTTGCTTGTTCGAACCGTATAAACAAACATCGTTGACATCCCTGCCAGACGGGTCATGCATCTGTGGCAGAGTCGGACTGTTGCTTTCGATCCTGCCAACTTGACATAGCTCAATGGGAAAGAATCATCAAGGGGGACAGCCGTCTATCAGGAGTGCGCTGCAAAATCACCGCAAGTCACGACCGGCAGCAATCTGGCCGAGACGCGGTCACGTGTTCGCGATTCCAAAGCCCAAGGCGTGTGTGTCCACCGTCCGCAGTGCGTGCACCGCCTCCTGGCGCGGACCGGGCAGATGTGCTGACACGCTCCGGGGGCTGATAGCCGATCGAGTTGGACACTGCGCGCAGTGCGATGGTCGACGTGCGGGAGAAGCAGAGAGACACGCCGCCTCGTGCATCACGGTGAGCGCATACACGTGCCTGATTGTCGTCGAATATTGCGAGAGGGTAGACTGAAACTGACGGCGGGCGACGCGACAGTCCGTGTGTACCGGTGTCTCTGGCTGCGGGACACGCAAATGGGGTATAAACGTGATACGCACGAGTGTTCACATCGGGTTGCTACGATCTTGAATCTCGGGGTCTTGAGGGCGAGTCCGGTACGGCTAGATAGTAGGAGAAGAGAATATTTGGACCGCGAGAGTCGGAGGTCGGCATACCGATTCTTGATAATTATAGAAGACCGAAAGTCGTGCGAAAACAGAGCTCTTGAGATAGATTATAAATTAGACAGAAGGGGCAAGTCAACGTACTTTGGAAAGCATCGCACCAAACTCGCTGAGCCACGGACCATGGAGTGATAGTGGAAATGTGTGAATAAGCAAGAGTTGGACCTGGGCAACGACAACGTCATAGAGTAGAACAGTCTGCGAGCACACAGGAAGGACGATGTTGAGGCAGACTGGAGCCCATGTTGGGGTAGCGAGTAGAGTTGCACAGATACGCGAGTATCCTGTGCAACCACTGTGCGGGGTGTTGATTCAGCGCAGGAAGTCAACGGAGCGTGATGTTCAGAGCGCGAGGGGCCCACCTCACCAGACTTGACCAGGAGCTAGCCCATGGCGAACCTAGGCAACTCTGGTATCACTGATCGGAAGGAACCTCGCTGAGGCGAACGTTACCTAGAAAACCGAAAACGTTCTGATCGGCGACAGGCCTGGCATTCGACAAATGAATAGAAGCAATAAGACGTAGAAGCCGACTTCGTCAGTCTTCGAAGACGTACTCTTGCGCCCCTGAGCAGCAATACGGTACGAACTGTACAGTCAAACTCGAGATTCCTAGTTGATACTGGTCTCTTTCCAGAATATATCGCGGTATCCACAGGGATACCAGGATGTGTCGTACTAGAACATGATTCTGGTTGCCTGCGACCGGGAAGGCGCACTACGACCGCATTAGTCAAGTCAAATCAAAATGCGAGCCATCTTCAAATACACACACATCATCCAGCCGATATCGATCCCACGCGGGCACGTTCGATCCCGCTGTGGTGCGTATGCGCGCAAATGCGGGTATTCCGAGTCACGATGGATATTTTCGGGAGGGATACTCACGACGCATCAGATCTCGAATTCGAACAGACAAGAGTCCTTGTGGTGGCGACGACCATTCCATCTAAAATCCAATTTCACCGGTCTTCGAAGACGTACTCTTGCACCCTGAGAGGTAACGCGGTAGGAACCGCACAATCAAGCACCTCTTTCCAGAATATCGGATTACCCGCAGGCCAACCGGGGTGTGTCGAACCAGAACAAGACTCTGGTTGCCTGCGACCGAGAAGGCGCACTACGACCGCATTGGTAAAGCCAAAATCAAATACGAGCCACATTCAAATGCACACACGCATCAACCCAGCCGATATCGATCCGACGCGAGCACGTCGGGTCACGCTCTGATGCGTACATGCCAGTGTGCGTGTATGCAAATGCGGAAAGTGACGATGCGTATTTCTGGTAGGGATACTCACGCGTGACGCGTCGAAATCCGAGCTAGGGCAGACGAGAATCCTTGTGGTGGCGGCGACCATTCCGTCTGGGACAGTCGGCGGACACACTAAGCGTGCCACCGTCCGCCATCCCGACTTCGCGCTGCGGGCTGATCGTACGTGGGGCCGGAGTATTATGTGATGCCTACCGAGGCGTTTGTCGAAGATGCGGAAAATCCAGGATGAGGAGCTGGCTCGAAGCCGCTGTCGCCTGGACGACGAGCATCGAAGAGAATAACAAGCTGGAGTGCGGCCAGGTGACTGGGCCGGCGTATGCCTGGAGGAAACGTCCAGTGAGCCACTGAGAACGCGCAGCAGAAGTGCATGCACTACGTCGCGCGATATTTGGCGTGGATTTCCCAACACCCACCGGACAGCTAACCGCAGAGGAGCCTCAAGGCAAAAACGCAGACACCCCACCATGATGTCAGGGCATCGAACTTGCGAACACAACAGCGGCGTAGCACCCGCGCTACAATAGCACGGGAAACCAGCAATCAATTCGTCACAGCCCGCCAGAAATGCACGACGGCAGGCACGTCTGGAGGCGCACTGCGCGCAGTGGGCCCGGGCACTTCGCATCAGCCGCCACACGCATCAATATCGCGACGCCGCACCGGCAGAACGCATCTCGTCACGCCTGCCAGCGCGCGTCGCGAGCCTGCTGCTTCGCGACCCGCCGGCCCCGCCTCGCGGCGGATCACAAAAGCAATTTCGGACCGCAGGACCACGCCTCCCACGAGCACGGCGCGACGATTGCGCGCGTGACCCCGCGCGCATTTCTCTCCGGCTGCGGCGCTGCTGGAGGCGGACGGCCCGCGCGCACACACGCCCGTCGAAACGAGGTGCAGCGGGGGGCACGTGCGCGCAGGGCACAGGCGCGCCGCCGTCGCACCCCTTGCGCTAGTGAGCAGCCCGGGCTGGTGTTGCTAGCCAAGCGCGGTATTTCG